>QEPC01004710.1:1098394-1115699 GCA_003113815.1 Sphenodon punctatus | reverse complement strand
GGGGTGCGGGCGCCTGCTGGGGCCTGCTGTGCTGGCCTGGGGGGGGGCTTGGGCTGGCTTGGGCCTCCGGGGGGGCTCGGGCTGGCTGGGGCCTCCTGGGGCTGGCTGGGGCTTCCTGGAGCCGGCTGGGGCTTCCTGGGTGGGGGGGATGGGGCTGGCCTGGGCCTCCTGGGGCTGGCTTGGGCCTCCTGGGGTCGGCTGGCCTGGCGGGGGGCTTGGGCCTCCTGGGGCCAGCTTGGGCCTCCTGGAGCCAGCTGGGGGGAGGCTTCTGCTTCTGGGGGGGGGGTGCTTAGACTTCTGCCTAATCATGATACCTATCATTTCCACACAGGCCCCCCAGCAACTTTCCTGCTGTGGATCAAGGCCAGCCTCAGAGCTCGAGACACCAGCAGTAGCAGGTAAGCAAAGCAGCAAGAACAGGTAAGAGAGGGCAGCACAGTCCTGGGGAGGATGTGACTGCCAACTTTGTTGTTGGTGTTTCCTTTATATTTCTGTACAATTGTACTGTAAGTTGTATTTTATTTGTTGTACTGCTGCATTTTGCATTTTACAATACAATATTGTACTGTATATACGTACAGTGTATTGTATTTGCAGTAATTTTTCAGTCCTGTAAATGCTGTAATTTGCTGGAATTTTTCAGTTCTGCCTTAGTATATTTTTATTCCCCGACTCTCCATGCTAGACGAGCCTTCCAGCAGGAGTAGAGGAGGGGTCTGCCCTGCCAACAGGGCAACGTTGGTAGGAATGTTAGTGGTAGGAATGTTGTGTGAGAAGGCAGCTGTGTGTTAGCAGAAAGGGTGCATTCCTTCAAGACTGGTCCTTAATTGTGTTCCAGTGCAGCATTATTACAGGTGCAAGGAATGATGCCTTAATATACAATAATGTAGATATTGGAAGTCTGGTATCAATTCTCCCCCGTAGTCTTCTCTTTGCTAAGCTAAACACAGGGCCTGTGGAATACTAGTGCAGCTGGTGTAGGAATGAAGAAGTCTTACTGTAGGATGCATAGCAAGAGACAGAGTGATTTTCGGTTGGGGGCCACTGAGCAATGAAACAGAGTGATTTGGGGAGCTAGAGCACTGAAATGAGGGCCAGTACCCCCACCAGTGGCAGTCTCCCCCCTGCCAGCCCCACATAACCTCCCACTCACCCCTACCAGGCTGCTGAGGCTCTGAGTCTGGGGACTCAGCTCTGCTAGGCCCCAAATCTGGTGCACTCTGCCTGCCCCCAAGCCACGCCCCCAAGCCACGTCCCCTTGGCCCATTTCCGGCGCCTCTAAGACTATATTTTCCCGGGCCGCTTTGATTTCCCAATCAAAGATTGGGATTGGCCACCGCTCTAGGCTGATGCCAACAGCTCTATAGCATTGCCAAGGCCACCCCTGACATGAAACAGAGATGCAGTCTGCCAAGTAGACAGACCACTGTTCTGTCCCCAGTTGGTGCTCCTGGTTTGGGCAGCCTGCTCCACTAGCGGTGCTCTGGGATGTTCTGGAGCACCGCCAGTGGTGCTCCAGCTGCCCAGGAGCACAGATAGCCTACCCTGCATCTGCTCCACCTCCCCCACCCCATGTGGGCTGTATTTAATGGATAGCCCACCTGGGGTGAGGCAGAGCAGAGGCGGGGCAGCTGTCCAGTTGCCCTTCTGGAAATACCCTATCTGCGTTTCAGGTGGAAGATGAAGTGCTAGAGAGATCAAACCCATTTATATAAAACGTAATGCTGCTCTGGATTTTATTAATTGATTTGCTAGGAATTTTTTTACACATTCAGTTCAGTATTGGCTCAGTACTTATGCAAGCAAACCCCCCTCCCCACTACCATGAAAGCCAATGGGTCAAATTCTAAGCAGTGCTAAGCATCTCTCCGACTGCTTGTCCATGTTACCTGGCCCAATGAAACTCCTGGTGCGGAATCTCATGGCTGAGAATCTTATGTTTATCTCCAAACCTGGGCACGGGGGTAAAACATCATCAGCCAGGTCCCCTGGCATTTTCTCTTAAGAATGACAGAGCTGGATTTTGAGCACCCTCTCACCAATACTAAAAATAGACCCCTTGCACATTTTTGTGTATTCCCTTTCTCTGCACATTCTTGCCTGTGACCTTCATGCAGTTCCTGACCATCTGGCAGAGCTGTAAGGCTGAGCACTGGGGCAAAGGGAGGATACAATGTTACCTGAAATATGAACTTCTTGAATGTACTGTGAGCAAAATCAAAAGTGTCTGCACAGACCCAAAATTGGGGAACAGCATGATCTACCAGGGAGGAAGAAAAATTTTGTAGTTAAGGCATAGACTTGGGATCCATATGATGTCAATTCTATGCTCAGCAATACTACAGATTTTCTGTATTACCTTGGGTAATTCTCTTCCCCTCTCTGAGCCTCAGCTTTCCCATCTGTGAAATGGGAATAAAAATTTGGAAACAAATGAACTCACAATGGTTTATCCAGACTTAATTCTTTAAGAAGTGTAAATGCCTGGGGATCAGACTGTATGAATCCCAACATATTATTATTTTAGCCTTTCTGAGCTGATGAAGACAGGCATTCAAAACCACAGCTGGGTTGGCTGGCCAGAACCCATTCTGGCTCCACAAAGGGTAGTAGACACATCAGCTCCTAAGAATCTACTTCCTTTTTTTTTTTTTTTTGTGCTTCAGTTAACTGGGGTTTGGACTTGGATTCCTATTACATTTTGCGGCCAGCCTTTATGGAGACAACCACCTCGACGTCTGTTGAGTATGAAATGTATAAAACCACTGATGATTTTGTTTATTTTGATTCCACTCCTTAATCATTCATAATTCAGGCGTAGAGGAAGACATTTTGTTGCAATGAAATTTTCAATCTAAAAGTAAGTTCTAGCTTGTATGATAGTGGTGGTCACACACACACACACACACACACACACATGCACACACAAATCTATCCTACTTTGTGACTGGCTGGTGGAGTCAGTTAAGAGCTCTGTGGTCCTGTCCACAGAGATTCTGAGAAATAGTTGCAACTCAGGTGCTGAGATTCAGGTGCAATGAAGAAAGACACAGCAGAACTGTTAAGGCGGCATGTGGCCTAGGAGCACCCCTGGCTGAGAGCCACATTTGAAATGCCAAAGAGCCGCATGTGGCTCCCAAAGCACAGTTTGGCTACCCTACTATGTAATATGATTGGGCTCTGAGATCAACCAATTGTATCATAGCTCTGATTTGGCTCTCACCAACTCCCTTGTCATTTCTGTTTAAAAGCTGGTGACAGGGAAGATGATACACAGCTCTTGAGATATTTTGGAGTTTACGGAGAAACACACACACACACACACACACACACACACAGTCAACCCTCAGCCCAAATGTGATACTGCTGGAAACTCCGTCACTCTGCAGGCATTGAGGCAGGGGAGGAGTGAAGGTAGTGGGGAGAGGGAAAACCTATCTGCCATCCAGAAAAAAACAAAAACAAAACTAGGGACGGGCGAACAGATCGCAGTTCAGGTTCGGCCGTTCGGTTCGGCTGTGTTCAGTTCCTCCATACAGTTTGTCCGTTCGGTTCGTTTGCCGGGTTCGGGTTCAGCCGTTCGGTTCGGCTGTTCGGTTCGGGTTTGGCCGTTTGGGAAATGTTTTGTTATGGGTTGGGTTTTTTTTATGTTTTTTTAATGTTTTTTATTTGGTTTTATATGTTTTTTTGGTTTTTTATTTGGTTTTTTTGGTTTTTATATGGGTTTTTTAATTTAAATTTTTTATCTAATATATCTATCTATCTACACTAAATCTAACTGCTATTAAATATTCTAAATGCTATGAACTAAATGGATTATCTAATAAGTACACAGGCCTACTCCTACAAACACTAAAACTAAATCACTAACGCTATCTCTATCACTAAGCTAACTCCTACAACTNTATATATATATATATATATATATATATATATATGGGATGTGGGGAATCACAAACAACACAAGGTTTCAGTTTAAGGTTTAAGTTTCATTTCAGTACAAAACTGAAATGAAACTTAAAGCAATCTAATAATCTTACTCTAAATGAAAAAACAGGGGAAGGGAAGGGAATCTGAGATGGAATATATGGGAGAGGGAAATGATTCAATGGAGGGGGGAGGGAGGAAGGAAGATTAAACACAGGGAACACAGGGAGGGGTAAAAACAAAAAATAACCACTAAATCTATCTAAAGTAAGCTAAATAAATGAATGAGAATATGGGGGTAGATGGGTTGGATGGGTGCAAGTGAGCCAGCTGGGAGGCACCCCATAGCAGCGACAGGCTGGTGGAGCTTCAAGCCCTCTGAGGCTGATAAGTACCATTCCAGGGCCCCTGGGGATGGGAATGGGGGAGGTCAGATCCACTGTCCCAGGAGGCACTATGAATGGGAGATGGATCGGTTTCCCATCGACTTCAATGGGAAAAATTTTCATGGACTTCAATAGAAAAATTTCTCATTGAACTCAATTGTATCAGAATCTGAATCCATAATTAATCTGTAAATTACAGATCTGAATCTGCAATGGCTTCAAATCCATCATTTCTTACAAATGCTCCTCCCTGTTTTTAACCTCTCAACCCCTTCCTTTCATCACACTCTTATGTATTTCATTTCCTCCTTCCTTGTGCCTGTTGTATCTCCCATTCTGAAAAAAAGTCCCTCATTCCTCTCTTTCTCCCCAATTTCTGTTTTTTCCTTCCCCCTGTTTTAGCCCATGAGGGTGCTGTCTAGTTCTACAGTCTGCAAAGTTTTTCTGTCCACTCTGTTCAAGTTCTTTCAGTCTGACTCCTCCCCAAACCTCCTGGCCACGGTCACTTCAAGCTTGACTTAGCTTGAAGTGGTGAACTGTTTGTTTCAATTTCTCATTATTTTTTATTCTGCTGCTCTCTTCAGCACAGCCAGACATTCTTTTCTCTCTTTTCTGTCCTCTCTTGACTTCCAAGCAACTCTGCTCTCTCAGTTCTCCATTCCACACACACCTCCTTTCGCAGATGGACTCCTGTTTTTTTCCTACTTTCCTCTTCTCTCCTTACAAAGTTCATCTAATTCTTATCATTTTATAGTCTACACTAAGGTTGAGAAGTGTCCAGTCTTCCAGTAGCTTCCTCTACCTCACCTTTTTTGGCCTGGCTCACAGAGCAGATGCAGCCACTCTCTTGGGTGGGCCACTCTGAAGGAGAGAAAGGACATGCTGCTGTGAGTTGGATAGAAGTGGTGAGTGCTCTGTGTTAGGGCAAGGCCATACCCTGCACAACACTCTCAGCACAGTCAAGTCCTCTCTTCACCACACGATGCTCCACAGCCCATCACCAATTCAAGCTCAGACTCTCCCAGGCCAAACAGCTTAGTTTCTAACTCTACCCTTCCACCTCCTTTTCCCATTACTGCTGACAGCTCCATTAGCCTTTCTACTTCCCAGGCATCAGGTCCAGTTTTCATTATCACTCCAGAACCAATACGGTTATGTGCTGTAACTGACATAAGGCACTGACTGATGTAGGTCAGGGCCATAAGGCAGACAGATTGGGCAATTAAGCAGTTAGGGTTAGCCATAACTTGAAAGACTAGTTCTGCCACACTTCTGTTTGATCCTTGCTAAGTAATTTTTCTCTATGTGTCAGTTCCAAACTGTAAAATGGGGTCAATAGTACAATACAGTGGTGCACTGAATACACTAAGGCCCTTTTTACACAGACACAGCTGAGGGACGGGTCGGCAGAGACGGGTGGAGGGACCCACATGCTTCCCACCCAAGGGTGGTGAGTGGAGAGGGACTCAAATGGGCAGTGGCCTGGGTGGTCACAGGAGGATCGTGGCAGGTCATGGCCCCCACGAACCTGGCCCCCACCTACCCGCCCCTCCACAGATTGAACACACTCACTGGTGACATGGGCAGCCGCTACACCAATTGGAGGAAAACCACCAGCCCCAGAATGACATGGCAACATGGCGGACTGAGGGCAAATGAAGCAATAGCCGCCATTGCTGCCCATACCCAAACAAACTCCATGTGGGTGGGGGAGGAGAGACAGGGGAAGGCAAACACAGACAGGGCACAGGGAGACAGGGGAGAGGAAACCATGGGGCAAGGGAGTCCAGTCCCAGACACATGCCCCATACAGCAGAGTCTATGACAAACAAAGGCAGTTCATCGGGTCCTGTTGCAAGGGGGATCACTGATGTAGGGATGGGTGAAATGATTCCATGGCCACAAACAGCAGTTCTCACACAGGTGGTGCAACGAATGATGAACGGGGAAGGGGGGAAGGAAGTAAAGGCACCAGAGTAGCAGGGCGCATGGGCCAAGCTAGTAGGCAGAATCACACACATACACAGCAATAGGCAGACAGACAGGAGCAATGTGAGTGGGGTTCTGAAGCCAGCTCAAAGATGCCGAGGAGTCCTGCCAGGAAACCCCGCTCCTTCCACATACCCTTCCCATGCAAACATACACAGCGATACCCCCAAGGATGCAAGTGCCTATCCCCATGTAGTGTGGGAGAAAGGGGTGTCCACCGGCAAAAGCAGCTCAGACATCCTCCTGGTTCCAAGTACCCAACAGGACAGTCATCTCTGCCGCAACAGGTTCACCAGTCAGGTACAGACCCTCACCTAGGGATGTGAGCAAGCCTACCTCACAAAGCCGATCCTGGCACTCTTGAGGGCTCCTCCAATAACCCTGGGCACACAGCAGGGCATTGGCAAAACAGCTTGGCAGAGAAGGGACACCACTTAGAAGGATCAATTGAAAATCTGGCAGTCCAGCAACAGTCTGAACAGCTACGCATTCCCTTTCATCCCACGGCAGCACCACACCAGATGCAGGAATATGTATGGCGGGCTCCAGCAAATGGAACCCCAATTTGCTGGCTCTCCGCTGATAATCAAGGTTCCCAAAGCGGTGCCCAAGCAGCCACATGTTATGTGAAAGCAGGTCAAAGGCGTCATGAGTGGACATTGGATCACCCAACAGCATCTGTACATCACTCCTCAACCACAAGTCACTGAGCAATATGAGCCACACCTCACCACCTCCCTGACTGCACAAATGGGCACCCTGATGCCTTGACAAACCAAGGCATCACCTCCAAGGCACAATGGACCAATATGAAATCTCAGTAGAAATGTTAAGGCAGATTCAAAAGCAAAGGTGCCTCCAACCAGACACATTCAGTGGCCCAAGACTGCCAGATAGTGTAGGTTGAGACAGCTACCCCCACATGAACACTGGAAGTATGCTCCAACATTCCAACCAAACGACACAACCGGGCCCCATGGATGAAGGGGGGTGATGCACACAGAAGGGGGCATGGGCAGGCACCAAGCCGTAAAGGCAATACAAACCCCATAAGCTGAAGGGAGGAAAAGGAACCAAGAGCAAAGCAGCATTAAAGTTAAAGCAGTGTTTGTTTACCTGCGAATGGGACAGTCCAAAACACACACGGCCCCAACCACAGGACACATCGGTTGGGAACAGACGGAACATTAACTCCACCGGAGTTCCACTGCAACACAGCCACATGTGCAATGCATGATGCAAGGATGCCCCAGGCAACAGTACAGTCCCACAACATGCATGAGAAAGGTCAAAGTGGTGTCACAGTGGTTCCAACGGGGAGCAAGCTCCATGACAACTCCCAAATACCAGCAGCAGAGAGGTGTGCCCAAAGTGGCAGGGATATTGGGCCGGGAGCTAGGGACAGGGGGTGAAATGACCCACACAAGAAGCCCACACTGCAAGGACAGGGGCCAGTGGAGTGACCAATTCAGTGCTGCACAGGTAAGTGAACAGCATCACATGGATGGGAAGCAAAGACACTGGCATTCCCAGGATAATTCCCACAAACACCTTTCCCAAAGAAACACCGTGGCTGTGGAAAGCAGACTACCCTTGAAGGAATGATAACATGGACAGCGCTGTTAACACAACGGGAATGTGTATTGAATAACGGAAAGAACAAAGGAATAAGTGATGCCTCCCCTGGGGCCCTGCTCCACTGAGCGCCCTGGGCATGGAAACTGCTGGTGGATGTCCAGGAGGACCTCCCTATTCCACCCTCCTGCATCAGCTCCTGCATGAGCGCTCATACTGTAGAGAGAAGGAGAGATCGCCATTAAACATTCCCTCCTCAGCACACATCCCCTATAGACCACTGCGGGACAAGGGTGGGATGCAGAACACCACAATGCGGTCACTCATAGGCCTCCAGGTAGTTGTGGCTACCCTTTCTGAACCCCTTTGCAGTCGCACACAAGTTCTCCAAGGTCTGGGAAAGTACACTGACATGCTGGATAAAAGTCTCTGCACAAAGAGGACAACACATGCCTGTTTGGATTAGATCGAGGTACATGCATGGAACCAGCCCGCCATCAGCCCTTGTATGCATCCTCGAGCACCCATAGGTAGCCGCATGGAGTGTGAGGGCCAGCAGCGCATGTTTTCCACTGTACCTGACCCATGTTGGGGCACATTCAAGCAGTATCGGGGCATGGCCTAACAGGTACAGGATCCAAGTGTGGACTACACATACTGGAGCGGTCATCACCCCCACTCGCCATGTTGACCTCTGGCCTAATGAGGACACAGCGGGGCACGTGGAGGGGCGTGGCCGGGGCTATAACCAGGCCATGCGTGGATTAGCACAGTGAGGCCAGGGAGAGGGATAGTGATAAGGGAATAACAAGGAATGTAGGGAGTTGATACACAGCCCACAGGCATGTGGAAACCCAAAACATAGGCACACGGGGGAACATTCAATCCCTCTCCCATAACGCCACACCATTGCAGCGATGGAGGATGGAAGGGGTGCAGCAGTCCAGCAGCATTTTCAGGCCACTGAAGTTGTTGGTCAGAGGCAACAGCAAGGTGCTGAAGGCCTGCATATGCTTGTCCAAACAAGCTGCCCAACACTGGTTATCCATGCTGAGCAGTCAGTGAAGTCTTTGGGCAAAACTATCATTGTAGAAGGTGCAGGGTATGGGTCAGATGGCGGGTGGAAAGGTGGTTCCACAGGGCCAGTCAGATGCAACTGCACACTGTGCAGAGGGAGGTGTCCCCGTGCAGCTAGATCCATGGGCAGGGACATAGCAATTCCAATCCATGGCATATGATGTACCGCTCCGACTGAGGGAATGGTGTAGAGTCCATTATAGGGGCAAAGATCAGTGGGAGACCACCATGGACACCCAGGGGTATGAATACTGAATCGAGTACCTTATGATGTCACCAGGTCTAGCATCCGCCATGTCGGTGTGCTATGGTCACACCTCAAAAGGAAAACAAACCAACTTGCAGAGTCCCATGCCAGTGTGCACACTGTCCATATCCACCTGGATGATTGCGGACCCCTATCCCTTCAGCTGTGCAGCACAGCTGTCCATGGTGGGATCCTCCATGGTCGCCAGGGTCCCTGAAGAGGTGATGGTCGAAGCGAGAATGTGATTGCTGGTTCATCCACAATGGGCTGTCCTCGATGCATAGGGAAAAGAGTTGGAACAACCAGCACCAATAGTCCCCCCCTTCCCCCAGCCAGGGCCAATAGTCTTTCCTTTTCCTTTTTGCTATCTCCCACCACCATGGACTGGCTTACCATCCCCTCTTGAGGTGGACACTCTGACGCAGTCCTGCACCAACCTCCTTGTCCAGTCACTCCTCCTCAGGAGCTGTTTGTTCCTGCTGACATGTGGAACATGCCATTGGTCGTGATGTTCAGGAGCTACCTGGTAAGCTCATAATCTGCTGTATTATTATTACATTATTATTACAAAAACATTTTACCCCTCATCCTCCTGCACAATGGTGGCCCAGAGTGGCGAACAACATATAAAATCCATCAATAAAATACATCAAATTAAAATATTAAAAATTACTAAAAGGCAGAATACAAAGGCAATAAAGACAACCCCCTTCCTCGAAGGCCCGGCGGAACAACCATATCTTACAAGATCTTCGGAAAGAGGGGAGGTCCAGGGATAAACAGGCCTCCATCGGGAGGGAGTTCCACAGCCTAGGTGCAGCCACCGAGAATGCCCTTCCCACCATCACCACCTGGGATACCCAGAGGATCTCGAGTTGGGTGCCCCTGGCCGACTGCAGGGGCCACGAAATGACCCGGGGCCTGAGGCAGTCTTGCAGATAAGCAGACTCCAAGCCGTTTAGGGCTTTAACGGTCATCACCAACACTTTGAATTGGGCCCGGTAGACTATAGGCAGCCAGTGCAGAGAACGGAGCACAGGTGTAATGTGCTCACGGTGACCTGTTCCCATTAGGAGACAAGCCGCCGCATTCTGCACCAGCTGCAGCCTCCGGACCGTCTTCAAAGGTAGCCCCATGTAGAATGCGTTACAGTAGTCCAGTCAAGAGGTAATGAAAGCATGGATGATAGTTGCTAGGTCCGAGTTGGAGACATACAGCCGTAACCGTCACACCAGATGTAATTGGCGAAATGCTCCCCTCGCCACAGCCCCACCTGACAATCCATGCGGAGCTGTGGGTCGAGGATCACCACAAAACTATGGACCTGAGCGGCCTAGATAATGGGAGCCACCACCACCCCGACCCTACCCACCAACATCACCTCCGTCTTATTGGGATTCAGTCCCAGTCGATTTGCCCTCATCCAGTCCCCCACAGCCGCCAAACACCGGGTGAGCACCGAGACTGCCGAGCCTGGATCTCCAGAAAACAAAAGGTAAAGTTGTGTATCATCAGAGTACTGATGACATTGTACACCGAACCGCCTCATGACCTCCCCCAAGGGTTGCATATACAAATTTAACAGGAGAGGGGGACAGAATAGAACCCTGCGGGACTCCACACATATCTGACCTTGGTATATACCCTTCTTTTCCAACACCGTTGCCTATTATGTGTGGGGTATCCTGAACCCCTCTTTCCCATTGGTACCATGCAGCATGTCACCCCTGGCTACCTCTGGAGGTTGGGCTGCCTACTGGTGCAATTGATCATGCTTCATTGGGGGCGGGGAGTATGTGGAGGAGCAAGGGGTTGCTGTTGTGCAGGGATGGGGAGCATGTCCCTTCATTTACTGCCCCATTGCCGATTCATCTCACATGACTGCTGCACCTTGTTCTCCTCGCCCTGCCCCTGGATGATGTCCCTGGTCTTCTTCAGGGACCAGGGCTTGCCCTTGGGGGAGGGGGGGAGAAAGTTGAGCAGCTGGGGCCCACCCAAAGGATGTGGTTGGGGTGATCATGGAGCTGGTGTTTGCCATGTGATGGGAAGGCATACCCGTCAGCTGTCATCTGGCTCTCCCTCTGCAGCTGTTTTCTAGGGCACCATCCCCTGTCCCTTCCTGGGGTCCTACTGTCTTGACTGGCTGTCAGGGGGATCATGACTGTGACCTACCTGGTTTTTGGGGTGGTGGAGGCAGCTGTGCTGGTGCTTGCCTGTCAAGAGACATGGTACCTGTCAGCTGTCATGTTGCTCCCCTCCATGGTTCCTTGGGGCAGCGTCCCCTGCCCCTGCCTGGGGTGCGGTGCATATAAATGACTGTCGCTGTCCATCCATGGCAGTGGCTATTTTCTTTTTTTTGGGGGGGGGGGTGTTGTGGCCATGGTGATATGGGAGCCAGTGCACCCATCTCTTTGGGCACATTTCCTTTAAGGACTCCTGTCCAGGCTGAGAATGTATCATGGTGTGTATGTGTG
Organism: Sphenodon punctatus; assembly: GCA_003113815.1. Lineage (NCBI taxonomy): Eukaryota > Metazoa > Chordata > Lepidosauria > Sphenodontia > Sphenodontidae > Sphenodon > Sphenodon punctatus. Next base: position 1,104,024 of record QEPC01004710.1, on the reverse strand, counting down.
TGTGTGTGTGTGTGTGTGTCATGTTGGCTGTCCCCCGCCAGGTTCTTTGGGTGTTGGTGGTGAAGGCAGTTGTGCTGGTGCTCGCCTGTCAAGGAACATGGTGCCGGTCAGCTGTCATGTTGCTCCCCCTCCATGGTTCCTTGGGGCAGCATCCTCCGCCCCTGTCCGGGGTGCGGTGCACATACATGGCTGTTGCTGTGTCTGTCCATGGTGGTGGCTCTTTTCTTTTGGGGCGTTGTTGTGGTAATAGAGATGTGGGAGTCAGTGCGCCCTTCTCTTCAGGCACATTTCATTTAAGGGCTCCTGTCCTGACTGGGAACGTATCGTGTGTGTGTGTGTGTGTGTGTGCGTGTGTCGATTGCCAATAGCCAGCACACAAGACTATTGGGGCTTAGGGTGGGCGTTATGCATGTCTATGCCTCACGTGGTCTTTTCTCAATGGTTTTGGCGAACCTGTCCCACGTGTGAGTACGCTGTCCTGTGCACACGGGCCAGTGAGGTGTGAACACCACACCTGGCTTTTTCCCAGTTGCTCGGTGTGAGGAGGGGGGGTGTTGTGGGAGCACGCACCCACCTGCCTACCCACCACCTCTTTTACACAGGCGTTTGCAAATGTGGGGGATGGGTAGATGTGTGTGCTAGCATCTCGTGTAAAAATGGCCTAAGAATGGAGTGGCACTCAGATACTACAGTACTGAAGGTCATGTATGTAGCAGGGCTACAGTCTACTTACCCTGTGGGTGGCCGGGAGGCTGCACTGGGCTGAGAGGAAGTATGAAATAATACAGCACACCTGACTAGGGCTGATTGGCACCACACCTGGGTTAGCAGGAAGCTGCATATATTAATCAGGCTGCCTCTAGAAAGGGGAGTGTGAGCAGAGAAGGCAGCTGTACACAGGAATGAAAGGAACTGGAACCCACAGAAGTCAGAGACCCTGGGCACGGGAGCTGAGCAGCAGGACAGAGCGTGAGACACCCAGGTGGGGCTGTGTGGTTCTACCCATGTTGATAGTGACTGAACTGTATGGGCTCAATCCTCAACATACTTGAGCAGGAGTAAGGCCCATCAATTACAATGAAACTTACACATGAGCAACTGTGTTCAGGATTGGAGCCTATGTGGATTATTACAAACTTGGTGGAGCAGGTTTATCTGTAGGGGTGGTTGGAGGCCAAAGCAGAACCCACAGCCCAGCCTTCTCAGATTGAGTGTGAGAGTGTGGTAGGGCAGCTAATTCCCAAGCGTAGCAAATAAAAGCTGTGTGACTCTGCCACAATATAATTACCCTGATATGTTGTAGACCGTAGGACTGAAATGAATCATCCTTGTCTTCTCCGTGGAGATTTTCTGCAGAATTGGAACACTACAATCAGATCCGCCATGGATGTTACCACATTAGATCGTCATGCACTGTTCTGAAGCTGGGGGGGACAAACAGTACAGCATCATCCTGTACAAGTGTTTAATTTTTTGCTTAGTGCACATGCACAACATGGTGCTTCACTGGGAAAAGGGGAATGATTTGGATCTTTGGAGGAAGGGGAACCGGATCATGTCTGGTCCATGTTCCGCTGGACCCAGATCAGAGCAGGGGGATTCTGATGGATATGGAATACTTTGAAAACCTCCATTTCAGCTTTAGTAGACAACACTATACTACAGTTGTGCTCTTCTTGGACTCCATTATCAACTAGTAAGCTGCCTGCCTGCTGCCTGGATCGAAGAGCATTGCAACCATAATCCCTAAAAACCAGGCATCACTCTCCTGTGGGATACCACTTTTGCGAGAAAACTCTCAGCAGAGTTCCTGTGGGCAGGAATGGGATTTTCATGCTCTTTATTGTGGGGAAAAGAAAGTGAAGCCCCCATAGCTGACCAGAGTCGAGTGTCATGTCATGTAATGGAAGAGGATAACCCAGGCTGTGGTTTACTCTTCATTCCTAGCAGCTCTGGTTTCCCAGCAAAAACAAAAAACAATATTCTCTCTCTCTCTCTCTCTCTCCTTTTTTTGAGGCTAAAGCTATAGTACTTAGCAGAAGTCAAGCTGGCTGTGACTCAGCTAAATTCATCTGGCTCCTGACACTGGTTTCCAGCTGTGTCCACTACAGGCATTTGGGGCCACTGGGCTGTCACTCAAGTGCAAACACCCATCACACAAACAGGGCATACACAGAAAGGAGCAACATAGTGTGTGTGTGTGTGTGTGTGTGTGTGTGCGAGAGAGAGACAGAGAGAGAGAGAAGCCCAAACTTCGGCTCAGCTACAACTAATTACTGCATTGTCCGGATGCAGATGTTATTGACCTTCAAGCAATAGGAGAAGATATGCTATGTGCACTGAATATAAACACACATAAGCACAGAACCAGATGCCTGGATGGTGTAAATTAGTGAACTTTACCTGAATTCAGTAGAACTGCGGCAATTTCCATCAGCTGAGAAGCTCGCATTTCTGAGAACTCCCAGAGAGCGACAAACAATCTAAGAAATGATACTGTTACCAAGACGTCAGTTATATTAACATTCCCCTGCAGGCACATCAATAGTTGTGTGGTTTTCCGAGAAATACAGAATATAAACTGAAAACTTTCTCTAACAGAAACCTTACGTAGCAACAAATGGGCTGTCACAGTGCAATACAAGGAAATTCCATCCTGAGGTTTCTGTGTGGGTTATGTCAGCAACCTAATGGAATTGCTGTGTACTCTTGTAGGACATGAATTTTGCTAATTTGTTGTCTTTGGACACCTTCTATTATTGTTTATAAAAAAAATAAGTAATGGAGGGGCACAGCTGATTACTTGGCAACTGCTCTGACTCTTTAGGCAGCCCCATGGGTTGGCATCAATTCACTTTAACCTGCTCTTTGAAAATCCAGTTGACAGAGTTATCAGCACATTCTCCCAATGTGTCACCTAGCATTTCAGCAGGAGATCAAACAGATGACCTCACCAGAGTAGTCTGGATGACACTGAAAATCTCAACTGCGTGGCAGTGAAGGTAATCCCAGCTCAAAGCAAAGGGAAAGGAGCAGCGCTCTGGTAGTGCTGGTAAGCATGGAAGAAATAACCGATGGCAGCATAGAGGGGCATAACACTGAGAATCCAGCTGTGTGGGCCATGTGGGCTAGGAGACAAGCATCTCAAACACTGACTAGAAAAAAAGCTGCCTTAGGTCTTTCAGAGGGGAGGGATATTTTATTAAGATAAAAGTGACAAGGTTTATCAAAGCAACAACCCTATGTGAGGGGTTTCCATATACCCACTACAGCAACAGGGCTTCCCAAGCTTTTCAGCTGGTTTACTCTATTTTGTTACTAATCCTGTGACTCTGGACAGTAACAAAGGAAAGCAGATCAGTCTGGCTCCATCTGCAGTTGGTGTTACCCCATTTGGGGTCCCAGTCCACCATTCTAGAACCCCTGCACTACAGCATGGAAACCATGGCACCTCAGAGCCACCCACATGAGTTACAAAGATGTGGGGCTGGAAGCACAAAGAGAACTAGAAGGCATTTTTCTTGTCCTGCTGGTGCAGGAAAGACAAAGACACTTTGCTCACTCCCAGAGCTTTACCCAGTGTCTGGGAAAGACTGAAGCTCCCAACTGGCTCTATAAAATTCAGATCCAAACTCTATAGAAACCACTGGGAGCCTTTCAATTGACTTCAAAGAGCTTTAGATTAAGCCCTAAATAAGCAGGTCGCTGTCAAGCTTCCCTGCTACTAAACAGGACAGCTGAAATGAATATGGGGTTTTATATTTGCAGATTTAATGGGTATTCATTTACCCATACAGATATTCAAGTTCAAACTTGATGTTGATTCAAAATCTGTCACTGGGGTTGTGTTTTTTTTGCATTTTGATATGCAAAGTCTTTCTTTGTTATTTTGCGCCTTTGCTACCTTGTTGGTTTGGTACAAAATCATAAAATGAACTAGGCATTTGTTTGGAAATGACCTTGGCAAACATAGCAAATTCAATGAATATCAATGCTTTATTCAGCAATCCTAAACAGCTACTGAAGAGGAATGGGGGAAATCAGAACCAGTTGAGGATTAAGGATAGCCTGAGGAAAGAGGAACCTGTTCAGAACTCTGCCTTCAGCACTGCAAGGTTCATGTTTTGGCTATGAAACCCTCAATGGCTTGGGCTCCACATATCTAAAAGCGCACCTCCACCTTCATGTCCCATTGCAGCCTCTGAGTTCAGCCAGGAGCACTCTCTTGCATGTACCATCTGCTCATCATGTTTGTGCAGCAAGGGCACAAGGAGACATTCTCCATTGCTGCTCCACAGTTAGGGAACACCCTCCTGCTGTAGGTTTGTCTAAACCCAAGCCTGCTCATCAATCACAGACAGCATTCTGGCCCAGTAAGGCCCGGTTTGCTCTGGCTGGGTCAGCATGCTGTCACAATGTTTGTTCCAGGCCCGCCAGATATGGGACTGGTTCAAACGCTGCCCAGGTAGAAGCCAGGTGGGAAATGTAGGCCTGGTACAAGCTGGGCCCACTGTCTGTGCCTGGCTTCTGCCTGGCCGGGAAAGAGCAGGTGAGCCAGGTGGGAGCACGTGTTCCCAGCACAGCTCCTATCGGCACCATGGCTGCCTGTCATGGCAGGGGGGAGAGGCAATGTTGGGAATGTGGCTGAGTGGCCGCACGTCACTCCTCGCCCCCTGACCTGGCTGGGGGAGGCCACGGGAACATTTGTTCCCACAACCAGAGCATGGCAGGCTACAGGACCCTCTCTCGCAGGACGTAACACTCTTACATCTGTTAACACCCAATGTAAGAGGATTTTTTTATTTTGCCAGGCATGGTTAGAGACTGGGGAGGTCTGGAATAAGGGATTCTAACTGGTTTTTATTTGGGTGTATTTACTGTACATTATTGTATGTGTTGAGTCTTGGGATAGGGAAAGAGAATAAACAAAAAGACAGACTCCTAAGAGTTTTGCTATCAGGCTGAAATTGTCACACTACTCTTTTTATTTATTTTAGAATTTTGTTACCCCGCCCCTCCTGCCACAATTTGCAAAACAAACATAAAAACAATTTAAATACAACTAAAAGGGGGACAAAAAGAAAAATAACCCCTACCCAACAACCCACCCCCTCACCCATCTCCCCCGCCAAATGCCTGGTGGAACAGCCAGGTCTTACAACTTTTCCAAAAAGAGGGGGAGATCTGGAGTCAAATGGACTGCCACTGGAAGTGAGTTCCACAGCCGTGGTGTGGCCACCGAGAACGCCCTCCCCTGCGTGGCCCCCAGAAAGACTCAGGGGACCTCGAGCAGGGCACCCCCTGATGACTAGGGATGTGTGAACATGGTTCGGGAGTTCGGACCAAAATCGGTCCATTTGGATGACCAAACTGTCACAGCCCAGCCTCGAACCCATGGCCCCTGGGGTGCTGGAGAGACTGTCCGGTGCTCTGCGCCACCTGGTGGGCTTGTGAGCGTGCTGGGTTTTCCCCCTCCTGTCTCCCTTGTGTGCTTGCTCCCTGTGTGTCATGCCCCTTCCCAGCTGTAGCCAATTACCTTAGCCCTGCCTCCCAGCTTCCTGATTGGCCACAGGAAGTATTTAAGCCTTGGTGTGGCCACAGGAAGCTGGTGGAGCAACGTCTCTTACCCC
>QEPC01004710.1:1063995-1082007 GCA_003113815.1 Sphenodon punctatus | reverse complement strand
GGGAGCATATTACACCTGTGCTCCAAACTCTGCACTGGTTGCCGATAGCGTGCCGAGCCAGGTTCAAGGTGTTGGTGTTAATCTATAAAGCCCTACAAGGTCTGGGCCCCTCGTACCTCAGGGACCGCCTCGCCCTCCGCACCCCAGAGCAGCTTCTGTGGTCTGCCGGGGGTGCCTTTTTGGAGGTCTCCCGTGTTAAGTGGGGGGCCACAGTGGAGAGGGCATTCTCGGTGGCCTTTGGAACTCCCTTTCGGAGGAAGTTCGCCTGGCCCCCAGCCTGTTGATATTCCGGCAATGTTGCAAAACCTGGCTGTTCACCCAGGCCTTTGGGGAGGGTGGTAGGGTAGGGTGAGGGATTCTTTAATCCCCCCGCCCTATTTGGATTTGTTTTTTATTAGTTGTGATTAGCCCTGTTTTAATATTTTATTATTGTCATAAATGTTTTAAGTTGTTTTTAGTATTTTATATGTTGTAAGCCGCCCCGGGCTGCGTGGCAGGAGGGGTGGGGTAAAAATTAATTAAATAAATAAATAAAATCAGGGCTGGCTCGCCAGAGGCCGAACAACCCAGCACTCTCCCTTCCCAAAGGGAGGCACTGACCACCCCAGCCAGCAACGGTCCCATTGTCTCCCGGCAAGATTTAATCAGCCAGGATGGGCAAGGATCTAATTTGAAAAATGTGGCCCTAATGGCCCCAAGAACACCCGCATCGGCGGATGTAACCGACTGAAATTGATCCCACAAAACCGAACAAGACGAGGCTTCCATAACCTCCAGTTCCCCATATGTATTAAGTGTGGCATCGAAGTTGTGGTGAATCCAAGTGATTTCATCCACAAAACAATCCACAAACATATCACAGCGAGCAGTAGATGACTCCACTCCAAGGTGGAGGGAGACCGGACTGACCAGCCCCCACATCACCTGGAAAAGCTCCACTGGATGGGATTTAGCGGATGCTATGAGGGTAGCAAAAATCTCCTTTTTTGCTGCCCACATAGCTACGGCATAGGCTCGCAAACTGGTTCTATGAAGCAATCTGTTTAGTTTCAGCATGCAAACGATGCCACCATCACTCCAACCACTGCTCTTCTCACTTCAGCTTCTGCAGTTCCTCGGAGAATCAAGGAAGCCTGCAGAGCTGTCGCCAGGGGAGCAGATGCCTAGGAGCTGTCCGATCAATGGCCTCCGTCAGCAAGGTATTCCATAACAAGACGAGGTCATCGATGGAACAGTCGTCAAGGTCAGAAGGAAACTCACCCAGAGTCTTCCGGAACCAATTTGGTTCCATCAGCCTCTGGGGGCAAACCATCCGAATCGGTTCTACACCTTTCCGACGGCAGACATGTGCCAGGAGCGAGGCCTGAAGGAGGTAATGGTCCATCCATGACAAGGGTACAGCTGATAACTCCTCCACTAACGGAGCACCCGCCTCAAGGCCGATGCAAAACACAAGTTCTAAGGTATGTCCTCCCGATGTGTCGGGTTGATAACTCTCTGGGACAGGTCCATGGTTGCCATGCTCTGCTCCCATAAGGTCAATGTAAATGTTGAAGTCCCCCAAGACTACTGATTTCGGGGACCGCAACACCACTCCCAACACCACCTCTGCCAAAGCATGTAGGGAGGCTGCTGCACAGGTAGGTGCATGGTATACAAGCAGCACTCCCAAACTGTGACCTGCCAAATCAAACAAAAGGTAACCCTCAATACCTGATATGGATTGTACTGAATACCTCCTCTCAGTCCAACCCTCCTTAAAAATCATGGCTATACCGCCCTCCCCCCAATCCCTCCGAGCGCAGCTGATGCTGCACGGTATACCCGGCTGGAACAAGGTCAGCCAAAATGGACCCTGACTCATTGTCCAGCCAGGTTTCCATGATACATACAAGATCGGCAGCATGGCCCAGGATTACCAGACAGTTGTTGTCTTATTCGCCACCGATCTCACATTTAACAGCAACAACACAGGGCCGGAGGCCCCCTGACCGAGAACCACCTGCCCATCTGCCTGGGGGGTAGTGAGCTGGACCTGTAATAAACACCTGTCCCGTCTCACTGATCTCACCTCGCACCAATTTCCCCCGGCCTGTCACGACCCCAATGGCTNTTGATCCCACCTCACCCCAATTGGGACCATATCTCCCCTGACCCGTCACGACCCCAATGCCTGCTCCCTCTCCCCCATAAAAATTCCCCCTCCCTCACCCACTCTCTCCCCATACCTCCCCCTCCAAATATCCCTCCACCACAAACATCCCTCCCCCCAAATAATAAAATATAATACAACAGACCCCCACACCCTCTACCCCCGTAGCATAAACACCACAAAATAAAGCCCTCTAATCCTCCCACCAAGCTCCCACCTCCTCAGACTTCCCAAAAGGTCCCAGCTTTCTGCCCCAGCACCATGGGCCCCACTAAGGGCCACACCTAAGGGCCCTTTGGCGAAGCAAAGCTGACAGGCACGCCACTCTTCAGTCCTCTTGGGCCAGAAACCCCACCCCAAAGCTGCCAGGGGAAGCCCCTTTGGTCCCACCCCCTCTCCCTCTGCCACCAGGAGAGGGGAAAGCAAAACAGGGGCCAAGGTGCCAGTCACTCCCCGGTTGGCTCTGGTGGGGGCAGGCTGTTGTGGGGCGAGCCCAACCGTCTCCCAGTCTGCTGGACTCCAAGCAGCTGAGAGATGCGGTGGAGCTGGCAGGCACGCTGCTCTTCAGCCCTCTCGGGCAGAACACCCTGCCCCAAAGCCGCTGGGGGAAGCCCCTTTGGTCCCGCCCCCTCTCCCTCTGCCACTGGGAGAGGGGAAAGTAAAACAGAGGCCGATTACTTGTGTTATTGACTACTAAGCTCTAGCAATTAGTTTGCTGCTGCGTGGACACAGGAGACTCAATTCCTACCCCAAAGAACTTAGACTGGAGAGAGAGAAGAATGTGTCAACAAAAAGAAATAGATCCTGGGGATCACAATTTGAGCAGAGCAGGATTTAAAAATTGTAAATAGTTGGTGGGTCTAAGTTCAGGGGGCATTTTGAAAGAGGAGAGGGTTGAACTTGTTAGTGAGTTTACAAAGTGAGGAGGATGTAAGCATAAGATAATAACAGAAAGAAGGCATGTAGACAAGAGCGGCAGGAGAAGACAAATGGGGCTTTCAGGAAGAAAATGTGCAAAATAGCATAGGATGCAGGATGGGGAGGGGGAGGAAATGTGTTCTTATTGAAAATCCTTGGCTTTCAGCCTCCTGTCTAATAACCTAGGCATGGAGGTATCTAGCACCCCCCGCCCCCCACCCCATGGATGTCCTTGATTCTATGATTATGCTGTCATTAAAAAGCTGACTTATCTGCCCAATGTATTTATCTTTCCCATGGTTTCTGTGGGACTCCCCATTGAGCTTAAAGTGGGAAATAGTGTAAATGCCTTGGTAAGCTCAACTGCTGTGGGTGGTAAATGCCCAGCTTTTAATGGTGTCCACAGCAGACCCACACACACTGTAAACCTATACATGAATATGTACGTGTCTTAATAATTTCCCTCTTGGGTCTAGACATCCTGGTACTAATGCAAACAGTGACACAGCAGCTCTCATTTTCTCAAACTCTAGAGGCCAACGATTTTTGACAGCAATGAAAATCAATACTAGTTACAACCGGTCAGAGGCAGGATGGGCAAGATAAAAATATAATAAATAATAAATAAAAAAGATTAAAATCTTTGGACATTCTAGAAAATTACAACTAAAGGTTACCCAGCTATTATTTTTGGCTGTTGTCTTTAAAAAGCACACCCAAAGAATCTCATAAATTCCCCATCATTTTCCATCTTCTTAGGAAAGCAAAAAATGCAGGACTCAAACATGTGTATACAGTTCAACAGCATGACTCTGAGGCCACATTCTGATGAACAGTGGTAAACTGATGTAACTACTCTGATTTAATGAAATCAAAATAACTACTCCACTTCGTTAGCGTTCAGATGAACATTGTAAACAGAAGTAACTACTCAATCAATCAATCAATCTTTTATTAAACCGGATGTAGCCTTTGGCCATAGCCCAAACTATTCCAAAGTTACAATAAGTAAAATAATATAAAAATGAAAGTAATACATAAATTACTTCATAAGATACAAAAACACAGTAATATATTTGTTTGGCAATTCATCTTATATGAATTCTGTGATTAAGCAATATCTTAGCTGAGAACATAAAGGCAAAATATACAAGGTATACTAACCCTACACAGGGGTACCAAGACGGCAGGAACTGAACTGAGGGCTTATTATCTTCAAGTTTAGGAAACGGTCTCTTATTATAAAAGCCCTCAGCAAATATTTAGCAACTGCTTGGGTAACTTTTAGGGATTGGTCGCTTAATAAAATTCTGACCAATTCAGAAGTTTCCCTTCCTGGATAATTTACCATCCATCCATCCATCCATCCATCATAAATCTGTATTGTTTGGCCGGATAATTTACAAGAATCGGGTCCAGGTAATGAGTTCTGATGTTGTAATATAATTTACACTCAAATAGTAAAAATTTACACTCAAATAGCTGCTTGTTTCGACCTGCTCATAGTCAAAAGGGAAAAGCCGATCGCTGTAGGGTACAGCTGTATGACGACCCTCCATAACTTTCATGGGAAGAGCATTTAAACGAGCCAACTGAAATTTTTTAACTAAACCAGGGGACAGTTTGTCCTGGCAGTAACTAGCCGACTGCCAGGGCTTAGGAATAAGGTCGTAATAACTCCCCAATGCAGGTGAGGAATTAATTGATGCTATATCTTCTTGAAGAGCTAGGTCATCAATTCTGTTCTAAATTACCAATTTAGCTGCCAGCAAATCTGTTCCCTGAAAGTATGATCGAGTATGATAGAGAGAATCCCAAATTGGCAATTTTCTTGTTCAGAGTGTCAAGCCATGGAGATGTAAAATTGTCATTGGCAAGAAGAGAAAGTAATCCTGTCTGGGGCGGCAACCTGATATGTAACCAGAGGAACACGGCATACTTTAAAACCCGCACGTTCCACCTTAGTTGCCCTAGCTCCAACCTTATAGCAGCAGAGGTTATACCTACGGGTAGATGGAGTAATTTCCTCAAAAACACTGATTGCACTCTATCTAAATTATAAGGGCGACTTACTGCCCATAGTGATGCACCGTATAATAGTTGAGCGGCAACCTTCGCGTTGAAAACCCTCAGGGCCATAGACTCTCAGCCAAGCAACATAACTACTCTGATTTAATGAAATCAGAATAACTGCTCCACTTTGGTAGTGTTCAAATCAACCGTGTAAACAGTTAATTGCAACACTACTCAAGTGCATCAATTTCTCCCTAGATACACTGAACTAATATCTGGTTGCCACCCTCACATGAACAGTTACTTTGAATAGTTACTTCACAGGAACAGTTTCTTCAGAATACAAACCAAAGGAGAGGATGTACTCCTGATTTTTCAGGAGTACATACTTCTCTTCTGACTGCTGAATAGTATAGGTTTAGCACTCTTTTCATATGAAAATTTCAGAAGTAAAACAGAAGTAAGGCCCAACTACATCAAATAAACTGTTTGTTAGAACGTGACCTGAGACAACTATCTTTGGTCATGTTCTCATGTTAACGGGGGTACTTCAATGAGGGTAATCATGGCTCCATTCCCACAAGAATTAGTGCCCATAGGAATGCACCATTCTGCTTTTCTCCACAAGAACACTCACACATGACCAGGTTCCCCAATAGAGCTCTTACAATCCCAGGTGTTCTCGTGGAAGAAAAGCAGAATAACACATTCCTGTGTGTGCTAATTCCCATGAGAACAGAGACGCGATTGCCCTCATAGAAGTCCCCTCCCTCCCCCACAATCCTGGGTAACATGAGAAAGTGGACTCTCTCTCTAGATCCTCAGTTTTCTTCTTTTGTTTTATGCCTTTATGGTTGCAAATGAAACCTCAAAAATATGAACCAACTGTAAAATGCGTCAAAGCCATCTATAAGAAGTCAGCAGACAGATTAGTTGGAATGAATAGCTCTTTAATGTATGACCTGTTACATCCATCTCTGCATTATCATTTCATATGGCATAAAACAGAAGTTCCCAAACTAAAGATCATGGCTGTGAATGGTGTCACTTCATCTGCAGATGAGGTGCAATCACAATTGATATTTACTTCACCGGGGTGGACAAAGTTTCCTAATCCTGAGAGCCGCATCCATTTACCACAATGGGCCAAAGAGTCAAATGTGGCTCAGTCTCAAGCCACAGGTTGACTACTTCTGAACTATACTTTGAACATCGTTGTTGCTGTTGGGGTTTCAGATTTCATTTAAGTCCCAAAATGGGATCATGCAGGTCTTTCAGGGGCAGAGCAGGATTTCATGGTCACCATGACAACCATGAGTCTATCCCAGATAATATCTGGCCCAGCACATTAAGTTGGACACACACTGGATTTCATGTTCTGCACCAGCCTGCAAACATAGGGTCTGATTATTGGGGGTCTTGTTACAACACTTTTGGCCCAAATCCCTGCCCTACTTTGTCCCTGACAGGATGGCAGACCAGTTAAGTAGGTCCACCCTCAGAGACTAATGGATCCAATAGGATTCCAGAATTCACTGAGGCATTTATTCACCGACCTAGATGGCCTCTCTGTTAATAGCCTGGTCGGCCTGTGGTATGGTATATTTGACTCAGGCCATCAACACAGTGACACCTGGCCATCTACTTTCTCTGCTGCAGCAGTGCAGGACTTCCTGATATACAGAGGACCTGAGGCTGCTAAAGTAGGAGAGTAGGCAGTAGGGATGGGACTTTGGGAAAAATCTCACTTCTCAGTATTTATCCGTTCTCCCTTTATCGGTTCTATCGTATCTATCAGTGTCAGATTTTTAACATTGCGGCTTTAGCCATTGAATTCAATGGGGGGAAATCGCAATGTTAAAAATCCAAGAAACAAAATAGTGCAAAAGAACCAATAATGCTGATATTGAGAATTATCAGTACTATAGGATTAGAACTGAGAGTCCCATCCCTAGTAGGCAGTTAGAGGGAAGGTGGCACTTGACTTGCACCAAAACTGACTGACTGTGGCATAGTTTTTGAAGGGTTATGCTGTGGCAGTGGCAGCAGTAAAGAAAACTTTCTTTGCTGCCACCATAGCACCTGCAAAGTACCATCCAATGGAGTTCTTCCAGGTGGTGAATAGCCCATTAAATCGTGGCTGTCTCCACCTGGAGTTAGAGTTATTAGCTGCCTGCTGTGATGAGCTTGCCACCTACTTTGCAGAGAACGTTTCTCATATTTGCCACAAAGTGGAAACTGCTATCTTGGGTGCAGAGTAAGATTTTGGGTTAGGGAGGTTCGATCATGTCCACTTTACTTGGATTGTTCAGATAGTCTTGCCCACTGATAGATACAGAGGGTGTTCTTGGACTGGTGCTGGTGACTCGTTGTGAATTAGATCCATGCCTGTCCTAGCTGGTGAAAGCTGGTAAGGAGATTTTTGGGGCCATTGTTGGCTGGGATTGTTGATGACTCCCTTTGGAAGAGCAGGGTGTCTGATGGCCTCAAAACGGCAGTCATCCAACCCCTGTTCAAGAAACCATCTCTTCACATCGCCTCCCCTGCCAGCTATTGACCCGTCTCTATCTTCCCTTTTGGGAAGATTACTGAACGGGTGGTTGCCTTGCAGCTTCAGACACATCTCAATGTTATTAGATTCCTGGACCCACATTAGTCAATATTTCCATCCTAGGCATGGTACTGAGACTGTGCTTGTGGCTGTGGTTGACAATCTCCACTTGTCAATCAAGAAGGACAACTGTATCCTGTTGATTTTGTTTGATCTTTCAGCAGCCTTTTTACAGTTGACCATGGGGTGTTGTTGGCATGGTGGTGTGACCTGGCAGGGATTCATGGAACTGCTCTTGAGTGATTCCACTCATTCCTGGCTGGGAAAACCAATAGGGTGGTGATGGTCAGTGGATTGTCGTCCTCTTAAGAGCTCCCTTGTGGGGTCCCATAGGGTTCCATCTTATCCCCACTCCTGTTCAGTGTGTATCTCAGGCCCCTGGGGGAGGTCATTTATAGTGAAGTACCATCAGTATACTGATGACATCTAACTCTCTCTCTCCTCTTCATCTGACCCAGGTCCTGCAGTCGTGGTACTTACTCAGTTCCTGGCTGCTGTTGGAGACTGGATGTGCGTGAGCTGATTGAAGCTGAATCCAGACAAGACTAAAGTGATGATGGTTGACTGGCCTTTGAGCTGTGAGACATAGTAAACCATTATTGATGGGATCCAACCTCCTTTGATCACCCAGGATTGCAGTCTTGGGGCACTCTTGGATTCATTGCAGCACGTGGATCTCCAGGTTGTGGTGGTTGGTAGGAGGACTTTCCACTAATTTCACCTGGTGAAAAGGCTGCAACCTTTTTTTATCTGATTCGGATTTGGGTACCATCGTCCATGCCTTCATAACCCCATGTCTACTGCAATGCAATCTACATGGGGCTGCTATCGATGACTGTTTGAAAAGCTGGTGGTGGTGCAGAACATGGCGGGAGCACATTACTCCAGTGCTCCAGAGTCTGCGCTGGCTACCAGTAGTTTCTGAGCACAATTCAAAGTGCAAGTTTTTGACCTATAAAGACTAATGGCTTGGGCCTCAATTATCTGAAAGATCACCTCTTCTCTCATGTCCTATTGCAGCCTCTGAGGTCAGCCAGGAGTGCCCTCTTGCAGGTACCATCTGTAGTTTCTACAGTAAGAGCATGCAGGGAGGTGTTCTCAGTGGCTGCCCCACGATTATGGAACTCTCTCCCCTTGTGTAAGCCTGAGCCTGCTCATCTTCCGGAAATGATGTAAGACCTTTCTGTTTGGCCAGGCATTTGGCGAGCAGGGATAGGGTTGGGAGGAGGTGGTAAGGAAAGAGTTGTGAAGGGTTAAGGGATTTTTAAAGATGTTTTTATTGGTTGTAAGCTGCCCTAAGCCTTAATGGGAAGGTTGGCCTATAAATTTGAATAAATAAATAATAAATAAATAATAAATAAATAAATAATAAAAAGGGTTTGGAATCATTCGGTGTAAGCAAGCTTCTCTCTCTCAGAAAGCTCATGCAGGAGAAATCTGAGTCTTACCATTTTAGCTCCCCCACCTATTTTTGCTGTTATATCTATGTTTTTTAGCCCTGTTTTAATATTTTATTATTATTGTTATAAGTGTTTTAAATTGTTTTATTGTGTTTTAAATTGTTGGAAGCCGCCCCGGGCTGCGTGGCAGGAGGGATGGGGTATAAGTTTATTAAATAAATAAATAAATAATTTCACCTGTTATAACATGCCATACCATTGAAAAGACAACAACTAGAGTAAAATTAATTGCAAAGACTTGTACAGACTTATTTCAAAGGAAACACAGCCTCTTGGTCTGCCTTTTTTCTGATCTGGTCTGATCAGCCTTTTTTTCCCTTTTTTGGAAAAAAGGGGGGGAAAGTGTTGGCTTTTAGTGGTTCAGCTCCTCAAATGAGTAAATCAGCATGAAAGAAACTACTCTAATTTATACTAGCTGAGGGTCTGATTCTTAGATTGTATCAACCACCATTAGCATCATACTTTTCATATGCAGACACTCATAAAACAGTCTTACTATCCGTACACTACTAGTGCTATGAAAAACCAATACTCAGATTTAATAAACTATTAATTAAATTGAAAACTGCAGTGCTCTTCCTATACTCACCTCCCTCTCTCACCCTAAGCAGAAGCAGAAAGCCTGCTAGAGAGTCAGTTGGGCTGGTAGATGACCAGGGGGTGAAAGGGGTGCTTAGGGAGAAAAAGGACACTGCATGAGTTGAATGAGTTCTTTGCTTCGGTCTTCACTGCAGAGGATGTTGAGGAGATACCCATGCAGGAACCTTACTTTGTAGGTGATAAATTGGAAGAGCTGTCACAAATCAACGTGACTCTGGAGGAAGTTCTAGAGAAAATTGACAAACTAAATACTAACAAATCACCAGGACCAAATGGTATTCACCCCAGAGTTCTGAAGGAACTCAAATATGAAATTGCAGATCTACTGCTAATAATTTGTAACCTATTGCAAAAATCTGCCACTGTACTGGAGAACTGGAGGGTGGCAAATGTAACCCCGATCCAGAGGTGATCCTGGAAACTACAGACCAGTAAGCATGACATCTGTGCCGGGCAAAATCGTGGCATGTACTCAAATGCAGTTAATATGGAAATGATGACAGTGAAAGCGGGAGGGAGCCAAAAAAGGAAGGGGGTGGGTGGGAGAAAAGCAGACCAACTCATTTGCACAGAAAAGCATTCTTATGATTAAAAAAGAGAAAATCAGTACCTGGAGAGGGATTCTAGTATATATGGCCCCTGACAACTCGGAGGCAGCCAACAGTATTTATATGGAAAGGGATTCCAGTATAAATGGCTGCCCCTACCTCAGAGGCAGTCGCTTCTTAATAGAGGGTGAGGGATTTGAATATATACTGACGCCTCTACCCCAGAGGCAGTTGCATTTTAGTAGATGTTGAGGGATTACATGGAAAGGAATTAGTATATATGACCACTCCACGTCAGAGGCAGTCGAGTCTCATATGGAGAGGGATTCCAGTACATATGGCTGCCCCTACCCCAGAGGCAGTCACTTCTAGTAGAGGGTGAGGGATTCCAGTATATATGGCCACCTCTACCCCAGAGGCCATTGCCTTTCAGTATACGGTGAGGGATTACAGGATGAAGGGCTGTCCCCATGCCTGAAGCAGCTGTATTTGAGTACACACTGAGTGACTGAAGTATACAGAAGGGTCCACTTTGTTGTGTGGCTCTCTGGCTCAAACACACACACACACACACACGCACACACATTCACTCTCTTATCTCCAAGAGATGAAACTCCGTGAAGTTCAAAGAAAATATTCTCAGCAGTCCCCTTCCCACACAGAGACAACACTGGGGTCAATTCCATGGCCTGCATGTACCACACACAACCTGCACACATGCACATGCGTGCAAGCCACGTGCATGTCCACTGCAAGTACATTGTGCTGCGCAGAGGGGGTTTGGGACTGCAGTCACTGACACAAAGAGACCTTTCTTTCAATTAATATGGAATTCCTCCCCCTTTCACTGTCATCGTTTCCATATTAAGAAGATGGCAATGGATTAGGAATAGGAAGGAACACAAACTGCTGGGAGAGGGAGACTTCTGAAAATACCTGCTGTCAGGAACAGTGGCTAGCTCAGAAGGTGTTGGAAGGGGAGAGGGAATGACTTTTGTTACTTGCTGCGCCCACCTTACCACAAGCCCCATTGGCTCTGTGCAGCCTAGCCCCATGTCCCATCGCAGACTGCAAAGCCAGTGGTCTGAGGAAAAGAAAAGGGATGGTGATTGGGCAGGTTGACTGCTACTCCAAGCCTCTCCACCCCTGGTGTCAGGAAGTCTGCTCCTCAGCTGCCCCCCGCCCCCCGGGCCTTCCACTCACATTTTTCCCACCCGAACTCATCCGAACTCACCCGAACAATACTGAACTGTTTGGTTGGATCGAGTTTGGTTCAGTCATTCAGTTCGGTCGTCCGAACAGACCGAGTTCGGTCCGAACTCCGAACATCTGAACCACGTTCACACATCCCTAATTTCAGCCTTAATTATTAGGAAGGAGGAGGAAAGACCATCCCGAATCATTGATTATAAAGAAGTACGACCACTATTTATGCCTCATCAGGCCTTAGAGAAAGAAAATAACGAAACAAGACAGGTCCAAAAGAGTCCTCAACAGGAGGTGTAGAGGGACAGGTACTAAGACTAAAAGTGGAAAGCAAAACCAGTAACAAAGTGGCACCTAAAAATGCATTGGAGGCTGAAATATGAACTTACCAAATGGGATTTGACATTAACTGCCAAATAAAGCTGATTAAAAAGGGTGGTTATGAAAAAGGGGTACTAGTAAGTCTGGAAACCAAGACAACGGAATAAGTCCTAATCTTCCACTACAGGTATCTTGGGGTGGTCAGTCAAACCACCTGCAAGACAGAGTGGGACAAAAACAAAAGAAAAAAAAGAGGAAAGCAGAAAAATAATGATAAAACTAGAAAAAGAATAAAGGAAATAATACCCTCGCAAACAAGGCAGATGTCCTCAGAGGGTTTTTTGAGAATGATCTTGGAAGTTGGAACAGTTTTAATGAACGGGGCTCAAATGATACCAGATAAGCCTATGGTTTATGGCTGCGACTGGCGTGATGCAGACTACATGATGGCCCGGAATAATGAGTGACCAAAATACTTCTCTGAAATGTGTAAACGGGCACCAGGAAAACCACACCAAGTAGCA
Organism: Sphenodon punctatus; assembly: GCA_003113815.1. Lineage (NCBI taxonomy): Eukaryota > Metazoa > Chordata > Lepidosauria > Sphenodontia > Sphenodontidae > Sphenodon > Sphenodon punctatus. The sequence goes on along the minus strand of QEPC01004710.1, from coordinate 1,069,654 downwards.
ATAGCCAAAACCTCTGAATGAGTATGGAACTGATAGCATGGATAGACCATATTGGTGAACTATTAAAAAAAATAGGTAGGTATTAGAGCCACGCATGGCAGAGGTGAGGGATTATTTTGAACTGTGATATCACTTTTCTTTTGCTTAGCTCTGGGAATTTTGTTGCATAGATTTGTTGCTGGTACTTACCTGTGCCAAGGTACATGTCCACTAGAGTCCCACAGCTGGGGGGCCAGTGTTTATGGTGAGCCAGATCCCCACCCCACCTTGGGGTTTTGTTCACTGCCCTCCTTATGTTGCTGTCTTTTTTTGGAGCAAGGTTGAGGGATAAGGCATGAGAAAGGGTATTTGTTCATGTAGACCTTGTGGTTTTCATGAGCTCCAGGAAGTTTGTTTCTGTTACTTTCGGCCTGCACTTATTTGCAGGTTTTTCTTTTCCTGGAGCCTAGGGCTGGGGATCAGAGAGATGGATGGGACTGGTTCCCACCCTGTTCCGCTTATGTGGTTCAGGGTCACTTGTGTTAGTGCCTCAGTATTCTTGGCGCTCTCTCTCTCTCTCTTTCTTGTGAGCTATTTAATTCGCGGTCAGCAAAGAATGCGTGACCGCCTTTCATGCTCTTGATGCCTGCCCGGCGTCTCATGTAATCCCACGTTGTGGGATTTTGAAATGTCACGCGACGGCGACCTGCTTGTCGAAAAGCGGCCGTAGTATAGGATAATGCTATGACTGGTGCTAGGAAAAGGGAAGGTGTTGGAGCTGTTAAACGGATCATGCCTTGAAGTCAATCAAGCACCTAAAACCCCAAGACTGATGGGTATAAATTGAGCAAACCCTCAGTATGAAGGGGAGAATGCTAGAGTGAGGCTCTACAGACTGGAGCTCCATGAAGGCAACTGAAGGAAGGCTGAATTTGCTCTCAGAGACAACAGAGCTACATTGGTCCTCACACAGGCAGGCCAGCCAATCTCTCAGGTGGCAGCCATCTTGTTTTTACCTCAGTAGGGTTTGTTTGTTTTGACTTGCTGGACTATGTTTGGTCCCTGTCTGAGTGGTAACTCCTTTTTCCTCGCCGATATTTAATTCCGCCATTTTGGAATTGCTTGCAACTTTCTGCAGCTTTTCTGCCAGCATTCCGCTAATTCTGTGCCCTTTGCTTTGCAACATCAGAATTATTGGAAAAATCTCAGAAAATGTCAGAATAAACTGGGCAAGTGTTGGAAGAAACATTGTTCCACTACTTTTGCACCATGACCACATGTTAGAAAGTGCCGTTGGAAGTAGTGGAATGAAAGTAGTGGAATGAACATCTCTGCTGAATGTGCTGCTCATTGCGGAAAAAAGAGCTCTTTCCATCGGAAACAGCTACCGCAGCAGCTTGCCGTTTCAGCCGTAAAGAGCGGGACAAACATAACTTATGTTGATGCAATGGGCTGGCTGTAGGGAAGGCAGAGGTCAGACCTAAAATACTCTTAACTGTATTCTGGAAACTTACCCCAGGATTGGGACCTCCGTGTCTACACCTCAACACTTGGCAAGTGGCCAGAACCCCTATAGGCTGGTATATAGAATTCATGTATACTCTAGTTGCCAGGGACAGGGAGACTTACGTCAGATACAGACCCCTGTAAGACAATAACTTTAAACAAAGGGACTTAAGAACTGTGACTGTGATGGGTCAGGCGCTAATTCCTCAAAAAAGGCATCCTCCCAGCACCCCCTACAGCGGCCGGAGGGACAACCTGGTCACAATTTGTTATCCAAATTTAATGCTACAGCACACCCTCAATTACCATTCACAGAACGTTTTAGAAAAGGGGGAAGAGGCCCAGTGCTGCCAGAGTTTTTCTCAGGCTTCAATTATTCAAATGGTCCCAGGTTAAAATAATTAATTAAACCAGGGCACTGAGGGGGCATGAAGCAGCTCCATCATAAAGCAGACTTCTTCCTGCAATACCTTCCCTCCATGTGCCAGCCAAGACTCCAGTGGAGAGAGGTCACTCTCTCCACTGCCCAAGCCCATGCCAGCAAAGACACCTACAGAGTGAGCTTTCCTCACATCGATGCCCTGCCCTGTCCATGCCATCCAGAGCTGCGCAAAGTCAGGTTTCTCATAGCAGTGGCCAGTAACTCCCCAGGAAAGAATTTTGCAATATTTATTATACTGGCTACTTCTATTCTAATGATCCTTGCAAGAATAGAGAACTGGCAGTGAGATTGTAAGATCTTGCTAACGGTTCAAAATCTTCTGAGATTCTAATTTATTTATTTATTTTAAAAAAGGCTCTTCACATGTGCGAAATTGCCACCATGGCCATTCTGCATATGCATGGCCCTTTCCCAAGTTGGCATGGGCCACATCGACACCATTTTGGGAAAGGGCAGCTGGTCTGCATATGTGCAGAACTGACTGCCCTTTTCCAAAATGATGCTGACACCGCTCATGCCTTCATGAAAAAGGACAGCACATGCACAGAATGGCCACAGATGCTATTTTGCGCACATGCAGAGTGTTTTAAAAAAAATTTCAAGAAATCTTGCGAGAGTGACGATTACAACAGACGATTCTCAGCTAGTTCTCTATCTCAAAAATCTCATTAAGAGCCCAGTTCTCTATGAGATTTTTGAGATATGTGAGATCAGGTTTCAGCCCTAATTCTGACTTCCACCCCCGCAAGCCTAGATCCACTTCTTTCTCCTCCCTTGACTCAAAACCCACAGTCAGAACCTTGAGAGAGTGAGTGCAGCTTGTTGCATGGGCATCAGTGAGGCTCTGCCGATACTTCTCATGCTTTTTGCCAAGGATCTTTTACTACAGGGACTATAATTTAAAAAGCTAAACATGAAACACTGTAATGCTGGGAGGACCCTATCTCTGTTGAGATTTACATCACCAGGAACTAATGGGTGAGTGTGTTTCTACGCTATGCTACATTGTATTCAACAACACTCTCTCACCCCCATTGCTAGCCCTGGTACAGCATCCTCAGTAGTAGGGCAGTACTGAATAGTACTTCTGAGTTCTCGGGCCGAATACTGAAGTTCTGAATAGTGGGCCTGAGTACTCAGTGACCCTTTAGGGCTGTTTCTGAAGTTTTGGAATTCTGGACCTTGGAAAACTGGAAACTTCGGAAAGTTGTTCCAAAGTTCTTGAACACACAGCCAAAGCACTACCCAGACAAGCAGGCTAGCAAGAGTGGGACAATCGCTCCAGAAGACAACCCCACAAAAGTGCAAACAAAATTTTTTAAAAACCCCAACATTAGTGTACCCACAGCATGGCCTGCCATTATTATTATTATAATAAACATTTATGTAGCGCCGGTCATGTACCTGGCACTGTCAGCAGTGAGTGCACCTACTTTATCATTATGACAACCAAACAGTGCATGAAAATGCAGGCTAGAAAGGGACATTCGCTCAAGAAGACTACAACAACCCCCACAAAACAGTCTGCAACTGCATGGAGAAATAAATCCCACCAAAAAAGTCAGCAAGCACAGGCCCCAGAAGCAGTCACAAATTTAAGAAACAAGATGGTCGACCGAACCAAACTTCCGAACCAAACTCAAATTTCAAACCGAACCAAATTTCTGAACTCCGTTCTGTTCGCCCATCCCTAAGAGAGATCCCTCCTTATGGTGCCAAATACCAAGCAGGCAGCAGGCAGCAATGTGGCACTCAATTATAAATTATTTTAAAAACCTACATGACATGGTAGTGGGTAACATAACCACCATACCCCAGTTCTGGCCCTATGGAGAGGCCAAAAAATACCATACCATGCCAAGCCACTCCCCCCACCCCCCAACTTATTACTTACAGATCCAGAAGCACTGTAGCATGCAGCACAGTCAAATTCACCAAAGAGAATGGACAAAATGGCTGCGGTGCAGACACTTTTAGTTTGCCCTGCCAACCAATTCAAAAGCTGACTATTTGACTTGGCCAGACAATCAAAACTTGCCATCTGGCTTACCATCCCTCAATTGTTCCCTCCCATACCCCCCTCCTACCAAATATGACACTAAGTTACATTTCCAGAAGAAGCTCAATTATCCATCAGCCCCCCACGTGCGTAGTGGTTTCTGAAGTTTCCAAAGTTTTCTGAAGACTTCGTTTCAGCCCTAATCAGTAGGAACATTGTTGGAAGCACTGGGATAGATATACAGCTCCCACAACCACTCGACTCAGAACACGTTGTAATGGCATGGTGTTAGCGCACGGTGTTAGTATAAGAGCCTTGTCTAGACTAGTATTCTTGAGTAAAGACCCGCAGTCCAACCTCAACAAGACCCGACATGCCCAGGCCAGGTTGGGCACACTCAGTCTTTGCCTAAGCCAATCAGGTAGGGCTCTCCAGATATAGGAGGTGCTGCTCCACATGGAGTGCCATGAAATCACAGTGCTCTGTAGGGGCGTGGCCATGTTGGAAAGGGGAGAGAATGCTTTAGCTCCAAGCCATTTTGGCTGTAGCACCAGCCCTTATGGAGTGCTGTGACATCACACATTGAGACACATTGGGCCTGGTTGCATCAGGCCCAGGCTCAGGTCCGGCTCAACATAGTCAAGGCTTGGGCCCAAATTACTGACCTGCACAGAGCTCCACTCTTGATATCACTAGCACTATAGAGCTGCAGTAGTGATAGGAAAATTAGTGGGTTGCATATTGCAACTCACAAGGGAGACATATTCGAACTCCTGGAAGTAGGGGCATGACTTGCTCACTCCTCCTTTGATTTCCTTCTATGAATCCAGGGACACGTGTTCACTGCATTTCCCACCTTGCTGCCAACAGGGAAAATGCACTGAACATGCGTTCCTAGAGGAAAGCAGTTCCTAATTAATAAAAATATACACAATAGGAAGCAATTCTGCATTGTCGGAGGATAGACCCAATGACGTCATGGGTCTTTTTCAGTTCAAAGTTCCATGACTAAAGCTAAGTTTTTAGTGCAGTTGTTTCCATGGCTGCCTTGGAAGCAGTCAATCTGAACTGTTAGCTGCAAAGACACTAACACTAAACTTTCAACTTAACAATGGCTTCCCTCACCTTCCCCCCCTATCCATGATTATCAGCACAGGTACCAAAATGGTGCCTCTCTGGGGAACCTGAATCCGGAGGTAGAAAATATACAAGCTGCTCTGAAGAAAGTGGAAAGGCAGGCTCCCAAGCAATGGTCTAATCCCCTGAAGCCATTGCCTGAGGATGGAAATCCCATGACATTACAGCTCTCTAGTCTGTCACAAAACATTTGTCTTCCTTCAAAACTTCCTCAGAAGTGCTGCAGGCTTTACAAGTTGTTCTCAGCTGCAGTTGTCAGCCACAGTGGAAATTCCAGATTGCCCCCAGTCTATTCCTGACTGCTTTACAGTCGCCGCTTACAGTCCAAAGCAACTTAGAGCAAAGCTTTGAGAGGGGAATTTCAGTCTCGGTGGTCATATCCACCTTCCCTAAGGGGCTTGCAATGATCCTTTCAGACTTACCAAAACTGATGTAGGCTCAACACTCTTTATAAATTTACTTAAGCTTTCTCAGGCACAGATCCTTAGTTACATCTAACTAGTAGTAAGACAAAATGGAGACTGAGACAATGAGAGAGAAGGGAAGAAGGAGTGGTTACACAAAGGAATTCAACTGCAAAACCCCATCTCCCTTCC
>QEPC01004710.1:1046286-1061453 GCA_003113815.1 Sphenodon punctatus | reverse complement strand
TTTACTTAAGCTTTCTCAGGCACAGATCCTTAGTTACATCTAACTAGTAGTAAGACAAAATGGAGACTGAGACAATGAGAGAGAAGGGAAGAAGGAGTGGTTACACAAAGGAATTCAACTCTAAAACCCCATCTTCCTTCCATGTACACATAAACTTAGCAGCGCCATCTGGTGGCTCTATAGTCAATTACTGTTCTTAATACAGCAGGCATTAACTTATGGATGTTGCATATGCCAACACCCCTTTTCAACAGACAGAAGTTAACCTACTATGCCCATTTTACTTAGTAGCTTTCGGTGGCACTCTCCTGCTAAAGGTTTTGTCAGGGCATCTGCTACCATGTCTTCTGTAGCTGCATTTGTCCATTTGTTGTGTGACGTTTGTAAAACATCTTCCCATGTTGATGGCTCAGACAGTCTGTCGGTACTTGCTTTGTAGGACAGGCAGGTGGGTGGTTTGCCTTTATTTTCTCTGGTAGATCTTCTGATTTCAACATCTGCAGGCGATTGGGTTTGTTCCTGCATCTCAGTTGAGCTTGTACTGATTTCAACTGTTTGTTCAGGACATTCTTCTCCTCCTGATTCAGGACATGCTTCTTCTCCTGATTCTTGTAAGGACATTACGCTGTTGCTTGGGTTTTCTTCGAAAGTCACACTGTTGCTGATAGTTATTTTGTCTGTGTGTGGTTGAGGATTCTGTATCCTTTGGAGTGTTCGCTGTATCCAACACGAATCCCTTCCACAGCTCAGTTTTGTAGTTTGGTGCGTTTCTCTTCCGGAAAGTACACGTATGCCTTGCATCCAAACACTTTGATGTGTCCCACACTAGGCTTCTCTCCATATCAGAGTTCATACAGACTTTTACTTGCTGTTCTTGAGTAGAGTTGGTTCTGTAGATATGTCGCCGTAACTACTGCCTCACCCCAATATTTTTCTGGCAGTCCAGAGTCCATCAACATGCACCTGATCATTTCTGTTAAGGTTCTGTTCTTTCTTTCAACTACCCCATTTTGCTCGGGTGTGTATGGTGCCATCTTCTGGTGTTCTATCCAGTGGGCTCTCAGGAAGTCTTCAACTCTCTTTCCTGTGTATTCACCTCCGTTGTTGGTTCGGAGTATGAGTGGCTTGCGTTGGAATCTGTTGCTTGTCATGGTTATGTAGTCCTTTAATTTTTCAAGTACTTCATCCTTATGCTTCATGAGGTATGTGACTGTCTATCTTGAGTAGTAGTCTATGAATGTCATTATGTATCTGTTCCCTCCAGGTGTGGGTACTTTCATGGGACTACACACATCACTGTGTATGAGGTCAAGTGGCTTGGAGGATCTTGTCTGGCTTGCCTTGGGAGCGTTGCTCTGGTGGCTTTAGCTTTGATACAGCATTCACATCTCATGGTCAAGGGACATGCTGTTACTCTCAGGTATTTTGTCAGCTGCTGTCTTTGCAATTCCTTTATGCTTTCCAGGTGCCTGTGACCCAGGCATTGATGCCACAGATGAATGCAGTCCTTGTGTTGGTCGTGCACAGTGAGTTTTGCTTGTTCCTTGGTTGCACTCAAGCGATTCAGGTGCTCATCTGCATAGGCTCTGGCTAGGATCCTTGTCCCCTTTTGGATTGTGCATTCATTACCTCGGAACTTGACAGTGAGCCATTTCTCTGTTAGGCATTTAACGGATAGGAGTCCTCCCTCTAAGTCAGGTACGTATAGCACATCCTTTACCGGTATTGCTAGTGTGCCTCCATGTGACTTGTTGCAACTTAGAACTCCTTCGCCAATACCTTCTGCAGTGATACTGCTTCCATCAGCGAGGAATATCTCTTCTTTGTTGCTTGGGTCTAGTACCGTGAAAAAGCTCTTGTCGCTGGTCACGTGACTCGTGGCTCCAGAGTCGACACACCAGTCCTGTGATGAGTTGGCCTGTGTTGCTCTAAAACATCCTCTCCACTGTTCTGTGATTGTGTCACTGGTTGTAGCCTTGACCCTTTGCTTAGGCATTTGTGGAGATCGCTTTTGTTGTTCTGCCTTCCATAAGGAGCAGTCTTTCTTTAGGTGTCCTTCTTTCTTGCACCAAAAACATGCCCTTGTTTCCTTCTTGTGCAATCTGTTATCTGCAATTCTCAGGGCAGTTTCCTTATCCTGTTCCTGATTGTCTTGCATGATTTCTTTCCTGTGCTGGAATTCATCCATGAGTCTCCCTTTTACAAATTCCAGTGTTATATCTGCCTCAGGCCTTGTCTCTAGGGCATTTATGAGGGCGCTGTATGATTCAGGCAGGCTGCAGAGAACTAAAGTAAGGTCGCCACGTGGCCGCCGTTGTCTTTTATCTCTTCACCTATCCCTCGCAGTTGTGCTACCACTTCCAGAATTGAGTTTATGTGATCCTGCATCTCCTTCCCTTTACCAAGTCTCATCTGGTACAGTTTCCTTAGGAGAAACAGCTTACTGTTCAAGCTGGTCCTTTCATGCAGCTTCTGCAGTGCATTCCATATGCCCTTTGCTGTGGCAAAGGGCATGTGGGAGCATCCTTATGTGGATTAACTGGTCATCTTCTACTAGCAGGCTTATGGTTGCCTTTGCCTGTCTGTTCTTTCTGTCCCACTCCCCAGGGTTTGCTGCAGGTCTGTCTGTGGTGATCACCTCCCACTGGTCATCTTTGGATAGGAGCATTTCTATTTTGAATTTCCACAACTGGTAGTTTGTGTTATTCAGCTTGCAGACTGAAAGCTTTAATTCAGAGCTGCTGGCCATGCTTGCTTCCCTCCCCTCAGATTGGGATTCTGGTTCTTCTTCTCACTTACTGTTAGTAGGCCTCCTCTGGGAGTTTCGTTTGGGCCTCTTTTCCTTTCAGCTCACTGCCAGTCTTTAGAGTTGTTCTGGGCTGTTCTGAAGAGGTCTGGGCCCATAAACTGTTGCAGAGTAACAACTGATTTGCAATCAGTAAGGACAAATGCAGCTGAAGGTTTAAAACAGAACTTTACTTAAGCTTTCTCAGGCACAGATCCTTAGTTGCATCTAACTAGTAGTAAGACAAAATGGAGACTGAGACAATGAGAGAGAAGGGAAGAAGGAGTGGTTACACAAAGGAATTCAACTGTAAAACCCTATTTCCCTTCCATGTACACATAAACTTAGCAGCACCATCTGGTGGCTTTACTGTTTTTAATACAGCAGGCATTAACATATGGATGTTGCATATGCCAATAACACACACACAAATACAAATGAGTATTGGGAGATTATGCCAGAATGTGCAGCCAGCCAGCCTGTGTGCAGATTTGGTAGGTCAACATGTAATGGTGGGTGCATTGACCAGACTACAAGAGGCATTACTAAGCACAAGGAAATATGAAGGATCAGAGAACAGGATTTGAATATTTCAGGCTGCTTGCCCAAGTTACACAATGGGTGCTTTTACACGTGAGGACGGCTGCTGCCACCACAAACATTTCCGGGCAGTGAATGCAGATATCACTCTGGTCTGGATCCACCAGGCAGCCAAAGAAGTGTGACAGCAGCCTGTGCCAGCGAGCGTGCAGGGTGACACACAGACATACAACCGCACGTTCCCGCCCCTGAGTTGTGTGCAGCGCTCTGCCCCCCTGGCTGATGGCTGGCCAATGACAGCCACCATGGCATGTGTTCCCCATCGCCACTCCAGACCACAGTAGTGAAGCGGGTTATCAGACATGCTAGCTTGCTTTACTCCAGGTCCAGCGGGTGGCTCCCGACTGTGGTGGAGCATAACCCAGGCTGTGACTTGGGGGATTTCCCTGACTCACAGCCTGGGCCAAACTCCATCATGATCAGAAGCCAGATCGTGGTAACATCTGGCAGTCATTTTTAAACATGACAGTGGCACCCAGATTAATCCGTGCTACAGCGGCCTAATCTGTGCTACCGTCACGTCTGAAAACACCCAATCTCATGTTAATTTCTATTTTACATGAGATTTTGTTACTTGTGCATACACCTTTTCTCATTCAGCATAAAAAAATAATGAGAGTTACATCAGGGATGTCAGGGCAGGTACATCCAGCTCTGACACTAACATGAGTTTCTTCTGACATGAGATTGGAATGTGAGCATGGGGTTAATTTTTAACATGAGGTTAACATATGCGAAAATTACAATGTGTAGAGGTTAGCTGTAACAGAGTGGCTGTTGTGGACTCTGTTCCAAGGCAGCTGGCCCTTTAAATCTCTGGCCAGAGCTTAAGAATGTGATCCAGCTCCATACAAGTCAATGGGAATTTAGCCATTGACTGCAATGGGCGCTGGATCACGCTCTAAGTCATTAAAATTAAGCCCAGGTGAGCGGGTCTGAGGCTAACAGTTTAGTGTGCCAGGCGGTGAGTGGGAGGTCCTGGGGAAAAGCACACATGGAAGCAAGAGAGCAAGTCAGCAGTGGCAGCGTCATCTGACAGTGGGGACAGAGTGAAAACAAGCTGGGAGCTCTGAGATCGCCTGGTAGAGGTATTCTTGGACACAGGAGGGGGTTGAAATGGGGCCAGGGCAGTCTTTTCACAGTAGTGTTGCAATATGTGCAAGTATCCGTTAAATTTAATAACGGATCCCTTATGGTCACATGACCTGGCGCAGGGGAAAATCCTGGAAGGACAATTCCTGCAGCCTAGGAGGCATCTTGCATTACTGTTAATTTAACATGAGATAGAATCCCATGAGAGAATCAGCACGTGTGCAAGCAGCCTCGGTGCTGAAAGTTATAGATGGAGGGAGTGGGGGAGAGGTGCTGATACCTTTCTCGCTTACATGAGCTTTACCCTAATATAACTTCCATTGGCTGAAGTGCAGGGATCTGGAGTTCCCAATAGTTGCCTAGCTGTTCCAGCAAGGGAAAAATTTTAAGGAAGAGCTGTTAGAAGGTAGGGGCAATTCAGGAGAATCAAGGGACCCAATTGTCCTCTTTGAGCAGCATAAACCTAGAACAGTGCAACTGAAGCAAAGGGATACACAATCGGAGTAAACAAGAAGAGAATGAGGCCAAATAGGTCTGGCTTTTTAATCAGGGTTGGGTTGGGGTCTCAAGGGAATGGACAGAGAGAAAGAGACTGATGAGTTCCACCCGTAAACCGCAGTCGAGAGAGACAGAAAATCCCAAGGGTATCCCGCATGGAAGTTTGTCCCATTTACTCTCCCTCTGCCATATTTAACTGCAACTGGAAATGGGCAAAATGTGTCCTTAATTTGTATAGAAAGAGAGAAAGCTGTATTCTCACACTACTAACGAAGAAAACACGCAAAGCCTCTTAAAAGCAGGCGCCACACATATTACAAGCTGCATTTTTCTAATTAGAGATGTCTTTTCTAGTTAACTGGAGCTGGGGGAGGTGCGGGGAAAAGAAAGAGCTGTGTAAGCACTCCAGTTGCAGCTGCTCCACCTTTAGGGACCCCCTGTCCTGTTGCTGCATCCACATGGCACCTTTATTTAATCCATTCATTTGAATTTGCCAGCAAGCTAGAGCTAAGGGAGTGAGCAAGGGAGTAATATCTGAGTCATTTCCCGCCAATCAATCTCCAGAGGGCTGTTCTGGTTGATCTAGCATTTGGGGGAAAAGGGGTCCATCTGTTTTTAATCTCACCCCTTGCAGTAGCTGTCACCATGGGTTTTCTGTCAGGGTAAATATGCCTTTATGCAATTTCTAGCCAATATTTTATTTTAGAAGAATTTATAAATCCAGGCTGCTGCAGGGCTGTAACATTTTGGAACAGTCAGATTCTTGGGGGGCATCACACCTTTGCCTAACCTAGAGCTGTGTATAGAGCAATACACCCAACACATATTCCTCTCTTTCTAGAAATCTGCTTTGAGTAACAGCTAAAAGAAAAGGTAAAGGGCTAAGAAACATCACAGACACATAGGCAATAAACATTTTACCATTCATGCTATCAATGGCAGATTTAAAGGCTTCAAGGTCCACCCCCTTAGTCATTAATGATACACCTCCTCATGTACTTACACGTGCACACACACCCCTCTCAAAATTCCAAGTGCATACGGAGTAACAAAAACTCTCCTGCTTCTCATTCTCATGTTTTTCCTGGAAGGCAACCAGGAAAGAGGTGCCTGAAGCCTTAATATCAGGGTTGGGTTGTTTTTTCTCTCTCTCTCATGAAAGAGTGACTTTAATTAGGGCTGAGATGAGAGCAAGTGCTCCTGTTCTGCAGTGTTCATTACTACTTCATCAGTCAGGTGATTCTGTACTTCCACCATTATCAATATTGGTGCCTGCAATTTTTCATCATTTCCTGTCATTTTTCATCACTTTCCAGCATTTTTTCTGTCATTTTCGTCACTTTTTGTGGCTTTCTGGGACTTTTACGACAGTTTTAACAGCACTCACAGCTATTTCCAGCATTTCCCTGATACTTAGCCAACATTTTTGCATCTCCACAGCCCCTGGGGATGCACACACGGAGCATGTGGGGCTTGGGATCAGCCCTGTAGCAGCTCTGTTCAATTTCCAAAAAATAACAACAAATGGTGAAAACAGCAGAAAAGCTGGTAAGTTTCTGCATTACGCAAATGAAGGCAAATCACCTGTTTCCAATAGAAACAACATTTACCGTGATTTGTCATTTCAGGCCTAACTTTGACACCACCACACACACCCCCATGAAAAGACAGTGGGATTCAACACCCAAAAGGGACTGTTCCTTCTAAACAGAGACTGTTAGGAGGTAGGCCTGAAATGAGAAGCCTCACCTAGTGCTGTTTCCGTCAGAAGCAGGGCATTCACTGAGATTCTTGTGACACAGAAACTTACTGGCGTTCCCGCTGTTTTCTCCATTTCCCGTTATTTTTCGCAAGTTGAATGGGGCTGTACAGGTCAGTCCCAAGCCCCCTCTGTGCTCCCCTGGGGGCCATGGAGATGAAAACATGATAGCTAAGTGCTGGGGAAATGCTGGATATTGCCATAAAAGTATTGTAAAGCTGCCATAAAACTACTGTAAAATTCTTGGAAAGTGATGAAAAAGTTCTAAAAAGCCCCAGAAAGTGACGAAAAAGTCCCAGAAAGTAACAAAAATGACCCACCCACCCCAGAAAATGGTGGAAATGCAGAATCGCTGAAAACTGCTGAAGTATTGACAGACACTCGCAAGCACTCCCGAAAGGTCGGTATTTCCCTTCTTAATGGGAACACTTGCTCTCGTCTCAACCCTATTGGGTGGTATGTAGTATGCCAAAGCCCAGGGAGCTAGGATACTGCTGTCAGCCACCCACATGTCCTGACTAGAGCATGTTTAAGCTGTGGTTTTTTGCTGCTTTCTCCCTCCCCATCCTCTTTCTCCAAAAACACAGAGCCACAAGAACCACAAAAATGCATCTTCTCCGCAGTGCAGTCTCTCTCTCTGTTTTTTTTCTCTGAGGGGCATGCAGAGCTGCTGGAGGACCAGTTGCTGTGCTAAACTGACTACTCCCGTTGTCTGGCAAGTGGCCAGTTTTTAAAAGCAGCTGTCACATAAAAGCAAACATTTAAAAACCATTACATTTACAGCAGTTTATCTTTAATGCCGTCTAAGTTTTTGACTTTGCTCCATTATGATTCAGTTAAATAGTTTCCCTCTGAAGCTGGCACTTCCATTCCACTGCCTAGCGCTCACTCCTGGCAGGCAGTGGCACCCTCCTCAGAATTTCCAGAGCTGTGATGTCAGCATGTCCTGCCATTGTAGAGACAGCTGTGAGGTCATTGTGGAATGCATGGCAGCAAACGCAACACAAGCATCTCAGGCAAGCAAATTCAGAATGGACATGAGCAAGAACGCTAACTTCTCAGAAAATAATCTGTTTCTAGGAGCAGAATTCTGCTCTACGCTTTTTAGGCAGCAATATTACCATATCTTTTGGGGTAAGCACAGCTGGGCCATTGAACAGCTGGGCAGGAAACTTCTGAGAAACATACGAAGTGCAGGATATGCTGTTGGCAGTTTAAGCAAGTGACCCTCTTCCAAGAAAGACAGGGATGATCTGCTATTCCACTTTAGCACTGGTGACAGGAGCACCAACAGAATTAAATTCAGGGTGTACAGGACAGCCCTGTCACCCCACCCCTTTCTGACATGACCAAACCTCTTTCTGAGCATGGTGACATTAGAATACCCCACCTCTCATCTAGAAAGGACTCCACCCTCTCATCTTTCCAGATAGGAGGGGTGAGAACTTATGGGGAGAGGCGGGATCTGCACAGCTTTTTATCATTCTATTTACTGCTGACTCCTGCTAATCAATAGAATGCTAAGATATCAGCCGAGTCTGCCCCCTCCCTCCTGCTTTTCCCCTCCCATTCCTGAAAATTTACGATCGGGACCCTTTCCCCATCAAAACAGTTTCCAGCCCCAGAGAAGGTAAGAAAGTTGGGCAGGCAACATCATGGCTTCCTTCTCCCTCCCTCCCCCCATCAGCACCGGGGTAGATTGTTTGTTGAGATTTCTTGTGTTTCTCATTGAGAATCTTGTTCTCAATTGCAAGAATGATATGTGAAATGTGATTCTCATAGAGAAACAAGAGAAACCAAGAATTGAGTTTCAGCCCTAGTGGCCATACCTATCCAGGTAAATTTTAATGCCCTCCTGACACCCAATTTATGCTATTCCCTCTCTCTAGACTGCTGGAGACTGTGACAAAAAGAGAGCAGATTCAGTTCTAGATCCCTATGAAACCTTGAGTTGACATTCTGTATGAATGTGGGGTGTAACCTCAGGATTACCTTGTCTTTGTGGAAAATGCAGAGCTCAGAGTCAGAAGAAAAAGTCCCCAACTCTGAGACTCTGCAAGTCGAAGTCATGGACACAAGGAACATTGTCCTAACCACTAAAAAGAACAGTGGGGCTTATCCAAAGCCCCAAGGATGAGCACGTGGCATACGTGACACACATGTGCCACTGCACATGCACTGCTGTTATGGGGACTATGGCGCATGCACAAACTGAGTGGAACTCTTGCAGAGATTGCACGTGTATGCCTAAGCTGCACGTGCATGAGTTCTGGATCACACCCAGTGACATCTTCAGAAGCAACTCAAAAGGTGGGTACACGAAGTCTTGAGGACAACACTCAACCTCCAAGTGGAGAACCTGTGGCTAAGCAGTGGGCAGATAAGTTGTGCTGCCTTGAGCAATCTCCTAACAAGAGGGTGAGAGGACAAGGAAGGGTGGCCTTCAATGCAGATATTACTCCAGAGAGTATTAGCCTTGAGACCCATTTTGAGACCTCCACTTCGCAGGACCTCCAATACCTCTGCATTGGCCATACTGCACCCTGTCTCCTGCACCAGTATACAAACTTCACCCAAGTTACACCATATGTCTTCTTCGTCAAAGATCTGTGAGATAATGAGGTATCCAAGAGATTACAAGAGTTACCAAAAGCAGTCAATACAGCCCTTTCAACAGCCAAGTGGCAAGCTGAAACATCCATGGATCTGGATGAGGAACCATTCCCTGAAATAGAAGGCTTGGACTCACAGTGAGATGTACAGGGTCTCTCACCATCATGTTGATGACATCAGAGAACCAGGTCCTCCTTGGCCAGTGAGGTGCCACCAGGATCACACAAGCTCCTTTTTCTCTGCTCTTCCAAAATATTAGAGGCATGAGGGAAAGGGAAGAGAATATTTAAAGAAGTCCCCTGTGCCATCCCTGAAACACAACATCCAGGCCCACTGCACCCAGGTCATTCATCCTGGAAAGGAACTTGGAGACCTTGTGATTATGACTCTATGCAAAGAGGTCCAACACTGGAGGACCAAAATGATTCACAATGTCCTCAAAAGCTGTTTCCAATATGGGCTATTCCCCCCGTATCTAGTTTCTGGTTACTGAGACAGTTTTCTTAGATATTCAGGGAACTCATGATGTGCACCACCTTGATCGAGGCTAGATGTAATTCCCCCTCAGCTGAACAACAGTGATGTTTCCACTTGGATCTGGAACCCTCATTCTGGTTGACATATGCCATCGTAATCATGCTGTCTGTGTGCCCAAGGGTGCATCCCCCTGCAACTCAGCAGAGAAGTGAAGTAGAGTTGGGCAAATGCCTTTCACTCCCAGGGGGTTGATGTGGCAGGACCTCTCCTCTTGTGTTTATGCACCCTGAGCTGATTTGTGAATAAAGTGGGCTCTCCAGCCCCAGCTTCTGACATCTGTGGTCAGAATCAGTCTCTATCGGTCTCAAAGCAGCAAGCCTGGCCATAACTGACCACCATTGGAAACCCTCCTTCACCTTTCGAGGAACTGTAGTTGACAGACACATGGAGGCTGCAATCTCTTGCTGGAAAGGTCAGAGGACCTACTGTAGAGGACTTAGATGAAACGTGGCCACGCCCACTGCATCCAAGCAGCAGACAAGGCTTCCAAGCACCTGGGTCAGGAACATCAGATATTACTGGGTCTCGCTTAGGAGTTGGTTGATTGATCTCAGCAGCTTCATTAGTGTTTCCTCCGAGAGAAAAACATGATCTAAGCTGACATCCAACATCACCCTAGGGTGCAAGAGAGACTGAGCGTCATACAGCTTTCCTTTCTGCTGATCAGGAAGTCAGGAACCTCTAGCCACTCCATGGTCAGACAAAAGTCCTGTTCCCTCTAACAACCTAATGAGTATCATATAATAAGGTTGCCAAAATAGGGGTGTACCCTGTTTCCAAAGGCATGCCATTGGGACAATCAGGGTCTTTTTTGAACATCCTATGTGAAGAGAGGCTGAATGGGAGAGTTTGGAACCATAGCGGCTGCTGCTGAAGACAACATGGAGAAACTTGCTGTGGACCTGATGAATAGGGGCATGCAGGTAAGTCTCTCACAAATCGATGGATGACAGAAAGGCCCCTGGCTGGAGCACGCTTATGGACCTGGGCATCCCCATGGGGTACTTCATGCACTTCCTGCTTTAATTCAGGGATTTGAGGTCCGGGATCGTCCTGATGGCCCTGTTCTTTTTGGATATTTTGAAGAAAAAGAGTAGACAAAGCAGTACCTCTGGGACACAGGCACCGCCTCCATGGCTTCTATCCCTACTAGGTGTTGAATGGCTCCCAACGTAAATAGATGTTTGAACAGATCCCTTGATGTGGGAGAGGACAGGAAATGATTATTCGGGGGAAGGCAAACCTACAAGTACCCCCAAGAAATTGTCTCTCTCACCCAGAGATCTAATGGTGATGTTACCCACTGGTTTGTAAAGTGCTGTACCCTTCTCCGATTAGAGGTTCCAAGAAGAATGAGCACTGCCAGTCAATCCAGACGAGGGTCATTGGGTCTGCTTTTGCCACCTGTACCTGGCTGGATGCTGTTCCCTATGTGGCCAATGACTCCTTTAACCTCCAAAGCAGGGACGAGGACAAAAGGAACTCCTAGGCACTGCTTTTGTGGAATTGAGGGGTGGTGCTTTCTGCTTATCTGGCTCTGTGGTAAGAGCATTCTCCATTGCTTACCTGAAAAGCTTACCTGACCATGGCCTTCTACCCCTTTGGGTTGGACTAGATGGCCCCCGAGGTAGCTTTCCACTCTAAAATTGTATTATTCTATTATAATAAATATGTAAACAATGAATACACCTGCTCCCTTCTGCTTAGGGCAATGGTGTATGCAAAGACCTTGCAAGGTTTAACCCACACTCTGAGCATGACAAAACTAATGGCATTAGCGTTCCCTTTCATTTCCATGTCCCACCCAACCCTCCAGCTCCTGCTCTCATGTGCTTACTCAGAGTCCAGCTAGTGGCCAGCCCACCTGTTATAGCTGACAAAGGGGCTGAAATATCTTACAGCTGCTGGATTGCCCTCCTCATCTATTCCACACTCCCCCCCCCAAAAAAAAAACCCCACGTTACTGCATATGGTGACATAAGGAAATTAGGAAAATTATCAGACTTTGCGTGGCTATCTGTGTGTCCATTTATCCTTGAAGAGAAGCAGGCTGGAAGGTCTGACAGGCTGCTGCCCCCAGGGGCAGCCATTCAGTCCAGATCCACATTCTTTTTCAGCCCTTCACTTCATTCTCTCATATACATCAACACACACACACAACAAAAGGATCTACTGAGTTGTACTGAGCACTGCAAGTAAGTAAATAGATGTTTTGTCAAAACCAAAGCAGTAACATTTTGTGGTGCTTGGGTATCTCTACGTAGACTGGGGTTGTTTTTAATACACCTCTTGATTTCTCAAGCTCTTGGTGAAGTCAGAGTTAACCGGTTCAAGTGCAGAAAAGAACTATACCTCAATGCTCAGCCAAAAGGAATAAGGGCTGGATTGTTTCCTTCATAGGGTTACGCATGATGTAAATCTCTCCAGAAAAATGAACACTCTCCCATACATGATGGCGATAGAACAACAATTCCTAGCATTTACTTAGCAATATCCCTGAAAGCACTTCACAGTGGTAAGCATTATGATCTGTTTTAACCAGAAATTTGTGCCCCAGCTTGACTGCATCAGATCTGACCCAAGCCTGAGGCAGCTGGGCACTTCTGCGCCCTCATCTGATGTGACTGGGTGTTCCTGCCCCTCATGGAGCATTGTGACATCACAATACTCCATAAAAGGCAGAGCCCCTTGAAAAGGGGGAAGGGCTTTCAGAAAGGGGTGGAGTTAAGGCATTCCCCACCTTTCCAACATGGCCACACACACCCCAAAGAGATTGATGTCACAGCACTTTGTAGGAGGTGGATCTTGCAGCTAAGAAGTCTGGCCTGGCCCGAACCCTGACGGACTTGGGCAGAGAGGGTGCCCAACCTAGCCAAGGCCCAGTGGAACCATCTCCTGTTGGACTTGAGTCGGGTTGCAGGTCTCTAGTTGCAGTTCCTTGCCCAAAGACACACAAAAAATAAAGCCCAGCTCTACATATTCTCACCCCAGTTAGTGTGCTACCTGCATTAATTGCCTATTTTGATACATATTTATTGGCACTGCGGTTTAGGTGAGATGCCTGCTGCCATACCACCTCCAGCTGTGATATCTTCATTTACAAACCAAAAGGCCACCTCAGTAGATGAACAGGAGATCTGTAGGTGCTGCCAGAAGTGATATTGGAATCATTTGGGCTTTCACATAAGTAATTAGTTTGTCCACCTACATTTTTCCTGTATTTCAGATGGATACAGTGTTTGATTATAGGGTGGAATCAAATGAGACGATAGCCCACATTAGCCTTCACCAGGCACGTTCCCACATGCCCGTCTATTACGTATCCACTACGTGATGTCCACACAGACATCACAGAGACGCCACTCATGGCCAACTCCAGGGATATCGTGGGCACCTCATATGGGTCGATTTTATTTTATTTTTAATTTATTTTTATATTTTCTATACCGCCCCTCTCCCCACAAGGGGACTCAGGGCAGCTTACAACAATAATAAAACATCAAATAGAGTAAAACATTAAACACTGATAATAATAAAAACAAAACAACAACAATAATAAAATCCAATCCCTAAAATCTGGTCTGCATAGAACAAATAACCCTCCACAGAACACATTTAACCCATCCCACCCCCCTGCCAAACACCTGAAAGAAGAGCAAAGTCTTACAATGCCAGCAAAAAGTAAGGAGATCTGGGTTGAGGCAGACTTTTACTGGGAGGGCATTCCACAGTGACGGGGCGGCCACTGAGAATGCCCTTCTATCCGTTCAGACCCACCAGAAACATGAGATCTTCAGAAGGGCATCCCCAGACAACTGCAGGGGTCGCCCTCAGATAAGCGGGACCCAGGCTGTGTAGGACTTTATAGGTTAAAATCCTCACCTTGAATTGGGCCCGGAAGACAATTGGCAACCAGTGCAATGCCTGAAGCTCTGGTTGGATGTGCTCCCTGTCGCCAAATTTTGCACTATTCCGGGACGTCATCATGGGCAGCCCCACGTAGAATGTGTTGCACTAGTCAAAGCTCAAGGTGACAAATGCATGGATGACAGTGGTGAGATCAGGGTCTGTGACATATGGGCAGAGCTTCTTCACCAGATGTAATTGGTGAAAGGCACCTCTGGCCACAGTTAACACCTGCTGATCCAGGCACAGCTGTGAATCCAGGAGTATCCCCAAGCTCCGCACAGATGGAACCAATGGAGGAAGGACCCCCCCCCCACGATAACAGGGGCTTCCCCCTTTCCCAGATCACCGACCCCACCCACTAACATCACCTCTGTCTTGTCAGGACTGAGTTTTAATTGACCTAATCCAATCCCCCACAGCAGTCAAACACCAGGAAAGCAACGAGACTACAGGGCCTGAGTCAGTTGAAAAAGAAAGGTCCAGCTAGGTGTTGTTGGCATACTAATGACAGTGAACCCCCCAGTTGCGCACGACCTCCCCAAGCAGCTGCATATATACATTAAATAGGAGCGGGAACAGAATAGAACCCTACAGGACCCCTCCCTACCACCCCCCCCAGCCATCCTGCTGCCACCAGGGGCCGGTAGGGGCCATATCCCCACGGCCAACTCCCTCCTCACTGGGGGAGGGCTCCTCCCCCCTCCCCACAATTTCTCCCACCAGCACTTCCCCTGCTGCCACCAGGGTCAGTACCCAGGAACCCCCCTCAACCCCACCCTCTAACCACCCCTCCTACACCCCCACCCCTTCTCCCTAGCCCTGAACAAGAAAATAAAACCCACCAAATGTCCCCCACCACTCCTTGCGATACAGCCTGTGGCTCATGGTGGGGGAGGGGGACAGGGGACAAACCAGCCCTCACACACACCCCAACCCCCCAACACTCACAAAAAGTCCTCTTATGTTCCCCACAAATATCAGCAACAGAAAAAGAGCAACCACAGCACCGGGAACCCCCCCTCCTCCTCAACAGCAGAGTGGAATCAAATACAATGAGGCAGACAGGTAAATGACTTGACTCAAAATCTTACGTCCATAGTCATTCTTGGGTTACTCCAGCCTCAGGGAGCTACCCCCTCTCCCCCCTTTGATCCCCGAAGGGCCCCAAAGGGCCGCACCCTTTGGCTGAGACCCTTCGGCTCACGGCCGCCGGCACTGCAGCCCTCGGCGCATCACTTTTCAAGCAGCTGGGCTGCTTCCAGGTGGAAGGGGAGGGGCAGGCAACAGCCACTCACTGTTCTCTTTTTTCCCCTACAGGTGTCTGTTCAGGACAGCCGGTGAGGCAGCAGAGCCCAGCGCCCACTCAGCAGCCGC
>QEPC01004710.1:986374-1009942 GCA_003113815.1 Sphenodon punctatus | reverse complement strand
CCTTGCGCTCCTTTCCCTGGCCCTGGGACCTGGAATATCTGTGCTGAGGGAACTGGCCCGAGGCTTGCGCTAACCCAGATACCCAGTGATGATCCACGGTTCGAGCCTAAACGCCATTTACAATCCTGAGGGTAGTTTTCCAGGCATCGCCTCGTGGTTGCACCCCTTGTCCGAACAGACCAGTAGAACCCCCCCTTCCGGCTCTCCTACCTTTCCCCCCTTGTGAGGCGTCCCTATCCTCACACGTGGGCCCTGACCAACCACCACCAAATGTTTAGGACCTCCAAAGGCATTACCAATTGCAGTCCCGGATTTCTCAGATTCTGGAAGAGCCAGGGATTGAGCCACCCTGCAGTCGTGCAACCAGGCCAGGGGGTTGTAGATGTCATCATGAGCCCCAGTAACCTGGAAAATACAATATAAGACTGGGACAGTCCCTCAAGACAGACAGCACCCCTCCTGGATGGCCTGGTATCTGTCTTCTGGGATAAAGGCCCTCACCCTCAGCGCATCTAGATGTGCCCCAATAAACGTATACTGGGTCACGGTCAGGGAGTACTTCTCATAGTTGATGAGAATACCTGTAGTAGGGTGTAATAGGGAACAGGCATTTGCAAGATCAGTACCATAAGAGAGGGTTTGAGTAGACTGAGTCCTGACCCTTTAAGGACACAGCTGAGAGATGGAGTCAGCCGACTAGCACCTGGGCTGGGAGTTTAAAAGCTCAGAAGTCAGTGAGAGTAGGGGAGCGTTGCTGACTGGGGAAGCCAGTTGAGCCTGGGACAGAGGCTGTGAGGCAACAAGCTTAACCAGGCTAAGAGTACAGAGTGGAGAGAGACAGAATGGAGGGGACGTTCTGGACATCTAAGGAGCAGCCTGCCAGCAAACCCAACCACAGAGACAGACCTGGAGTGCAGGAGGGATCCAACTGAGCTACTGTTCACTTAGGGGTGTTTTGGTTTGGCTGTGCAGCGCTGCTTAAGGGAGGAACCCCTTGGGAACCACTAGTTTTGTGGGAGAAGCCCTATATTGCAAGGCATGGGACTGGCTAATAGGTGCTGGGAGACCAGTGATTAATCATCCACCTTCAAGCCAAATACCATACAGAGATCGGGTAATAGCGAGTCAGCTAATTCTCCATATTAGGGCTCTAGGAAGCCTAAGGGAGAACTGTACTCTGCCCGCTATTACAACCCCCAATTTGGAGAGGCAGCTACATACTTCCCTGGGTCCTGCTCCAGTTCCTTGAGAAAGTAGTCCAGGTACAGTGCCACATATTGCTTCATGGATTTATGGACCTCAGTTGCCCTTGGTGCCAAGGGTCCCAGCACTGGTCCTCGAGGCCAGCTTGGTGCCAAGAGGTCCCCGGAACTGGTCTGTTTGGCACTGACAGCACTGCCAAGGAGCATAGCAGCAGCAGCAGCTCTGTTTTGGTGCCAAAGGAGTTGGGCTTGGCAGGTACATGCTGAGCACCTGGGCCATAGAACGCTCGATAAGCGGTGTCAGGAGGTACTTGAGCAGAGTGCCTCCAAAGTGTTGGCATCAAGGAGTGGCTCCTTCAGTTCAAGAAAGCCCTCTGAGTTGCCTGGCATCTCAGCTCCAATGACATTTTCCCAGGCTGGTGAGACTTCCAGTGAGAACTCTGGTGTTGCGGTCCTCTTGCACCAATGCTCCCCCCAACCATCTGGCTCCAGAGAGCTCTCTTGGTGAGGAGGGGTGTGCATTGGTGACCTGCCTCAATGCAGGGAGTGACGATTGTGGCTAGGCAAAATCTGGGGTGTGCTTGGGCCCTGTAGTGTCTGTGATGGATTTGACCCCTTCTGTATTGAGGTAGCTGGGCAATCTGGGCCTGATGGCGCCTTCCCTGTTGGGGCATGGACCAGAGCAGGAGGTTGTTGGGGCCAGTCACCGCAAACCTCCATGTTTGGTGGTCTCAGGACCTACTCCTTGGAGGACATGGCCCGGACAGTAAGATGCTCCACCAGCTGAGGGTCTCTGTCCTTCCACGTACGGGGTCTGAACCCCCAACACATCTCACATGCCGTGGTGTTGTGTTGGGCGCTTAAATAGAATAGGGACCAGTCAATGGCATCTGAGTCTGAAATTTTCACTGCACAGAGGGTGCAGTGTCAAACGTCCTTCAATCCAGCTTCCATCCATGATTTATTTTTAGTGTTGCTACTGAGCCCTGTGATAGAGGACAAGAAATGAACCGGACGGGATGGTTGGGGTGGGGGTATATATATCTGAGGGAGTGATGTCCAACTGTGGGAAAATTAAAGGAAAGGCGCTTGCTATAATCCAGGTTGGGTGCTAGTTGGCACCACAATACCTATAGTGGGATTTGGTGAGAGGATAATGAAGAAGAAAGACACTTTACAACACAGAGGTGCATGATCATTGCAAAACAACATCACAAACAACATCTCGCTATTGTGTCTATCTCTTCCTATTAAATAAAGGGCAGACTTCAAAAAGGAAAAACAGCCCCATAGTTATAGCACTAGCCTGGGATTTAATAATAATAATTTTATTTGAAGTGAATTACCTCTGCTGTAACATATTCCTAATACCCCTCTACTCCTGCATATGATATAACCAAGTTTTACAGGAGACACAGGGCCAGAAGGGAAAGTTTGCAGCAAGAGGATCTCAGACAAACCATAGGAAACAGAAGGGTGGGCACAGGCACATTGCAACATGGGGCCTCCTACAGCCCCACTGTGACACAGCAGAAGAGGCCATCCATCAGACCTTAGAGGGACAGGTGATGGCAAAGACTCCCCCTCTGTTGCTGACATTTATTAAATTATTATTATTATTATTATTATTATTATTATTATTATTACATCGATGGTGTACCTGGCACTGTACAATCAATAGTTATAGACTGGTCCCTACCCCCAAGGGGCTTACAATCTGAGAGACAATGGAGGGGGAGACAAGGGAGAGGCAAACATTCGGAGAAAGACAAGCATATATTCATGAGGTTGAGAAGTTGCAGACGCACCTACTCTGTTGAAGTAGGAGTAGGTTCCCCAGTTAGCAGTAGGGGATCTCTTACTCTCCTCAAGAGGCAAGAGTGATGGCATAGGAGCATCCTAGAGCACAATTCAGCATCTGGGGTGCATCTGCTTAAATATGTGAATGTTTGGGCTACACTTGTATCCTCCAACCACAGAACGTCCTCTGCTGTGGTAGGAGGGTCCCTAAAGAGATATCAACACAGGAATATGTTCAGAATGATGTTCCCCTGCAGATGGGCTACACTCTCAAGTTAATGCTGTTGCACTGATTATGCTTGGCTCATATCTTAAAGAATTACTCTGCAGACACAAAAACTAGAAAGCTTTTTTTTTTAAAGAGAGAGAGAGAGAGAGACTCTCTAAGTACATAACTCGAAGATCTGGGACCATAGGCTCAGATCTATGCCTTAATCCAGTCCTAAATTAACAATCCAGAAAAGCCTGAGAACCCTGGGAATAAATCACACGAGTAGAAATGACTGCATCTCACAAGATAGCAAACCCTAGCAGAAAGCTAAGCACAGAAGGGCTATGCTCAAGGTAATACCTTGTCTGTACTGCGCTGCATCTCAAAACACCCAGGAGTTGCCCAGTGCCGCTGTTTCTAATGGCGCCTGGGTGACTTCCGGTTCACGGAGGAACATCTAAAGCCCCCCCACGCAGGTGTCCAAGAGCCGCAGGTTTAAACTGTGGTTTAAATCCCACTTGTCTAAAAAGGCCCTTAGGCCAATAATAAAAATTTCCTAGGAAGAACAAGTCTAATGTGAAAAAGAGTAACAGAACTTCAAGAAATAGTTAGGAACATGTAAGAGATACAAGAATCTTCCCCAACCTCTTTTTAAAGGGCCAATTGTTGTCTGAGCTTGCTATAATTGGCTATAGTGTGAGCTCCCCCTAGTGGCAACCAGGAAGTTCCAGATCAGAATTTCCAAAATGAAAGGACACTGTGGAACAGCAAGCTTTGTTCGATGGAGCTCTCTGGAATGTGCGATTTTAAAATATGGGACATCTCTTGAAATACTTGACATCTGACAACTGTCTTGCCAACTATGATTATTTTATTTAAGTGGAAGGATGTTTGGTGTTTTCTTAAAACCTTTTCTACTGGACTCATTTTAATACATGGAAATCTTGACCTTGTTTTGACGGAAGAGCATTTTTTCTTGGTTAAGAAAAAAATCTTGAAAATGTGACCCCAAAAAGTGGAAAAATCACAAGGTGAATAAAAAGAACCTCAAAATTTACTTTAAAAAAAAAGAAAAAAAAGAATGCTGGTTCTTTTAAAACCAGTATCACAACTGGGCTCCCCACCCATATCTATGCCAATCAGTGCCCTCTTTCTTGACCTGCTGCCTGTCCTCAGCCCATTATTCCAGTCCAAGGCACTTTTTCAGCAGATAATCACCCTGAACCATGCCAAACCATTTGGCACTTTTGTAGCATGCATGAGTTTCTTATTTAAAAGCATAGCTGATGGGAAACTGGGACATTTTAGGTTGCCTTGCAGAGGGCAGGCCATTTATTACAAAGGTCAGATATTTTTGAGTTTTGGATGCAATTGCAAATGAATGAGAAAGCTCTTACCCCTGAACTAAATGGTCTGCTCTTTCTGTAAGGCAACTCACAGTCGAATCCTCTTCTCCAGTGGCTAAGCTTTGGAGTTATTGATGATACTGACTGTGCTTGAAAATGCCAGGGCAGGAACAAAACGAGCCAGCCAGCCTTAGCTCCCATATGAGCAGGAACCTATGTTGTGTTTTCTTCATTGGTGTCAATGGGGCGAATACAGTGAACAGAGGTTCCTGCTATGAGCTATTCTGTAAATCAGTAGCTACTGTCAAGGTACATCTTGGAAATATAGGCTAGAATTATAATACTTCTATTACCAACTCAGGTACCTGGGAGAAACATGGTCATCATGGTATGAATGAACCTTTAGTGAGGCTAGTACCTTTGACTCATTTTATATTTTCATAGCTCTTCTCTCCAATCACCCACCCCACCCCTGGAAAACATTCCCAACCTGGCACAACTCTCTTCTAAAGGAATAGGGCTTTGTAGTTCTGATTTGAGAAGCTGCTAGCTTCATGTCCTCTCTCACTTCCCTAGGCAGCACTATGTTGTGATCCTCCCTATAGGGCAGTGGACGGTTAAGGTAACAGCAGCAACTCTGCATAGTGCCAGCAGCTAGGGAAGAGGGACACACATAACCCATGGCAGGAGTGCATTCAGAGAGGGGAAAGCATGGGTGACAAGATACATCAATGGGGGAGAAAATCTAAACTAGGAGAAAAGGTAACAGGCAAAGGAGTGAGAGCTGGAGAGGCAGGGCATTGCCGAAGAAGATAACAGTGGGAGGGAAGGAGCAGCTTGGGAAAGGTGCCTATCCATCTCTGGTTTGGCGGTGGGTGGGTAAACAAATTAGGAAATTTTGGGACAGGTGTTCATTTATAATAAATCATCCCTTTCCCCACCCACATCACAAACTAGAATTTGGGGGTGGGGGAATTAGATAGTCTTAATTTCAGTTTGTTATTGTGGTTCTGCTCTAGGACACTACAGTACCGGGAATAGCAATAACTCTTGGTTTTGCAATCACATAAGCCTCATTTCCACTTCAGCGTTACACCTGGGATTCCCAGCCAGGAAGGATCTCTTAGCAAATTGAATCGACACACACAGCATGGTAAGGGTTCTTCTAAGCCCAGGCGAAACTAGACACCTGACTGGCTAATGAGGGAAAAGTGATTTATAACGGGGGTAGGGGGGTTGGTACAGGGTGGTACATGGAAGCAGATAAAACCCTAAATTGTTGAGGCAAACAGGGAAACACCTTTGGAAAGAGCATCAGGTAAGCTCTCCAAGCCATTGTCAACCCAACACATTCCCTTTAATTAAACTTATGCCAGATTTTTCTTAACATGCCATTGCTAGGATTCCATACACGTGCCAGGAGATGCTACAGGCACAGCTTTTCATGACTTTTCCAAAGCCAGACACAACAAGACAGAGTTAACAAAGTCTCCAGAAGGCCAGATGGGTGAAGAGGAGGAGAGGAGCAGGAGAAAGAATGCAGTCTGAACACTGCAGGCCTTTCTGCTGTAGTGCAACACCTAAAGGGCTCTGTGTGTGGTTGTGGCCAGTCTAAGAAAACTTTACTAAAACTTCCCAATCATCCACTAGTTCATCTCCACTAGTGGCAGCAATATGTGAATTGTAGTTCAGACAGACTTCCCTTGTGGCAAGTAGCATTTTAAATGCTGGGTTGTCCATCACTTCTCAGGGAGCTCTGTATGACACAATGCTTCAAACAGTCCCTGCTACAAGTCATTGGGAGCAATCCCATAATCCCAGTTTATGTGTGTGGCTCATAGTCCTAACAGTTCAGGTGCATGTAAGACTTGAGCATGAGATGTGTGCACACTGTTTGTGCAACGCATGGAGTTTGGGACTGGCCACAGTGTCTGCAAAGTGCTCACACTGCTGGTGCTGGTAGATGGGAAATTTTAGAAAAAAAGATTGCATGCTCAAAGGTTAGGCAGTGGAGTGTGTTTAGCAACCCCACTCTCAGTCGCTGATTGCCATTACCACCACATAGAAAGGAGCCATCAAAGTAAATATCATTAATGTATAGCATTTCATACCCTATAACAAAATAATGGGTGAACCTCGGGAAATCTATCTGGATGTTCTTGAACAAATTCCTTTTGTGGGTACATCTGCACACACCAGTACACGACAGGAAATTTAAAAATATGTAGCAGTGCACACTAATTCAGTGCATATGAAAACACAGTCACACAGTAGGGTACTAGATTCACTTCCACAGGGATCACCAGGTGACTCTGAGCCAAAAGACTATATGCATCAGTTGATTAAGATCAGTGCAATGCCAAAGTGCAGACACTCAAGCTGCTATACATGTGTCCACACCAAGGGGATTCCATCAATCTAATCAAACTGGTACGTAAGCTAGTGTGTAGACAAACAATTAGACAATCCTGTGGGGAACACATTTTTTCCTCTGCAACTCCTTGCAAGCCCATAAACACAACAGCACCCATTGTGACCTGAATGTGGTAGAATACTGCCTCACATTGACTGAGAGAAACAAGAGTCAGTGTGGTTTAGTGTATAAAGTGCTGGACGTGGAAGACCAGGGTTGGAATCTCACACTGTCAGGGGGATGGGGGGATCTACAGCTGGACGGGAAGGTATGGGCCCCAAATACCCACAGAACTTCAGACACGCTCCCCAGGAGGTGGGAACCTAGCACAGTTTTCCGGGTTCGCTCAGGAGCCTCAGTATGCCCATCAGGATAGTAGTTTGGCCCTTGAAATCCACGGGGGATTAGGCCTGTATCATCATAGGGCGCCGGACAACCTGTGCAGGAATGCTCCTCCTCTCCCACCACCCACCACACATGTACTGCAATCACCCCAGGGGGCAGGGAAGCTGGTGCGAGTTGGGGGGGGGGGGAGAAGGGGACAGGTCCCAGGTTAGGAAGGGGGGAAAGGGGAGCCACACTCACGGGAGGAAAAGAGGGCAGGACTCCCCAGGGAGGGGGAGGGCTGACTCACCCTAGTCGCACTCACCAGTTGCTGCCTTTATACCGAGCTCACAGAATTAGGGAAGAAGGGGGAGACAGGCTACACTCACGCAATCAGTCAATCCACCGAAGCACTCCACACAGTTGCCCCAGGGGAAAGGAACGGGGAAACCACACTAGTCCACAATCAAGCTCTCTCTTCCTCTAACAATGCGCATGGGGGGCCACTCTAGAACAGATCACCGGCGCTGTGTGCCTCACAGTGCTGCCATTTGAAGAGGAAGCCACGCCCTCCTTGCGTGCCTGAAGTCGCAGGGAGCAGCGAAATGTTGGTGGCCCTGCCCCTGCATTCTGCATGGTGTTGGGAGGCAGCGCCTCAGCCC
Source organism: Sphenodon punctatus (assembly GCA_003113815.1). Lineage (NCBI taxonomy): Eukaryota > Metazoa > Chordata > Lepidosauria > Sphenodontia > Sphenodontidae > Sphenodon > Sphenodon punctatus. The sequence goes on along the minus strand of QEPC01004710.1, from coordinate 1,001,984 downwards.
CTGCTTGTTGTGGTGGTTGCTGGGCAACTGCCGAGTTCGGAACTGCGCTGGCGGGGGGAGCGAGCGGCCCCGCACCTGTCTCTTATACACATCTAGATGTGTATAAGAGACAGGTCCTGAACTGCGCTGGCGGGGGGAGCGAGCGGCCCCGCACCGGGGCTTGGTGTCAGTGCCTGGTGCCCCAGAGCCCTCGGATGCGGCTGCCGGTGGGACCCTGGGGTCCAGGCCCGTGGGCCAGTTCTGACACCCTAGCCATGAACTCACTGGGTGACCTTGGGCAAGTCAGAACCTCTTAGCCTCAGTTCCCCATCTGTAAAATGGGAATATGTGTGTGTCTGTCTTTCCCTGTGAGTCCCTCTCAACCTTGTCCATCTTAGATTGTAAACCCACTTGGCAGGAACTGATCTTTGAAAATCTGTGCTTGTAAAATGCTGAGAATATCTAGTAGCACTATAGAAATGGTTAGTAGTAAGCTGGAAAAGCAGTGTGGGTTGCTGGCAAGTGAAGGAACAGCAAAGTTCAGATGGCTTAGCAGAGTTTCAACACAACCAGAATCACTTCTCCTTGAGAAAAGCCAAAAGGAAACTTTGCATAATTCCACTTCTCAAGAGCAAAGATTTTGCTTTGAACAGGCAAATACTATGACTTTAGTATTGCTCACAATTCTGTCCCTAATGGGAAGGGCAGCAGGCAAGTGCCTAGAAAGGTAAATTATTTTGTTTCCAAGCCTGATCTTCGATTGCACCAAGTTTTTATTCATTTATTTATTTAATCGTATTTCTATGATGCTCCTCTTGCCTCTGGCAACCCGGAGCGGCGTGCAGCATTAAAATCACATAGTAAAACAAACACATATACAAAATATATAAAAGTACACAAATCAGATAAAATAATAAATAATCAAACCAGGACAACACTCTATACCCCATCCCCTCCATACCCCCTCCTTCCCCCTGCCAAAAGCCTGATGGAAGAGCCAGGGCTTACAATTTCAGTGGAAGGACAGAAGATCCGGACTGAGATAGACCTCCAGCAGGAGAGCATTCCACTGCGATGGCATGATCGCTGAGAATAGCCTCCTGTCTGTCTGGACCCATCGATAACGTGGGACCTCCAGGAGGGTGTCCACAGACAACCACAAAAGTCGCCCCAGGATCTGGGGTGGTGAGGCGTGCTTTCAGATAAGCAGGGCCTAGACCATGTAGGGCTTTGTAGGACAAACCTAGCACTTTGAGTCGGGCCTGGAAGATAATCGGCAGTCAGTGCAGCACACGGAGCACCTGTGTTATGTGCTCACTGCGACTCGTCCCCGTAAGGAGACAAGCCGCTGCATTCTGCACCAGCTGCAACTTCCAAACTGTCACCGAAGGCAGCCCCACATAGAGCACATTACAGTAGTCTAGCCTCAAGGTGACAAATGCATGGATGATCGTGGCAAGATCAGAGTCTGAGACATATAGGCAGAGCTGCCTTACCAGATGTAACTGGCGAAAGGCACTCCTGGGCACAGCCTACATCTGGAAATCCAGGCACAGCTGCTGATCCAGGAGCACCCCCAGACTCTGCACAGATGGAACCAATGGAGGACAGATACCTCCAATAATGGGAGCAGTCACCTCTCTCAAATCATCACACACACCCCACCAGCATCACCTCCATCTTATTGGGATTGAGCTTCAACCAACTTCACCTCATCCAGTCCCCCACAGCCGCCAGACACTGTGACAGCAGGACCTGAATCTGACAAAAAGGACAAATACAACTGGGTGTCATCCACGTATTGATAATGGATTCCCCAGCTGCGTACGACCTCCTCTAGCGGCTTCATATATATGTTAAGCAAGAGAGGGGACAAAATGGAACCCTGTGGCATCCCACACAGGAAGCCCCCCAGGGCAGATGTATAATCCTCGAGTACCACTCACTGGGATCTACCCACAAGGTAAGAACAGAACCACTGCAAAACGGTTCTGTCTACCGTCCCCAGCCATGTCTCGCAGGCGAGTCAACAACATCTCATGGTTCACAGTATCAAAGGCTGCTGGCAGATCTAGTAGAACCAGAAAGGTCATACGACCACTATCCAGTTCTACAGGGAGGTCATCCACCAAGGCCACCAGTACTGTCTCCGTGCCATACCCCGGACGAAAGCCAGACTGCATGGGATCTAGAAAATGATGCAATCCAGATGCACCTGTAGCTGACGGGCCACCATCCGTTCAATAACTTTCCCTAAAAAGGGAAGGTTAGAGACAGGTCGGTAACTCGTAGGGGCATCAACTTCAAGAGATGGTTTCTTGAGGAGAGGACGAACCACAGCCCCTTTCAGGCACTCCGGCACTCTCCCCGCTCAAAGGGAGGCACTGATAATCTCTGCCAGCACCATCCCCAAAGTCTCCCTGGCAGTTGGAAAAAGTTGGTTCTTGAACATCCACTCCTAGAATTAAAATGAGTTGTATACAATCTGTGCCATTGTCACACACATGCACACACTGTATATATTATTATTCACAAACATGACATATACAGGCCATTACATCTACTGCACAAGCGTGTCCTATAAAGCACATATGGAGAGGACCATATATGTTGCAGCAATTACAAGGGAAAGTCCAGAAAACCTAGAATATTAATTTCATGGACTTTGATTCAACTATCTAAGCCTGAAACTTCCACCCACCACTCTGTACGTGTGATACATGTATTTCTGGGGAACAGAGAGCTCTGTATATTTTACATACAACATGGCTCTGTATGAATTGCAGGTTGGGGAACGGGGGAAGAGAGAGAGAGAAGAGGACAGACTGTCAGGTTACAAACTGGGGGAGGGAGTGAGGGAGGGAACCTTAGCTTCCCAGCTCAGTGTCCCATTTCTAAACACCTCACTTTCGTCTGCCAAGTTTGCATCAGCTCCTGTGCTCATATTTATAACCGTTTTTAAAACCTGATATTCCATTTCCAGAAGCTCCATGGGGGTGAACTGAATTTGCAGGGCCCCCAGCCAAGCAGCTGCTGCCAGCATGATCCCTCTTCCCTTCACATCCTGCTCAGAAAAGCTCCCCACCGTCAACCTGGTGCCACGGCTTACTGGCATGGTCTCTTTAATTAGCTGACCAAGGCACGAGGCAGACACTTATTAAAGAGATAGCTGATAGAAGCCTGAAGGGGGAGGGAGGGGACTTGTTTGGGGGATTTAAGCCATGCAGCTTAATTGAATTGCCTGTATGTTCAAGTAACTTCCTTGTTTCCCTCTCCCCATGGACTCTTTTCACCACCAGCAGCAGCATTTCTAGATTCTTTTTTCCCCCTAAACACCCCCCCCCTAAAAAAACCCATGCCTATTTTAAAATTGATAAATAACTAGAATGGGAGGGGAAAGGATTTCTTTTTCAGATACCAAATAATGCCACTAGCAATGCTCCTGCTGCAGCTATAGTACGCACGGCAATCCCTGTAATAGAAAAAGGAAACAAGGAATGGTTGACAGCCTGCAATCTCCACTGCAATTTTTGCAGGGACTGAATTTATTCTCTGAACTGCACCACATCCAGCATATGTGTGCACTCTGCTCCCCATAGCTTTGCCTATTGGAAGTGCTGGATCAAAAGAAGTTGCGGCCCTGTGCAAAATGGTAATGTGGGCCCTCTCCTAAACTAGGGATGTTTGATGGACACACCCCGACTCACTCATTAAAGAAAGGAAAATGTTACTGTCAATTTTTGCTGTTGGGCTAAACATATGATATGATCCCCTTCAGGAGCCAGGGCTCCCTGCCTTGCAGGCATTTCAGGTCTGTATGTTATGCATATGTTATTATTTTTAGTTTACTCCTGGGCACCATGTGTTGGGGAGCCCCCTCCTGACTCGCCATGGGCTCAAACTCGCCACATTTGAAGTTTTGCAGTCCCATATTTTACGCCAGTGCTTCTCACATTCATGTTGTCATTTCAAGTTTATTCATCGCCTCTCTTGATCCCCCCAACACATGGGGCCCTGTGTGGTCAAACAGTTTTCACTATTCTGGATCCAGTCCTGCCTGCTGGAAGGAGCTAGGTCAGGAGCAAATGGAATCACCCTCAAAACCTGTTCACTTAAATAACTCATTGCTGTTAGTAGCCGAGAGTGGTTTAGCTGTGAGCTCATCTCTCAGCCAGTACTTCAGCAAGAGGGTGATAGACTTTTTTGCACAGGGATCTCCAAGGAGGGTCCTGTGCTATTGTGCCATGACGCCCGCTATGGAGTTTCTACTCTGGCCTTTGCCAGAGCAAAATTCCGATCACTCTGGGCTATAAATAACAAATGACCAGATGAAAAGAGTGAAGCTTCTGGGCAACAGCATCAATCACACACCTATTAAATTTACAAAGCAACCTCTCAAAATAACATCAATTGTCCCTACACCCCAGAAGCCACATACACACAGGTGTGCAATTTAAATGGCCGCACTCTTTATTCAGTTATGATTAACAGTCGGGAGAGGGGACATTCCTCCTCCTGGGTTCAGTCTACAAACTTTAAGAGCGGTCTGATGTACACTCACGTACTTCCCTTACTGGATAACTATGTGCTATGTCACTCTCACCCCAACCCCCCGGCCAGTTGGAGAAGCATGTTATCCTCTAGTGACCAAAAGCAGGAGAGGAGGTGATGGCCCACCTGGGACTGCCCCATCCTCAAGCACAGTGCTCAACTCTCACTCCTGGGCTAAAACCTGGCCGCCCCTCCTATAGCTTCACCCATGGCCCCATCTCGTAAGGAGATGACTTAACAACTGTTAACTCCCTAACAACATTAAATAACTCACTGGACCCCTGCCACAGCAAACTGCCAGCTCATGCTTGGCTGGTTTCACACCCCACCGCTTATTTACTCAATACCGTACCAAATTCTCTCTCAGTGACACAAAGTACAACTGGACCCCTTTTTTGGAGAGATGAACCCCGTTTATTCTAAACAAATTGGGGCTAGGGCTGATGTGGCAGCAGCTGTTACCGCGCCGCGATTCCGTTCCACCATTTCAGAATTGCCCGCGCCACACCGCGACTTTTCTGCGGACATTCCGCTAATTCCGCCGGAATTCTGCAAATCGTGGAATTGCGGAAAAATTGCGGAAATTGCGGGAAACCGCTATTCCGCTATTTTGTGGCACTGGCGGAATTGCGGAAGTAGCGAAAATGTCATGTTTCCACGATTCCACTAAGTAGCGGAATTAAATAAGCGGAACCGCGGAATGAAACTATGGGAATGAAAGCCTCTGCCATGCCGTTCCACTAATTGCGGAAATACTGTTTCTGCCGGAAATAGCTACCGCTGCGATATTCCGCTACAGCCCTAATTGGGGCATAAAAAGTTAATTTTGCTGTGGCTCATGCACTCTCCCCCATATGATATGATACGAACTTCCCTATTTATCTTATTCCTAATCCTTTCTATTTTAACAAGGGAGACCGCATCACACCAAACTATTCTCTCCAGCATATGACTCCAGATGAACCTTGTGTGTCGAAGGAGCTTCCGTGCGTCCACCCAGTTGTGCTTAATCTTCACCACTAAATCAAATCCTGTCAATTTGGGCAGATTATTTTCCCCAGGTGGAGAACCAGTATGCCAGGATGATGACCCCCAGAGGCTGTGTGGGGTAGTGGCATAAGCTGTTCCCACATGCTGCTTCTGGTCTTCCAGACAATCTCAGCCGATGCAGTAAGTCCCACCTGCGTACCCCATTGAGATCAGCTGGCCACATTGCCTGCTCAGTAGACTACACCGTGTTCAACTATCCAAATCAACCTACGGGGGATCACTATGGGGAATAACTTGAGAAAGGTAAGGTCCCTGGTTATGCCACATTCTGCCCACAAAGGGGGCAAAGGGGTGGTGCACCATCTGCCCCTGAAATAGAGACTGAAGTCTAAGACACTGACCAAATTGGACTGGATCTGCAGCTCTGCCTCTATCAGAAGCTGCTGTCCCAGGATCTCATGCTGTTGAAATTGGCCAGGAGCCCATCCCAAGTCTCAAGGTCCTCATGCATATCTGCTATAATTTGGATATGATTGTGGGGGGGTAGGTTTCCCTGGACCTTAGCATAGAGCTGGGACAAAAAAGGCCTGGCAGGGCCCGGCACCTGGCAAGTGAAATTAAGGCTACCTAGAAAAGGCTTGTAGCTGCTGCATAGTAACCGTCTTAAGGGAAGGCACACCGCTATGGCAGTCTGCAAGGCTTCAAGTTTGTCCTGGGGTAGATGGGACAAGGACTGAATGGTGTTCAACTCTATCCCCAGGAAGGTTAGAGAGGTGACTGGACCAACAGTTTTCTTGGGGGCGAGTGGGACACCCAGCTCATCTGCTAAACACTGAAAAACTTGCAACAACTACTCACACTTGTTGGTATCCGGTCTGCCTAAAAATAGGAAGTCATCAATATAATGGATGACATGTCGAGACGGTGCCCTGTGCCGGACCACCCAGTCGAAGAGCGAGCTTAATGAGCAGGAGATGGAGTATCCCATCGACATGGCTTTGTCATAATAAAATTGTCTCTGAAATTGAAAGTCAAGCAGCTCAAAATCAGCTGGATGCATTAGCAACAAGCGTAATGCGGATTTTATGTTGCACTTGGTAAAAATGGCCCCATGGTCATAGGCCCTTGCCATCCTAACTGCCGAGTCAAAGGATGCCTAGCGGATAGAGAAGAGCTTGTCTGGTATGCTGTAATTGACTGACTTACCCCTGGGGTACAACAGATGGTGGATGAGGCAGAATTCACCCTGTGTCTTTTTGGGAACTATCCCCAAGGGTGAAATATGCAGGATGGTCATTTGGGGTGAAAGAAAAGGGACAGCTACCTTCCCTCATTAATCTCCTTTCGGAGCTTGGTGTGCACAAATTTTAGTTTTTATTTATTTACATTTATTGGCCACCCCCTCATGCCCATGGCATCTTGGGGCAGCTTACAACACACAAAAATAACAATAAGTTAAAATGACCATAAAACAAAAGATTAAAACATCTAGAAAACCCCTAAAACCACGACCCCCAAAACTTTTATCCCACCTCCCCTCCCCTCCTCCGAAGGCCTGGGAGAACAGCCAAGTTTTTCAGGCCCGGCGGAAGGCCAGCAGGCTTGGGGCCAGACGGGCTTCCTCCAGGAGGGAGTTCCATAATCGCGGCCCAGCCACCGAGAATGCCCTCTCCATTGTAGCCCCCTGCTTTACACAGGGGACCTCCAAGAAGATGTCCTGGGCGGACCGAAGGGGATGCTCTGGGGCATGGAAGGTGAGGCGGTCCCTGAGGTATGAAGGGCCAAAACCACGTAGGGCTTTATAGGCCAAGACCAACACCTTGAATCTGGCTCAGTACGCTATAGGCAGCCATTATAGTGCGTGGAGCACAGGTGTTATATGCTCCCATCAGCTCATCCCTGTCAGGAGATGAGCCGCCGCATTATGCACCAGCTGCAGCCTCCGAACCAGCATCAAGGGAAGCCCCATGTCGAGTGTGTTGCAGTTGTCCAGCCTCGAAGTGATGAAGGCATGGATGAGGGTGGCCAGGTCAGGTCTGGAAATATATGGACGCAACCTCCGCACCAGATACAGCTGGCGGAAGGCAGCCGTAGCCACCTGCTGATCTAGGTGGAGGTCTGAATCCAATAACACTGCCAGACTCCGAACCTGCTGGGCTATTGGGGGTGGTGGACCCCCTCTACAAGGGGAGCTGCCACCTCCCTCACCCAACCCACCACCATCACCTCTGTTTTATCAGGATTGAGCTTCAGTCTGCTCTGCCGTAAACAATCTGCCATGACCTCCAAGCAAATGCTCCATGCCCACTATCGAGTTAAGATTAGTGACCTATCTCCTGACTTTTACCCACTCTGCTGGAACCCCTCCTTAAAGCCCATGACCACATAGTTGCATCCCAGTCCAGGCAGTCGCAAAGTGCTTATAACAGCACTTCATGATGCACTGGTGTTGGGGCACTTACCGCCACCTGTTCCTGTACTGCTTTGGGGGAACTTTCCTTGCACCTTATTCCTGGGGCCTGTGGATCTGACTTTGGTGCAATGGAAGGCAGCATGGTTGCCAGTGCAATGAGAGCAGGAATGCCTGAATCAGCAGGAGAAGTGGGCGCAACTCCCCGTCCCATTGAAATCCCAGCAAGTTGCCCTCTTCAACTGGGTGTGGCACATGGGGGCCATCCTCCTTTCACTATGATGTGGCTGCTGTCTGCTCTTAGGACTCTGGAGGCATTGTTCATGCACACCAGTCATAGATCTTGTGCATAAAGGAGTCACCCTGAGCCATCTGGGAAAGGCGGGGTAGAAATCTAAATAAACAAATAAAGATCCCAAGGCATGCCCGGGGTGACAGACACCCTCTTTCTAAATGCCTTGTTATAGCAGAGCCATGCCCCTGGACTGTCCATCTCAAATGCTCTCCTTATTATATCTTGGTCCTTTACTAGGTTGGAGGCCCTTTCGGGGAACATCTGCAGGATGACCCACATAAGTACAGAGTAGGCCACTGAGCAGTTAGACCAATTGCAATCAGCCTTGGGTCTCTCGAACCTCTCTTTCTCCTTGCTCTTCTCCCTAACATTAGGGTCAGGTACGGGATTACTGAATAAGAGGACAAATACATCTACTAACTCGCCCCTCCAGTTTTTTCCTATTGTCAATTGGAGCAGGTGCACTCCCATCAGAGCAGAAATGTCTGCGTAGCCACCAGCCAATAGTGGTGATTCCTGACTAGGGGGCTGGCGTGGTGATACTGGATGCTGCATGCCCCTGGGGTTGCCCACCCCTGTGGCACCTGCATCCCTTTGGGCAACAGGTGAGGGGAGTTTGTGGGGGAGCACACTGAGTATGATTTGGGCATGGTGCTGCTCTCAGTTGGGTGGGACAGAGGACCCAGGCCCCGTTCCAACCTCCCCATGGAATCAGCTAAGCTGCACTGACCCCTCCCGGCGCAGCACCCTGCATGGGGGAAAGCCCACCTATGCACTGAAGGTGCATGCCCGCACTTACTGGTTGCTGAGGGACCATAGTCAAGAGTTGGGGAGGAGGGAGCTGGCCATGGTGCTGACGATTCTGGAACTGGGTCTCTGTCAATGGGCATTTTTACACACGTTAAAGTTCCGGATTTTTCAGTCTTCTGGGTTTACAAGTCCACAAGTAAGTTCCGGATTCATTTTTCACACACACTGCCTTGAGGCAGTTCCTGGATGCATTCTTCACACAAACACTGCCCTGAGGCAGCCTAAAGTAGACACAGCTGTAGATGTGACAGGCTGCCATGGAAACCAAGTGACCACAGCTGCCTGGAACAAAGCAGTTTATCAGAAGAACTTTTTACACACAAAAGTTCTGGGAGAAGTTCTATGCAGAAGTTCAAAGATCCAGACGTTTAAGATCTGGGTGAGTGATTTAGACACACAGAAAGTTCAGGACGTAACAACAAATATCCAGGAGAAATGTGCGTGTAAAAACATCCAATGTCTGCATCAGAAGGTTGTGCAGGCTGCAGCTGCCTGGCAGCCAATGTCTGCACTGTCTGCTTCAATGTCTCCATCCTCTTTAGAAAATTCTCCAACTGCTCCAGTCTTGCCTGGTCGGACTTGTTCCTTTGGTACTGCAGGATGGGGTTCTTGTCCCTATTTCAAACGGGGGACAAATAGTGCCTCCACACACGCCTGGATGGGTGTGGGACTTGTGGGGGTTGCAGTCTCTGGGTGGGGGCACCCCCCCTCATCCATGGTCTTGCTCCTCCCTGGGGCTCGTGCTTCTTTGGATTAACTGAGGGGTGGGGGCTGTGGGGGGGTTGCCTAGCAGCCGAGTGGTGAACCAGGGTCTTGCATTCCCCCATTCTCTCCTGGAGAGAGGCCAGGATTGCATCCACAGGGTCCTCCTGCAGCACCTGTGGGGGGAGGGGGGAACCTGTGCATCAGTGCCTGTGTTTCCCTTTTTAGGAGGGACCTTTTTTGCAGGGGCTTTCCTCTTGCTGCGGCCCCCTCCCTTTGCCATTTCAGGATACCGTTGATCATGAGATGCTGTGGGACCTGATGGGGGTGCATGGGACTGCTCTCAAGTGATTCTGCTCTTTCCTGTCGGGGAAGTCCTAGAGAGTGGTGATGGGCAATAGCTCATCGTCTTCCCTGGACCTCCCCTGTGGGGTCCCACAGGATTCCATTCTGTCTTCCCTCTTGTTCAACATGTATATGAGACCACTGGGCAAGGTCATCGGAGGTTTGGGGTGAAGTGCCATCAGTATGCTGATGACACCCAATTCTACCTCTCTTTTTAATCTGACCCAGGCCAGGCAGTCTCAGTGCTTACCCACTGCCTGGCTTCTGTTGGGGACTGGATGAGGGTGAGCCAATTGAAGCTAAATTCAGACAACACTGAGGTGATGATGGTTGGCCGGTCTTATGGCCTGGAGGGGATTGGGACTCCTCTTATTGATGGGGTCCAGCCCCCTCTGGTTGATCGGGTTTGCAGACTTGGGAGTGTTTCTGGACCGCTTGCTGCGCCTGTATTGTCAGGTTGTGGCGGTGGTGAGGAGCGCTTTTCACCAAGTCCATCTGGTGAGGAGGTTGTGGCCTTTTCTTTCTGATTCGGATCTGGCCACTGTCCTCCATGCTTTCATCATCTCATAGCTAGACTACGCTCTTTGTGTAACACGCTCTTTGTGGGGCTGTCCTTGATGCGTGTTTGGAAGCTGCAGCTGGTGCAGAATGTGGCGTTACACCTCCTGTTGGAGGTGGGGTGCTGTGAGTGCATTATTACAGCGCTCCATAGTCTGCTCTGGCTTCATGTAGCTTTGTGGGCAGAATTCAAGATGCTGGTTTTCACCTTTAAATCCCTAAATGGTCTGGGTCCCACATATGTTTGTTCACTGTAGGGGATTGGATGAGGGCAAGCCGCCTGAGACTAAATCCTGACAAGATGGAGGTGATGGTTGTGGGGAAGGCCGGGGGTGGTGATGGCCCCCATCATTGATGGGCTCTGCCCCCCCCTGGTTTCTCAGGTCTGGAGTCTGGGGGTGCTCCTGGACCCACAGTTCCGCCTGGATGCTCAGGTGACAGCTGTGGCGAAAGGAGCATTTAACCGGTTACATCTGGTGCGTCGTCTTAGGGCGTATGTCTCAGACTCTGATCTAGCTGCGGTCAGTCATGCTTTTGTTACCTTGAGACTGGATTACTGCAACGCACTCTACAGCTACTCTTGGTATTGGTTCAGAAGCTGCAGCTGGTGCAGAATGCGGTGGCCCATCTCTTAACGGGGACGGGCCGACGCGAGCATATAACACCGGTGCTTCGCCCTCTGCACTGGCTTCTGGTAGGTTTCCGGGCCCAATTCAAGGTGTTGGTGCTGACCTTTAAAGCCCTAAATGGCTTGGGCCCCGCCTATCTGCAGGGCCGCCTCACCCTCCAGGTCCTGGAGCGGTCCCTGCAGTCGGCTGGGTGGGTCCTCCTCAGGGTTCCCCGAGTTTCCCAGGTGTCTACTATGAGGAGGGCGTTCTCCGTGGCTGCGCCGCGGCTGTGGAACTCCCTCCTGTTGGAGATCCACTTGGCTCATGACCTCCCCTCAGACAATGTAAGACCTGGCTGTTCCACCAGGTCTTTCCCGAGGGAGATGGGGTGGGTGGGTATGGGGTTTTACATTGTTTTAATTGAAATTATTATGGTTTATTTTAATGTTTTGAAATGTTTTAATAAGAACATAAGAAGTGCCATACTGGGTCAGACCAACAGTTTATCAAGCCCAGCATCCTGTCTCGGACAGTGGCCAATCACGGGGGCCTGGGAAAAGCACCCAACAGGTCACCTTGCTATCCATTCCCCGGGCTCCCGACAATAAAGGGTTTTGTTCCCCAATCCTATCTGGCTAATAGCTGCTAATGGTCCTATCTTCCAGAAACTTGTCCAAACCTCTTTTAAACTCAGCTATACTGCGAGCCTTGACCACCTCCCCTGGCAGTACATTCCACAACCTAATTGTACGCTGAGTGAAAAAATACTTTCGTTTGTTTGTTTTTACTCTGCCAACTGTGAGTTTCATGGAGTGTACCCTAGTTTTAGTACTAGTTGAGAAGGTAGATAGATAACCGTTCCCTGTTTACAAGTTCCACACCACTCACGATTTTATAGACCTCTATCATATCTCCTCTCAGCCGTCTCTTTTCCAAGCTGAAGAGCCCCAACCTATCAAGCCTCTCCTCCTACGGATGCTGTTCCATACCCTGTATAATTTTTGTTGCCCTTCTCTGTACCTTTTATTGAGAGCTGCCCCAAGATGCCTGAGGCAGGAGGGGGCAGCATATAAATTGTATAAATAAATAAATATCTGAGACCACCTGTCATTCAATGCCCCACTGCGGCCTCTGAGATCAGCCGGGAGTGCCTCCCTGTGGGTACTGTTGGTTAGTCTCATTCATTCATTCTTGGTTGCCGCCTCGATGCTATGGAACTCCCGTCTCCCATTGGTTCAGTTGAGTGCAAGCCTAAGCATCCTCCAGAGGCAGTGTAAGACTTTGTAAAGGCATTTGGCAGGTAGGGATAGTGGGGGGGGGGGTTTGTTGGGTGGGTTGGGGTAGCGTTGTGAGGGGGTTGGAGAAGGACATGGGGAGGTGGTATTGGGTAGTTTTGTTGAGGGCTGTGGGATGGTTGGAGGTTTGCAGGGGGTTGTATTCTTTATTTATGTTTTTTAATGTTTTTATATATGTTGTTAGCCATCCTGGCCTTGGGGATGGGTGGGATAAACATTTAAATAAATAAATAAAATAAATAAATAAATAGTGTACACTTGGAGGTCCTGGAGAATGTGCCTTCCGCCTTGACCTAGTTCCCAGTTGAAAGGAGCTAGGGGGGAGCAGGTCTCACCCAGTGGGGTCTGGTACCTGCCTACCCGTACTATGGAGCTTTTGAGTGGGTAAGCCCAAGTGCTGCTGGGCAGGAGCCGTTGGCCTGCTTCCACAGCTGAAGATTGCACCGGGGCAGGGAGGGAACTGGGCCTCTAGGCCGCTCGGGGCAAGTCTGTGCATGCCAGCAAGTACAGAGAAATGTAGTACAGCTGATTGGAGGCCAGGAAACCCTGACTCTGAGGCCCGAATGGGGCTCCAGGGAGGAGTGAGCAAAGCCACTTCTTGTGGGCTAGAGGGGCAAAGGTTCTCATAGGCAGGAACATAGCATGGCCGAGCGGAGACCTAGGTCGCTGCCACCACACAGGCCAGGGAGGGAGGAGGGTAGAAAATGGGGCCCACAACCCTCACCTGGGCCACTGCATTCCTGCCCCACCATGAGCAGTGTGAACACTGCATGAGTCGGTCCAGTGCAGGCTGGACTGCCGTCCGATCCCTCCTCAGGCCCTTGGCCGTGCAAGGTAACTGGTCTGTCCCACCATAAACTTGATGGGGAGAAGCAACTCCTGCTTCTCACCTCCTCAGACTCCAAGGCGAACTGCCATCTTTCACACTGCATCCTAAATGGCACCCGTAAGTCTCGTAAGGCAAGATTTTGCTTAGTGCCAAACTAGGCTGCCCCTGCTGCTCTCTGCCCACCAATCCCTTTCAAGTGACTTCTTCCTTCTAAGAACAAATCCCTTCCACCCCATAGCCCGCCGCTGCGTCAGGCATGGGGGGAGGGCAAAGGGAATTCATCAACTCTGACACGGGAAGCTCAGCCTTGGCACATTACAGAATTATGTTTCAACATTACAACAGCCCTCCACTGTTATTACAAGAATCCTCACCCCCCAAATCCTATTCCTTGATGGGTTTCAAACAGCAATTCTAACTCTCTTTGGAGGGAAACGAGCTGCCCAATTTTCAGAAACTGGTTAAAGTTACTGCTTTTGCCAGTTTGTTATAACAAACCAACTCCAAAAAATAAAGTTTCTATTTTGTATATTTCCCCCCAGCCCTTTGTGTTTACTACAAAGTTTGTAGAACCATAATCCCAACTCTAAAAGTAACAAATTTCAGCGGCCAGACAGGGGGGCGTAGCTAGGTGGGAATGGGCCCTGGTGCAGAAGATGTAAGGGACCCTCTGCTGGAGCACTACACTCAGTGTGCATATGCACTCTACATCAGTGCTGCCCCCCCCTCCACCCCCCACACACACACTGGCTTGTGGATCCTGGTGTGCCTGCACCTGCTGCACCTATTTATAGCTTACACCCCTGGGCCAGAGATAAAAAATGAAAGTACAGGGGACTTCCAGGTTTTCTTTCTGGCTCTGTCACACTGACTCACTGAATGATTTTGGGAAAGTCATTCAATCTCTCTGTTTCTCTATCTAAATTGTAGATAATACTGGTGTTGCAGGATTCCTATCAGTAAAGCACTTTGATATCCTCAGCTATACAAAAAATTCTAGAGACGTTCTCTGCATGTAATGCTTGCCACTGTTCTAGTCACCTAGTACAGGGGAAAGGGTTACATTTGTTCATTCAAATCTGGGAGTTACTCATGGAGCAAAGACAGATTTGCAGACGTTTACCACCCAAACGTAAACTGGTTATATATATGTCTCTTTTCATGGCATAATGCGCTTAATGGGCTGGCTGCATTTTGGGTGTGTTTGATAGCAACACCTCTGGACTGGTTGCACCGCGTACGTGCACAAGGTACAGGCGGCACCGGAAGTAAGAAGCAACAGGCCCTGGCTGGCTAAGTTCACTCCCCTCCTCTAGTAAGACAGCGGATGCAGTCAGTCTCTCTGTGCCTGCCTCACTGCCCGCCTGACTGCTCCTGTGGAACCACTCCTGGGGAGTGGTGGTAGATGCTTGGCTGGGGATGTGGAGAAAGAATTGGGAGGCTATGCTTGTCTGTGGCCACTTGGCTGAGCGCCAGGTAAGGAAGCCAAGGGGTGCCAAGCCGGATGGGGGGGGCGAAAAGCATGGGGAGGCCATGCTTCTCCATGGCTGCTTGGAGGGGTGGAGAATGGGAATTCTTCCTGTCCCAGAGGAAGTAAATTTTATGTAAAGTTTATGTACACATTTGCATAATTAGGTGGGACCTAATTATGCAAATTAGGCCCCACACCAAGAGTTTGCACATGGCCTCACAAACCCTGGGGCCAGCCCTGCCTGTACTTGGCCAAGAATTTTCCGAGTTCCGAAGTTTCGGGCGCCATTCCTCAAAACTTCGGAACTCGGAAAACCAAGTCAAGTACCTCGATCCTCGGAGTTTTCCAGGAAAAAAAGAAAATTGTTTCAACTCTAGTCAGTTTCACTAGCAGGGATTTTGAGCATGTCAATTTTATTTGTGGGACTTGAGGGCTGTCTACTCTTATTGATGCTGCATATATTTATTTTTATTTATTTTATTTTATAGATTTTTATCCCGCCTCCTCCTGCAATGCAGCTCGGGGCGGCTGACAACAATCATAAAAAACAATTAAAAACAGTTAAAATATAAATATAAAATACATCAATAAAACAGGGCTAAAAGACAGTAATAAATAAATACATGGGCGGGGGATTAAAATCACCCCCCCACCCTCCCTCCCAAAGGCCTGGGCAAACAGCCAGGTCTTACAGTTCCGCCGAAATGTCAAAAGGCTTGGGGCCAGGCGAGCTTCCTCCGGAAGGGAGTTCCACAGCCGCGGCCCTA
>QEPC01004710.1:948109-974051 GCA_003113815.1 Sphenodon punctatus | reverse complement strand
GGAGGATGCAGCTGCTAAGGGGGGCACCCCGGATCCAGGCCCTGCCCTCCCCCCAACCACTGCCCCCCTTGATGGACCAGGAGGTGGCCCAGGACACTGCTGGGAACATGGACAGCGGGGGGAGGGGAGCTCACAGGGCTCCATGGCCAACACCGGGCGCTCACGGGGCCATCCCAGAAAACGTTGGGGATGGGAGGATGGTGGGGGAGGGGTGTGTGAGGGGGGCACTAAAGGGGGCAGGGCACAACTGTGGTGGAGGGAGAGGGGTTGGATGCACGGTACTCCCTGGGGTTCTCTGCGTTCACATACAGGGGCACCGGGCCTAGGGCCCGGTTGGGTTCGGGGTATGCCAGGGCTGCCCCCTCAGTCTCCCACACATTGTGGAGCACACAGCAGGCACCGATCACCAGGACCAAGGTCTCCACGGTGTAGTCTAGCCGGCCAGTGAGGCTCCTCCAGCACTGCTAGAGGGCCCCGAAGGCTCACTCCACCATAGTCCTGCTGGAGCACAGGCAGGTATTGTATAGCACCTCCGCAGGGGTGCGTGCGACCGGGTAGACCTTCAGTAACCACCGGGTGAGGGGGTAGGAAGGGTCACCCAGGATACAGGGGGGCATTGGTACCCCCTCGATTCAGGTCATCCCCATGTCAGCGAAGTCCCCCCGGGAACATCCGGGCATAGAAGGGGGAGATGGTCATGATCCGGGCATCATGACTGCGGCCAGAGTTGCCTGTGAAGATGTCTATGAACCGGCCCTGGTGATCCACAACCACCTGCAGATGCATGGAGTAATACCCGTGACTGTTCACATACTCTGCAGCCTCCCCAGCGGATGAGTGGAGGATCTCTATGTGGGTGCCGTCCATGGCTCCCATGCAGTTGGGGAAGCCTCCGGCCGTGAATCCTGCCATCATGGCCCCCTGGTCCACCAGCTGGATCGTTCTGTCCAGGAGCACGCCCTCCACAGCCTCGCACACATCCCGGAGGATACAGGCAATGGTGCTCAGGCCTACCCGAAGTGCTGGGAGACAGACCGGCAGGAGTCAGGCATTGCTAGGGCCCAGACCCCTATTGCCACCTGCTGGACCATGGGGATGGGGGTCCTCATGGGGGTGTGCTGTCACTCCAGCCAGGACATAAGGAGCTCAGTGAGCCAGAGCAGGGTGAGCTTGTCCATCCTAAAGTGGGCCCTCCAGGCTGCCTCGTCCCACTGGGCCAGCGCCCTGTACCACCAGCCCTGTGCCCGCTCAGCGACCCATATCCACCTGTCAATGGGCATAGTGAGCAGGGCTGCCTGGTGCATGGTCTCCCTCCCCCACTGAAGGCGCCCGACCCCCTCGTGGAGCACCGCGGGCCAGGTTCGGCCCCGGCTCACAGCCTGCCAGTCTGCCCCAGAGAGTCTCTGCGCCCTGAGCTGGGCGAGGGCTCTCCTGTGGCCATGTTGGGCCCTGTGGGCCCTTGCAACCCTCCATCCAGGGTAACCCGCAGGCAGGCGCCCAGCTGCAGCTCCACAGTAAGGAGGCGCAGCTGCTCGGTGTAGTCGCGGTACCACTTGGCTGCGAGCGCGAGGTACATCCAGTAGGTGGCTGCCCTGTCCTGCTCCATGGTGGTGGTGGCCCCGGGGGTTGGGGGACGGTTATGACGGCCCTTTGATGGCCGGGTGGGCCGGGGTCCAGCCCCCAGCTGGGCGGGGCCCCCCAATGCGGTGCTGGTGTCTGTGGGCATGCGGTTGGGTGCACCTGCTGCCGGCGCATGGGGCCTTGTGCCTGCATGGGTGTGCGGGGCTGTGCGCTCCTTGTGCAGCTGCATGCCATCAGCCATCACCGCGCCCCCTCCCTGTTTGCAACACCGTGTCCTTGCTGACCTGATTAACCGTTCTGTGTGTGCGATTGTTTTCTGCAGCTGTGCCGGGTCCGCACCCCACGCCTCGCTCTGTTGTGCTACAATGTTGCAGCCCGTGGCCGCCTGTCCTGTCCTTGGGACCCTTCGGAGGCCCCCCCCGGCCCTGGAGGGTATGTGTGCCCCCCTGTCCATGGTGTTGTTCTCCCTGTCTAGCTGGACCATGGCTGGTTGTGCATCCACTGGGCTCCCGCTTCCTGGCCCCCATGGGGCCCCCCATAACTGGACCTTCCGCGAGATCATGTCCATGTGTGACCTGTGGCATACCTCGGCCATGCAGCTGCTCCTGGGCTGCCCGGACAGCCATTCGGGTGCTTATTGGAGCCTGAGCTCTGGCCTTCGCTACTTCGGCTATGAGGCGAGTGCTCATGATTGCCGGCTACATGCGGAGACGATGGGCACATCCCAGAGATGAGGTGCTCTCATGTGGCCTGGCCCGCGGCTGAGACTGTGTCTGCGCTGTCTGTGTGCAGCCTGGCCGCCTACACGATCTGCCTTGCAGAGGGGGGCCCTGCCTTGACCGTGTTCTACTTTGACTGTGTTCACGGGGCCCGTGGGTACCAGCGCTCCTGTGGGGCAGTGTACCACCGGCTGTTGGAGCTGGGACAGCTTCCGTGGCCCCCTGCTGCTGACTGCTGTGTGTCTGAGCCTACCGCGGCGGCACTGTCGGGTGTGTGGTCCCGTTCGGATGTGCAGTTGGGGCTGTCCATGCAGGATCCCTTCAAGGCCTACTACCTGTCTCTGGGGTCTGTTCCCCCGGATCTGTTGTTGTTTTGTTTTGTTTTGTTTTGTATTTATGTGTTGTCTTGTGCGACTGCAAGGACCTGATGGTCACGCTTAATAAATATTTGATTTGATTTGAACACACTAGAATATAATGTTTTAATTTCTCTCTGAAATTGTTAATACCTCCCAGACTCTCACATTCCTTGGTTCACTTAGTGTCAATCTAGCAGTTAGAGCACAGGACTGGGAGTCTGGTGAGGAGACAGAGATTCTAAGACAGGCTCTGACAGTGAATTGATGAGTGAATTTAGTTAAACTACCTTGCCACGCAGTTCCTCAGTTTCTCACCTGTAGCTTGAATGCTGTGCTACCTTAGCACAACCACCGTCACGGGGTGCTGCTTTTTTTTATTCCAGAAGTGCTGTGAACTTTGTGGTTAAAAGATGCTGCAGGACTGCTAAACATTATTGCATTATAAATCACAGGGAATCTTTATCAATCTCAAGATCCACTTAAGTTTTGGAAAGAGCAAGTTTACCAGAATGAATTCTAGTCATGTCCAAGACAGGAAGGTTCACTGATAGATAGCTCTCTTGGGGTGGGGGAGGAGGCACAATTCATGGCAATTATATCAACAACAGTCTTTGTTTATTATCAGGTATCTAGGGAGTAAAGTTTCATTTGCATAAGAATACTACCTATACACTCACACACACCCTTTGTCTAATGTATTATCAGCTTCATCAAACCCTCCCCTGACAAAGTATAACCCAAGGATTAACTGTTTGCTAACCAGGAAGTGGAAATCAAAGCCTAACACTGCTGGGCCCTGAACTAAGCTCATATTTAATTAAATTAATTTAATTTATTTATTTATAACGACGTTATACCCTGGCCCTCCTGCAAAAGCAGCTCGGGGCGACTTACAAATTATAAAACACAAATATAAAACCATATAAAAATCCGAATGTCTTAAAACCATACAGGGCAATGTCATATATATATATATATATATAAAGCAACCAAACCCTTCCACCCTATCTGTTGTCTGAAAGAGGAGAGGGAGTTCCACAGTCTTGGTGCAGCCACAGAGAACACCCTCTGCACAGTAGCCCCCTCAGAAACCCAAGGGACCTTGAGAAAGGTGCCCCTGGCTGACCACAGGGGTTTATCCAGGGCCCAGGGAGTGGTCCCACAGGTAGACGGGTCCTAGGCCGTGTAGAGTTTTAAAGGTAAACACCAACACCTTGAATCAGGCCCCAAAGACTATAGGCAGCCAGTTCAGAGAACAGAGTACCAGTGTAATGTGCTCCCGGAAGCCCGTTCCCGTAAAGAGACAGGCCGCCGCATTCTGCACCAGCTGCACCTTCCGAACCATTACCATGGGTAGCCCCATGTAGAGCATGTTACAATACTCAAGTCTTGAGGTGATGAAAGCATGGATGATAGTGGACAGGTTGGAGTCTGAGACAAACAGCTGAAGCAGCTGCACCAGATGAAACTGGCAGAACGCACTCCTCGCCACAGCCCCCACCTAGACATCCAGGCGGAGCTGGGAATCAAGGAGCACACCCAGACTGCGAACCTGGGGAACCAGTTGGGGGCGAACCCCATCAATGATGGGGGATGGCAACCCTACCGCCTTCCCCACTAGCATCACCTCCATCTTGTCAGGATTCAGCCTCAGTCGGTTCACCCTCATCCAGTCCCCAACAGCCATCAGACACTGGATAAGCACCGAGACTGCTGTGTCTGGGTCAGATGAAAAAGAGAGGTAGAGTTGAAGTCTTGTGAAGTCTTATTTTATAATTCTATATGCGAATCTTCAGCAAATGGCATAAATTTGGTTCTTCATTTTTATAACGGGAATGGTTTTGATATGACGACATGCTGCAGCCAACACTGGGTATTTTCAGTCATTATGAGATCACAGCCAACCACAGTGAACCACAGTCAATCCCACAGCGGGCCCAAAGCACCCTGAACGTCTGTTTCGTGGGCACCAGATGTTCACCACAGTCAATCCCCACCAGGGGTCAAAAAAACCCACGCTTTCAGAGATCCGGCCCGAACCATCTCCAAAAGCATGGTCAAAGCAATTCTCACCGGGAAACAAAAAAAAGTAACGACTGAACGGCAACCACTGGCCAGAATCAAGCAACATGATTCCCAGCCAGGGACAAAGCACGCAGCGTCGCTGCCAGGCAACGAGCAACAACACAGGCCAGGGAGGGAGATTTAAAGGGCACACAACAGCAGAGGGACGTGGCGGGATGGAGCGAGGTGGAAGGGAAAGGAGAGCAGAGGGCAAGAGAGCAAGGCAGGAGGAGGAGGAGGAGGTGGTGGAGGAGGCACAGGCAGATGAGGCAGTGGTCGTGCTGCACATGGAGGCGGTGAAGGGACAGCAGCAGCAGCAGCAGCTGGGACGAGCTGCCCCAGCGCCTTCCGGGTGCTTTGACCATGGCCTGGGATCAGTGTAACATCTGTTGCGCTGCCCCGGGCCGTGGTCTGCCAGTCTGATTCCCTGCCGTGGTCCCGCTCCCATCACGTCTGTTTGGGACCTCCTTTGCCCACGGGGGGTGGTTAGTGGGTTCGCCACCACTGGGAATCCACTGTGGTGAATCGGGTGCCCATATCGTCTGAAATCACCCTTTGTATAATCCTGCAATAATCATTCTAGCTGAGGTCCAGTCCAAGCAAGAGCTGATAATACCAGGTTCATCTTACCAATCATCCCAACCCTCCTAATGATCAAACCTCAGGTCCTACCACTATCACATTTTAGTTCACCTCCCAATCTGTCCTATTTCCAACACTCAGGTCTCATGTGGATCATTTATTATTATTTATTAATTATATAGTACAAGCAATTTGTCTGGCACTGAACAGTTGTGACAAAGAGACACGTCCTTAGATACTTTTGCCTGAGGCTGCAGTCTCACCTGCGGCGGCAGCAGTGGCAGCGGGAAGGGCGAGGGAGACGCGGCAGCGCAGAGGAGTCGGCAGCAGGGAAAAGAGCGGGTACGAATGGGGATCTGCCACGGCTTCTCTCGTGCATGTCAGGGCAGGATTTTGCGCGCGAGAAGCAGGGCAGAGAAGCCAACTGGTCCAACTTTGTGGGGGGAGTTTCAGGAAGTGATGCCAGCTGATGCGGTGGATGTCTTGGGGTCTGTGAGAGGCACCTGTTGTGAACTTGACCCATGCCCGTCCTGGTTGGTGAAAGCCTTCAGGGAGACGTTGGGAACGGTGTTGGCGAGGGTGGTTAACGCGTCCCTGCAGCAGGGGAGGTTGTCGCCCAGCCTCAAGGAGACTGTGGTGCGCCCCCTGCTGAAGAAACCATCTTTGGATGTGGACGCACTCGCCAGCTACCGACCTGTCTCTAACCTTCCCTTTTTAGGAAAGGTTATCAAGCGGGCAGTGGCGATCTAGCTCCGGGCACATCTAGATGGCATTGGTTTCCTGGGCCCTTTTTAATCTGGGTTCCGCCCCGGCTATGGCATAGAGACGGCATTGATGGCCTTGGTCGACGATCTCCACCAGGAGATGGATGCAGGATGTTCAACATTTCTCATCCTGCTAGATCTCTCAGTCGCCTTTGATACCGTGGACCATGGGCTGCTGTTGAGATGGCTGTGTGACCGGGGGTTCTGGATGGAACTGTTCTTGAATGGTTCCGCTCATTTCTTGGAGAAGCCAGCGGGTGGTGTTGGGGGCTGAGACATCTCGTCCCCGTGCTTTATCCTGCAGCATTCCGCAGGGTTCCATTCTGTCTCCGTTGTTGTTTAATGTATATATGCAGGTTGTGAGTGGGTTCGGGGTGCGATGTCACCAATATGCTGATGATACTCAGCTGTACCTCTCTTTTTCAACTGACCCAGACCCTGCTGTCTCGGTGCTATCCCAGTGTCTGAAGGCCGTGGAGGAATGGATGTGGCAGAGCAGACTGAAGCTCAACCCTGATAAGATGGAGGTGATGTTGGTGGGGAGAGCGAGGGAGGTGTCGGCCTCCCTGATTGGGGGGGGTTCGCCCTCCTATAGCTCTGCAGGTTCGGAGTCTGGGGGTGATATTGGATGCAGATCTCCACCTGGAGCAACAGGTGGAGGTAGTGGCGAAGGCCGCCTTCCGCCAGTTGTATCTGGTGCAGAGGCTGCGTCAGTACATCTCCGGCCGGGACCTGGCCTCCCTCACGCATGCCTTCGTCACCTCGAGGCTGGACTACTGCAATGCGTTCTACGTGGGGCTGCCCTTGTTCCTGGTGTGGAGGCTGCAGCTAGTGCAGAATGAGGCGGCCCAGCTCCTTTCAGGGATGGGTCGTTGGGAGCACATAACACCTGTGCTCCAGACTCTGCACTGGTTGCCAATAGCATGCTGAGCCAGGTTCAAGGTTTTGGTATTGATCTATAATGCCCTTCACAGTCTGGGCCCCTCGTAGGGCCACAATGGAGAGGGCATTCTCGGTGGCCAGGCCACGCCTTTGGAACTCCCTCCCGGAGGAAACTCGCCTGGCCCCAAGCATTTTAACATTCCGGCGAATCTGTAAAACCTGGCTGTTTGCCCAGGCCTATGGGGAGGAGGGGAGGGAGGGAGGCTTTTTTTTATCCCCCTCCACCCTTATCTATTGTATATTTATTATTATGTTCCCGGGTTCTGTTTTAATTGTTGTAATTTTATGAGTGTTTTAATAATATTTTATAATTGTATTTTTATATTTTGTGGAGATTGTAAGCCGCCCCGAGCTGTTTCAGGAGGTCCGGGATATAAATGTGAGTAAATAAATAATAAACAACACCTTGTGTGTAGTTAGTGTGTGTCTGTGCAATCCCGTAATTTAATATTTATTTATTCCAGTTATTTATACCCCACCCCTCTCGTCAACAGCAACTCGGGGCAGTATCCAATATAAATGTCAATAAAACAACAATATTAGAAACAATATAAATATAAACGTAAATAAATAAATATAAAAACAGCATACATAAAACATATAAAACAGGTCTGTGCAGAAATATTAAAAAAAACCTTCTCCCCCCAACCCGACTAACCCATTCCACCATCCCCCACAAAACACCTGACAGAAAAACCAGGTCTTGCAATTTGATCAGAAGGCAAGGAAATCCGGGTTGAGGTGAATCTCCATCGGGAGGGAATTCCATAGTGACAGTGCAGCTGCCGAGAATGCCCATAAAACCCCATCGATAACATGGGATTTCCAGGAAGGTGGTCCTGAACGACCACAAGGGCTGCCCTGGGGATGAGGCGATCTTCAAGATAAGCAGGGCCCAAGCCGTGAAGGGCTTTAAAGGTCAAAACCAGCACCCTGAATTGGCTCTGCTAATTATGAGGTCTGTAGTTCCGGACCCGGAGTTCTCCCTACCCCCATCCCCCAGGGCCCTGGAGTGGTACTTATCGACCTTGGAGGGCTTGATTGAAGTACCACAGTTATTGTGGGGGCTCCGGCAGGCTCCCTTGCCACAGCATTCTCTGCGCAAAATGGCCACTGCCCTTAACCAAAATGGTGTTACCATTATTTTGGCCACTGCCATTTTGGTTAAGAGCGAGGATCATTTTGCACATGCAAAAAATTGCCCCAGTGGCCATTTTGCACATGCATGATCTAGAACAGAGAGCGTGCCACAGTGAGGGAGCCTGCTGGAACTTCCACAGCAGAGGTGGTGCATTAGTCAAGCTCCCCAAGGCTGTTAAGTAGTACCACTCCATGGCCCTGAGGAATAGGGGTGGGCGAGGTTGGGCCCAGTGCCCTGGGACTAGGAATGGAGTATGGATCGGTTTCCCATTGAATTCAATGGGAAAAATCTGAATCCATAATTAAATATGGAAATCTTAGGGAAATAAAATGGGGAAAAATTAAACAAAATTTTCATTTAGGCTAATGACTAGCCTAATAAATGGGCAGGTGCTCTTTCCCACCATGCTCCCCCCAACGAGCTCCCCTTTTCTCGGTATCCCACCCTCAGCCATGACTCACAGCTGTAGTAAACCACGATAAGAAGCCGCAGCAGCTTTTTCTATCTTCTGGGCTTTCACTCCAGGAGGCGAACAATTTTAAATTATTTTTGTGGTATCCATAAATTCTATAAAAGTGTTTCTTGTCTCTTTTTTCCCCTCTGGAGCATCCACCTCCCCCACAGCATTGAGATGGCTTCCTTTCCTTCCTTGTGCCCCATCCCCCTAGGCTCCTTGTGCATGTCAGGGCGCAAAATCTTGCCCTGACATGTGCGAGAGAAGCCACGGCAGATCCCCGTTTGCACCGGCTCTTTTTCTGTCAGCCAGCTCCTCTGCGCTGCCACATCTTTCCTGGTCCCTCCCTCTGCGGCCACTGCCACTGCAGATGGGAACGCAGTCATAGGGTGTTTTCACACATTACGGGGCCGCTTGGCCCCGTACCAAAAACAACCCTTTCATTCCCCGCCAGGGTCACCCCGTCACGCCATATCAGATGTGCCGGGGGGATCCCGGTGGGGAATCTGGGAGGGGGCAGGGCCGCGTGGCGCAACGTGCGGCCGCACAGCCCCACCTCCTCCACGCACCCCGCCGCCCGCCCTCCAGGGAGACAGGCGGGCGGCGGGGCCACTGCGGCCGCCGCGTCGGGCCGGATGTGCCATGGCCTGGGATCCCGCCGGGGATCCCGGGCCGTGGCAACTGGCCAGACGTTACTTTTTTTTGGTCCCCGCTGGGAATCTTTTTGACCACGCTTCCCGGGACATTCCCCCGGCTAGCCCGGGAAGCGTGGTTCAAATTGACCCCATGCGGGTACTGACCGTGGCGAACATCGGGCGGCCGCCAAACAGACGTTCGAGCCACAGTGACCACAGGTGGGTATTCACCGTGGTTCACTGTGATCTCGTAACATCTGAAAATACCCATAGTCTGGCCACCTGATTATGCCAATATACAACCATTCACCCTGGCTCTCCAGAACATGAGAAGTAATCAGCTCTGTGTCCCACCTAGAAGATAAAACAATGATCCAGATGCATCCAGACATGGACCTGCCTGCTGTCATTCTCATCGTAACCAAGCCAAGTACGTGCACTTGAGACCTCGCATCTTCATGAATGTTAGACCCCTTGTCTCTCCCTCTGTTCCCCTTCCTAAGTCTCTCCCCCAGCTCCTGTCTCTCAGATTGTAAGCCCTAGGGGCAGGGACCGTGTCTATTTTATTACTTTGTAAAGTGCCAGGTACACTGCTGGCGCTATATAAATGTTTGTTAATAATAATAATAATAATAATAATAATAATCCCAATATTTGTAAGATTATGCTCCTTTCTGAATCACCAATTGACCTTTTACTCTTTCTTCACCATAATGCCTGGAAACCCTCACATTGAACTGTCAGCTAGAAGGGAACATAAACATGCACCTTAAATAGTGCATCATATTTTGCCATCAATAGGAGTCCCAATTAATAAAACTGCTCAATTTTCTGGTTCCAGGTTCTGGTGCAGCCCATTACACACCATGTAGAGTGGAAGCTGAAAGCATTTGAAGTAATGAAATTATGCTACAGGGTTTCCTTATCACATTAGTACTTGTAATTCCCAGCACACTATCACTTATAAATCCATCCATAATCAAGTAAAAAATATCCCTAAACACCCACAGCACCATCAACGAGCACTTGGGAAATGGAAAATATAAAATGCCAGAGTTTACTGAGACCTCGCTCTCTTTTGAAACAACCAGCTGGATCCAAAAGCTATTCAGCTCTCAATAGATTTGGGAGCAGGAAGGGAGGGGTTAGATGTGGGAGAGAGACACACATAGACAGAAAGTATTCCTGTGTTGTGCTTAGAAGAGATAATGTGAGTTTCCTGCAGCAGAGTATCTAAAAGGCCATGGAGCCAAACATCAAAATGTCAAAATAAAAACATGTCCAAACAGCTGCTAAAGACATAAATACAGTTCTAAAACCTGAAGGTTTAAGAGGGCTGCATACAGAATTAGCAGAGAGTTAGCACATGATTGCAGGATAGCACTGGCAGACCCAGGGAGCAACAGCCCATCTTTATCAGCACAACTCTGCCACTCTTGGTCAATGTGTTAATGATAGAGGTGGGATCCTAATAAATACTCCACAGGTCAAGGAAGGTCAGTAGCAGGAACAAACACAAAAGAAAGAGCACTTAGCCCAAGGGAGCTATAAAGTTAAATGCTTGATTTGTAAAGCACCCACCCAGCACACAGTTTCTCGTTGCATCTGGCAATTTTAAATAGAAAAGAACCACCCACCCCTCATGTCCAGGCGTCCAAACAATAGTGCTTTCTGACTGCAACCAAGCCCAGTTTTGGTGAACACCAGGAAGACCCCCACCTTTCCTTCTCCATATGGTAAGGACTAAAGGGGGTGGGGGGGTGGGAGGTGTCCTAATCGGTCTTATCTTCTCTGTTCTCAATAGGTCAGTAAATTGTCTGCAAATTAAAATACCTAGGAAACAAAAATAGCCTAGTGGATAAGGTTTGGACATAGACCTGTCAGATCAGGATTCATAATCTCACCTTAGCCATGAACTCGGAGGGGGGGCGGGTATGGGGAAAGTCACTATTTCTCAGCCTCACTTCCCTGGGTATTTCCAGACGTTACGAGATCACAGTGAACCCCCGTCAATACCCACATGGGTCAAAGCGCCCTGAACGTCTGTTAGGCGGCCGCCAGATGTTTGCCACAGTCAATTCCCACATGAGGTCAATTTCAACCACGCTTCCGGGGCTCCCCGCTGGACAATCCCCGAACGCGTGATCAAAGACATCCCCGGCGGGAACCAACAAAAAGTAATGTCTGGCCGGTGACCACGGCCCGGAATCCCTGGCAGGATTCCGGGCGGTGGTCAAATCGGGTGGGCGCCCGTCTCCCCAGAGGGCGGGCGGTGGGGAAGCATGGGGGGGCGGGGCCATGCGGCCCATGTTGCGCCGCGCGGACCCACCCTGCCCCCTCCCTGATTCCCTGACGGGATCAGCCAACACGTCTGTTGGCCGTGCCGGCTTGATCCCGGCAGGGAATCTCAGGGTTGTTTCCGTGACGGGGCGAAGCCGCCCCGTCACATCTGAAAACACCCCCTGTCTGTAAAATGGGAATAATAATGACCTGCCTCACAGGGCTGTTACAAGGGAGAACTAGAAAAGGATTGTCAATCATTTTGAACATAGAAATTATAGATAATAATAATAATAATAATTAATAATAATAATAAAAGTGGTTATAATGACCTGTCTGTGATCAGATTTACAAGGAATCAGTTAGCTCACAGCTACACAACTTTGTACAAGCACTAATATATAATGCCTGTACAAAATATGTAATAAAAAAATAAATTAATAAATAGCACCTTATATTAGAGCAAACCAGGATAACAACTCCTCTATTATTTTGCCATTCAAAAATCCTGCTGACCACTCTTGGAACTGAGGGGTTAATATACTGTTGGTATTACACTCCACCATGTAAGCATAAAAAAAGTATGCAGTAAAAAGATTCTCCCTACTACAGAGAGAGAAAATGAGGTGCAGAAAAACAAAGATGTTTGCCAAAGACATACAAAAGCCAGTGTCGGTACTAGGACAAGCACCCAAAAGTCCTGACACCAGGTTCCCTTGGGTCCACACATACCCTCCTAAGAAATGAAAATGCTCAGGTAAGAAAGTCATGCCTCCCACTGTCATTTTTTTAAAAAGGCCTAATCAAGCATTTTGGTGGTGTTGCTGCAAGTGAGCAAGCATTTCTCTTCCATGCTGTCCAGTCCCTAAGAACATTTTATCCCTTGGCTGAATCTGGGATTTTGTTGTATTTTACAAATATATAAATAGAGCCTTAAAAGCCAAAAAAAGGTTTTGGGTTTTTTTAACATTAGTTTTTCAGATCTATCTACCCCAGGAGACATTTTGATTAGCAGAAAACTAGTAGATTGTGATGACATCACAGGTGCAAAAGCAGTGAAACCTAATGAATGGAGAGGAGAAATTATATGTATTTGGGCTGCAAATAAACTCTGATATGTATCAGAGTAGAGGTGGGAAACCTGTCTTGTTTTTTTCACTCATTTGGAAGAGGTATGGTCCATTTTCTCCCTTCACAGGCTAACCCGAGCAACAGAGAATTGTTGTCAAGTTTATAGGTGAAGCATTTCATTTCTTCATAGGACCTGTACAAAACTTGAACAAACTGAATGCTTTGCAAAACTAAACTATCCTGAAAATTCACCAGCCCAGGAGAATGGCAATTTACTTATCTGATGTCTCCACAAAGATGATCATGCAAAAAAGATACTAACAACATTTTATCTGGCCATCAGAGATACAAGCTGCTCACCCAAGGCAAGTGAGCAAGCATTTTTTCTCCAAAAGATTCTACACTCTGAACAGCTTGTAGCAAGTGTGAACTCACTAACATATGAAGTATTTGCAGTTGGCAAACACTCTGAACCTGGAGAGAAACCCCCCAACTCCCTTTTTTAGATTTTACTAGTTCTGATTTAGTGGAACAGATGGTTTAGAATTTAGGATCTCCTCCATGGGAAGCTATGGAACAAAGCTTTCTTCTCCCAGAGAGATCTAAAGCCATAGGTTACACAGAGACATTGGCACTAGCAAAGAGACTTCTCAATTCTGCATTTTTGACAAGGTGACTAGTCTGTTGTAGGGATGGTATGCATTTGTTGCAAAGCTCCTGGCCAGCAGTGACATGCCTTGCACCTTCTATTCCATCCAGTCATGAGAGGGGGCATTTTGCACTGTCACTAGCACAGCTTTCCCAATTATGGAGAGGATACAGTGGTGGAGAGAAGGGGTAGAGGGGCTACATTCTGCCAAAGAAATATATACATAGTCCTACAGGAAGTGAAAGCAGCTGTCAGCTCCTTACCCACCCAGCACTTAGCTTTCATCCTGCCTGTGCCCAGAAATGCAGGCTTGCCGCCTCCTCCTCATACACTTTCAAAATCCTTCCTGCAGGATTAGCAGGCTTCAGGTGCTGGGTTACCAGGTTTCCAATGAAAAGTGATTGGGTTCTGATCCCTAGATTCTTGCCAACAGAGCCCTCTAAACCCACCCACCCCTTTTCCACTCTCAAAATACGTATCTTCCAACAGTCTCTATTTATGAGGGACAGTCCCTCTTTTAGGTGCTGAATCCCTCTAACAGAGGTCAAAATCCCTCTTTCAGGAGACACACACACAAAAAGACTGACATTCAAGCTTCAGGAATCTCTTTCCTGGTTGTCTCCCAGAAAAGCACTCGAGAGGACAATGGGGCAATGACGGGATGACAAGGATCTAACTAGAATGATAAGCAAGCGAGCTTCTGCCCCTCTTTAATCACTTGGAATGTTGGGAAGGGTGAGTGCACGAGTAAGTATGAGGGGGCAAGCTGAGAGTGGAGTTTATAGGACAAGGGGGCAAGTCTTGTCCCCCTCTGGCTGCTCAAAATGTTGGGAGGTGTGCAAACAAATACAGACCAGATGAGCAGAGACTAGAAGAACCTAGAACCTCCTCACTTCAGTCCTTGGTTGATCTGTGTGGGGAAATACCCGTGTCCCTTTGAGATTTGGATTCTGATTCAGCAAAGTATTTGAGCATGCATATAAACTTAAAACTTTGAGTAGCATCATTGATTTCAAGGGTGCTGCTAGCATGTTTACAGTGCACACTTAAGTGTTTCTCTGAACTGCAGCTTCAGCCATCAAATCAGATTATCCCATATTTTAAATTCAAAACATCAGAAAGTGAGGCATTTCGCTGTCTGGATATCCCCAGGGACACATGTTTGTTTATTTATTTATTTATTTATTTTATCTATCAATTTATACCCCGCCCCTCCTGTAAAACAGCTTGGTTGTTCCCTGGCTGGCCTAGATGTTGGGGAACAGAAATCACACCCTCTGCTTCTGGAATGACGAGGTCGGATATTTTGTTCCTTGGCTCAGGACAGACCTCACTGTAAATCATTTTGAGAATTTATGCTCCGGGGACACCCAAAACGTCTGGAAGTATTTTATTTGTATTTATTTATTTTAAGCATTTTTGAGTCGTCCCCCATGCCTACAGCATCTCGGGGCGACATACAATTTCATAAAAACATTCTATAAAAACATTTTAAAAACAACACAATAATTTAAAGCTAAAACAGGATTGGGAAACAGAATTAATAAAAATAAAAATAAAAGGTAGGGGAGAGCCAAAACCCTAACCCTCCCTCCCCCCCTCCTCCCCAAAAGGCCTGGGCGAACAGCCAGGTTTTACAAGCCCGCCAGAATGTCAGAAGGCTTGGGGCCAGGCAAACTTCCTTCGGGAGGGAATTCCAAAGACGCGGCCCAGCCACTGAGAATGGCCTCTCCAATGTGGCCCCCCGGTTAACATGGGGGACCTCAAAGAAGGCACCCCTGGCAGACTGAAGGAGTCGCTTTGGGGCGTGGAGGGTGAGGCGGTCCCTGAGGTAGGAGGGGCCCAGACCGTGAAGGGTCTTATAGATCAACACCAATACCTTGAACCTGGCTCGGCACGCTATTGGCAGCCAGTGCAGAGTCTGGAGGTGTTATATGCTCCCGACGACCCGGTCCCATGAGGAGCTGGGCCGCCACATTCTGCACTAGCTGTAGCCTCCAGACCAGGAACAAGGGCAGTCCCACNGAACCAGAGCGCGTTACAGTAGTCTAGCCTCGAGGTGATGAAGACATGAATGAGGATGACCAGGTCGGACCTGGAAATGTACGGCCGCAGCCTCTGCACCAGATACAACTGGCGGAGGCGGCTTTAGCCACCGCCTCCACCTGTCGATCCAGGTGGAGGTCTAAGTCCAACACCACCCCCAGACTCCAAACCTGCTGAGCTATCGGAGGGCAAACCCCCCCAATCAGGGAGGCCGACACCTCCCTCGCCCTCCCCACCAACATCACCTCCATCTTATCAGGGTTGAGCTTCAGTCTGCTCTGCCACATCCACCCCACCACGGCCTCCAAACAGTGGGATAGCAACGAGACAGCAGGGTCTGGGTCAGCTGAAAAAGAGAGGTACAGCTGGGTATCATCAACATATTGGTGACATTGCACCCCGAACCCGGGCTACATATATACATTAAATAATAAAGGAGACAGAATAGAACCCTGCGGAATGCCGCAGGTCAAGGCATGGGGGCAAGATGTTTCAGCTCCCAACACCACCCACTGGCTTCTCCTCGAGAGGAATGAGCAGAACCATTCAAGAACAGTCCCGCCCAGACCCCCCAGGTCTTGCAGCCATCTCAACAGCAGCCCATGGTCCACGGTATCAAAAGCGACTGAGAGATCTAGCAGGATAAGAAATGTAGAACATCCTGCATCCATCTCCCGGCGGAGATCGTTGACCAAGGCCACCAACGCTGTCTCAGTGCTATAGCCAGGATGGAACCCAGATTGAAAAGGGTCTAGGAAACCGATGCCATCCAGATGCACCTGGAGCTGGATCGACACCGCCCGCTCAATAACCTTCCCTAAAAAGGGAAGGTTAGAGACAGGTCGATAACTGGCGAATGTGTCCACATCTAATGATGGTTTCTCAGCAGGGTGAAGGTGATCCCTCTAAATTTTGAAGGTGATCCCTCTAAAACTCTGTGGGTTTCACAACTTTTCCATTGCACTGGATGCTGGAGATGTTGACAGCAGTGCAGAGAAGCAATTTCAAATTGCTTCTCAACAGGATCCATTAACATTGCCATTTTAGAGAGAGGGAAAAAAGCTGCACAGTTCAGACTGTGGCAGATCTTACTAGGTGTCTCTCCATAAGTGAAGCAGCAGGAGAAGGTCTTGTGAGCTACTCTGGTGATTTGTGGACACTTCAGTAACTGATGCAAGAACTTCATACCTGCAAACATAATTTGCAGGTGAAATTTAAGACCTATTTATTTGGCCAGACCTTTAGCAGATGGGAATAGAGTTTGGGGAATAGTTTTAATGGGAATTTTATATAGTTTATTTTTTTACAGGTTTTATTTTTTTTTAGACAGGGAGAGAGAGACAGACCATCCCTTAATTGAGAAAAAACAAAGTAAAAACAATGGAACTGACACTACCTCCCCTTTGTATCAGAACTGGCATTTCTCCTGGAGGCAGCAGTACCCTTCAGTGGCTTGCAACAGATCACAAAGGAAGGCAGCAAACTGCTCCCCCAAACAAACTTTGTGTTCTTCAACATTGTTTGTTTTCCATCTTGTGATGGTAACTAACCCAACAGGGCTTGAGTTTCTAGATCAAGGTTTAGTATGTGACCTTGCATCAGTAGGCCTGGTCTCTGGGGAAGCAGAATCAGATTGCCTTGAGACAGCTGAACGAAGGGTCTGCATACCACCATCTGTGTGGCCAAGCCAGAGTTATTAGCATTAACAAAACTCTGTCCGATATCACTGCCCCTGAGCAATTCATGAATTAGGAGTGTGTGAGGAAAGGCACAACTCAGGCTGTTTTTAGATGAGCGCGGCGGTGCCTGCGCTTGTTTTCCAAAAGACCTGGCAGCCCGATTTACACGTGATGCTGCCGCCGAATACGCGTATGCGCGGGCGCTGCACATCCATTTCCGTCCGCGAACTGACCGGGTCGGCGATCGAGGCCGGTCAGTTCGCGGCTGGAAATGGATGCGCATCGCCCGTGCATGCGTGTATTCGGCGGCAGCATCACATGTAAATCGGGCTGCTGGGTCCTTTGGAAAACAAGCACGGGCGCTGTCATGCTCGTCTAAAAACGGCTTCAGTCAGTCAGATGAAGCTAAAGAGGAACTGATAAGCATGCTCCACAGACCATCTATTCTGGCAGAAAATACCAATAGGAATGTGCCTCTGTGATGGGTCTTGTGGACACAAAATACAAAATACACATGTAATATAGATGTTTCTGGTATGAGTACTCTTTGTTCACATTACCTAGCCATATCTGGTGTCAATCAACTCAGAATTACGAGATGGATAAAACTACGATGAAAGTTTGTATCCAGGAGCTATATAATAGCAATAAATTCAAAAGCAGATTGTGAGCCCAAAGTCAGCAATTCTGTCTGGTGGAAAGATAAGAATAACATAATTTTATATGTTAAGAAATGGGTGTGGATAGGCTACACAGCTTATGTGAACTACCTGACGGACACGACACAGACTCTAAGAAAGGCCTATATGGGCCATTATTAGAAAGGTATTTAAACCATCAGAGTACAAACGGTGAAAACAGACAATGCTAATTCCACTTTAACACCGCTTTAACATTTTTTATGCATGTTGCAGGGCTGCATAGCTCACAAATACAGACCTGCAACATGCATAAGAAATGTTAAAGCAGTGTTAAAGTAGAGTTAGCGTTATGTCTACTTTCACCCAGAGGGAAGAGAGACATTCAGGAACTGATGTTTTGAGCAATAGTCAAGAAAGAACCTGCACCCAGCCATACCATTTGGCTGAGAAATGGACATTTAAATCCATTAACTAAATAGGGTAACATTTAAGAATTTCATAAAGTAAGGTAGCTTTGCATTAACTTCATATTTTGATTT
Source organism: Sphenodon punctatus (assembly GCA_003113815.1). NCBI lineage: Eukaryota > Metazoa > Chordata > Lepidosauria > Sphenodontia > Sphenodontidae > Sphenodon > Sphenodon punctatus. The sequence continues at coordinate 955,905 of QEPC01004710.1, read as the reverse complement.
ACTTGGACTCTTGAATCCATTTGTTACGGGTTGGAGGTCCGCACCCCCACTTTACCGGGTTTGAGTGACTCAGTTTCCCTCACGCACAACCCACTTTAATCACTTTTCTCTCCCTGGCTGATTCAAGTCTGCCACAGGGACAACCCCTTTGTCACTCAAGGGCCTGATCCTTCCTGTTTACAGACTCTTTAATCTCTGGGTTCGCAAGAGCTTGAGAACTCTTGTTGCTCACTTGTGTTCCAATGTTAGGCACTGACACTTCTTCATGAAGATAAGAAGTAAGTTTATGGATTACATAAGCACGATAGTTGATACAGAGTGGTTGCTAGAAATCAAAGGTAAATATAACACATTCCTGATCTATACTGGTTGAGTTCCTAAATAAGCATCTTACCCTACAAAGGTCCATAAGTTCCTCTCAGCCCTTGATGTAAATGACTGGGCCTTCTGCCTTAGAGTTGCTAGAGAGCAAAGTCTTGTCTCTCAGTTCATGGTTTCCAGCCTTGCTGGCTGGCAGGCTTTTGTATGCAGATGCCGCTGCTTAAGATGGCTAGGTGAGACAGCTCTGATAGTCCCTGCCCCCTCTGGGGTACAACTCCTTATATCCTCAGGAGGAAACTCCTCGTATCTTCTCAAGGCTTCTGGAATTCCCTTTGTTCTCGTTATCAGCTTTCTCTGTCTCTGCACATAGGCAATGGCTACCTGCATTCGCATATAAATGTCTCTGTCCCCTCCCTCACTCTCCCTCGTTTCTCCTGCTCACCTAACTGCCATCGACCCTTCTCCCTTGCTGCCCCCCATGCCTGGAACTCCCTCCCTACCCACATCCGCCTTGCCCCTTCCCTCCGCTCCTTCAAATCCTTCCTCAAGACCCACCTTTTCCTCGCCACCTTTCCCAATGCCTGCTAGTGGTTCCCCGTATACTTACTGTCTGCCCTCCTCTGCAGACTGCTGCAACCTTCCTGATTGTAACCAAGCCATGCACACGCACCTGAGACTTCGCATCTGCTTGAATGTTTGTTTGTCTTCTCCCCTGTCTCTCCCACTGTCCCCCCTCCCTGTCTTTTAGATTGTAAGCCACAGGCAGGGACCGCATCTATTGTATGTTTCTGTACAGCACTAAGCTCATGACTTGCGCTATATAAATGTTTATAATAATAATAATAATAATAATAATAATAAAATCAACAAACTGTCTTCCCATTTCCTGGGGCTTGGTCACGTGTCACAGCTCTGATTTGGGTTTTACAGTTCTCAATTGTAACATTACATACATGTGGAACTTTTTGCTTTACATATTTACCAGACTTGTAGTCTACATGTAGGCCCATGTTACACGTGTGTGACCCTATGTTCCTCCATGACAGCCCCCCTGTAAGATTGCATGTGAAGCGGACATGACAGAGTCCCGTAATATGCTGAGACTGGTGTGTCCTACCAGTGTGTGTAGGGATATGCAACCCCCGTATCCCCTTTCCATGTGGTTGAATCCCATTTAAGTTAGATCTTTGGTTTTCCAAACCCTCTGTCAGCCCTGTGGGGCTATCATGTTCACCATGTTTTCCACCATGTCATAGTGGAGTGATCCTCAGGATTCAGTATTTCTGGGTTCACTCTCTTGTAGGGGTATACCCTGAGGTGTCTGAATAAGACTGTGACAAACGGGTGGGAATGCCATGTTAACAACCTTTGTTCCCAATCCCCAGTTACAAACTTTGGCCATGTTTCCAGATTATCTGGCAGTCTGTTTCTCATTGATTGTATGTCTGTTCCCCTTGGCATAACTTTTTTGTCTGCTTTAACTGGGGTATCCAGACTGTAGATCAGAAGTATTATTAGGAGATACAAGAGGGAGTGTGGAGTAAGTGTGATACCATTTACACTACTGAGCACCCCCCCTTGTGTTGTCTGTGTAACTCTGCATTTGAAAACACTTTTCACCAGGAGCAATGTTGTAATTCCCAGTGAGTAGACTGTTGTTCTGTGGCATTTGCATTTCCGCCATGGCTGTGATGCTGTGTGTGGATGTCTTTGCATTCAAATCAATCACCCAGCCAAACACTGTTTCTGTGGAGGGGTTATTGTGAGCAGCCTTTCTTGTGCCCTGCCCCCAACTTCTGTTTGTACCTCCAGGATCCCCTGGGTCCGTATAACCATGTATTTCTCCTTCATGGGAGTCTGACTTTGTGAATGGATGTGAGACCTCCCCACACAAAAGTCAGGAGGATTCAGTTTACCAAGTGCAGCGGCTTGACCCTGGACACTGTTAACCGTTTCCTCCCCTCCCCTCCAGTCTCTATTTCAGCAACGTTTCCCTGCTCCTTCTTAGGTAGGGCAGAGGCACACAGTTCACTCTTAGACCCATGCTCCTGGCCTTTTAGGACTACAGGGTGGTGCATTTCTATCTCTGGGAAGAGACACCCATTGTTCCCCCCCTCCGTCCTGGGAAAGGTTTCCTGCACCTTCTTGCCTCCTCCTAAGGTAGAATCCTCCACCTCCCAGCTTGCCTGTAACCCTTTGGGTTCAGTTAGCCGCTTCCCACCTTCTCTTAAGGTAGGACAACAAACCTCCAGGCCATCCTGCAACCCCCTGGGTTGAGTAAGGGCGTCTGCAGCCTCTAACTCTCCCCCCGCGGTGGTTACTCGGTTTGATTCTGCAGGATTTGGTCCCTCCTGTGTAAGGTGGAGTGCCAAGTCCTGGGCTTCAGAATCAGGTTGACCCATTGGCTTCACTCCTTTCGGTTCCCCATGTGAGATGGGAACATGCAGTTCACCCCCTGAGTCTTGTCCTCCCCTGCCTTCTGGCTGGTTTGGGGACTCCTCTTTGGGGTTTTCCTGCCCCTGAGTGGAGTTCACAGGTTGGGGTGCAGGATCTGTAAAGCCTTCCTGTAATGCTTCCCCTCCACCAGGGTTGCTCTTTGTCTCTCCATGTTCCAGGGGTAGAGGTGCAACTTGTTTAGGGCTCTCTGAGTCTTGTTGCCCCTCACCCTCCCTTCCCGGGTTGCTCTCTGGTTCCCCGTGTTCCTGGGATTTGGCTTTTTCCAGCCTGCCATCTAGCATCCATTTGTTTATAGCATTCCCCACCAACGTTTCATTTTCTGCCTTTCTGGGAAGTACCGCCACCTGGATGTATCTGTTTGAGCCTTCCCATTCTAAATCTACAGTTGCTGTGGGCAAAATATCCTTGATTCCCATTGCTAGAGATACCACAACCTTTCTATGAGTGTTTATTTTATGTTTGGGGATCAAGTCCTCCCGTACCATGACCATGTGTGCCCCATTGTCTAATCTCCCCACACAGTTTACCCCGTTAACCTTAGCAGGTTTTTGTAGCAATTGATCTCCTGTGGGTGAGTTAGGGAAGAGATAGCAATCATCAACACCTCTGGTGGGGTGTTGAAGTGCAGACACAAAATTCGCACTGGCAGTTCCAATAATCTCATCCAACTCTCTTTTAGGGCTATGGAACTCCCTCTTTTGGGGGCAGTCTCGTACCACATGCCCTGTTTACTTAGAGTTATAGCACTGTCTTGAATTAGTAGGGGATTGGGAGGTGTGTGTTCTTTGGAGTTTGGGTGATCCCTGTCTCCCTCCACCCCCATTCTCATTTGGTTTGTTCTGGGTCAAGTTTCCTTGTTCAGATTGTGCATTGTACCCATTCTGTTTATGTTAAAACCTTTGTTTGGATTCCCCCCCATTATTTGGTTTCTTTTCCCCATAAGCTAAGATAGCATTTTCGGTGAAAGCATCAGCACTTGTCCCTGCCTCTTTGAGATTTGTGATTTCCTTATTCAGCAGGTGTGCTTTTAAAATCGGGCTGCACAAGGTATAGAACTGTTCAAGCAATACAGAGTTAATAATTTGTTCCTTGGTGGCATTCCCACATGCATCTAACCATTTCACCCCATATTGTTTCAACATATTACAAACATCTGAATATGACATACCCTCTGCTTTCTTGAAGCTGCGTAATTTTTGTCAAAAAGTTTCTGGAGTAATTCTGTAGGACTCAAGAACTGCCTTTTTGAAAGCATCAAAAGTCAGCACTGGAGTCTCCTCCATTTTTGTGTTGTAAACTTCTTTTGCCTTTGTTGGGAGTTTGGGTAACACTAATTTGAGCCACATCTCTTGCAGGATCTGTTCTTGAAGAAACACATGACGCATGATTGTAAAGTAGTCTTCTATGCATTGATTTCTGTCGCATTGTGGGATCAATGGGGTGTAGTCCCGAATTTTGCCTCCAGCATTGTTTCCCGTGTTGCCTAGTGGAGGGAGTTGAGTGTTCATTCCTAGGGCTGCCTGTGTCTTCAGGATTTTAATTTGGTGCTGTCTCTCCTGTTCTCTTTCTTCTTGTTTTATTTTCTCAAGTTCGAACTGCATTCGTCATTCTTTTTCCTTTTTGTCTGCTCTCACTTGCTCTAATTTGAGCTCCTTGTCCATTCTTATTCTGGCCATCTCAAGTTCAGGGTTTGAATATTGTCCCCCTGGTTGCCGATGAGTTGGAAGGGGGTTTTGAGGCAGGTTTGGCAGCGCATCTCCATCTGCTGGTTGCTGATCAGATGGAGAGGGGTTTGGAGGGGGATTTGCTGCCCCCGCTCCATTCCCATCCATTCCATTCGTGCTCATTTCAAATTCCTTGATCAGCTGCATCAGTTGCTGTTTAATTTTCCCTTCTGCTTCGAGACCCCTCTTTCGGGCTTCCCTGCTCAGCTCTGACCTTCTCAGGTGATGAAACTGCTTTGGGAGCCCTATTTTGTTACTGTCCCTGACCTGAACTTAAAACTAAGCGCACTCTGTTCAAGGATCTGCTTATTCCACTCTCTCAGAGCTGAGTTCCCGGTTCCTGGGCTTTTAGTCTCTGCAAGTATGTGATTTGCTCCCCTCGGGGGATTCCAGTCACCTGGCAGTGCTCCTCTACTTTCTACACATTGGTCCACAAACTGAGCTTGACCCTTCTCATTGGGCGCCAATTGTCACGGGTTGGAGGTCCACACCCCCACTTTACCGGGTTTGAGTGACTCAGTTTCCCTCGCGCACAGCCCACTTGAACCAGTTTTCTCTCTCTGGCTGATTCAAGCCTGCCACAGGGACAACCCCTTTGTNAAGGTTTCCTGCACCTTCTCGCCTCCTCCTAAGGTAGAATCCTCCACCTCCCAGCTTGCCTGTAACCCTTTGGGTTCAGTTAGCCGCTTCCCACCTTCTCTTAAGGTAGGACAACAAACCTCCAGGCCATCCTGCAACCCCCTGGGTTGAGTAAGGGCGTCTGCAGCCTCTAACTCTCCCCCCGCGGTGGTTACTCGGTTTGATTCTGCAGGATTTGGTCCCTCCTGTGTAAGGTGGAGTGCCAAGTCCTGGGCTTCAGAATCAGGTTGACCCATTGGCTTCACTCCTTTCGGTTCCCCATGTGAGATGGGAACATGCAGTTCACCCCCTGAGTCTTGTCCTCCCCTGCCTTCTGGCTGGTTTGGGGACTCCTCTTTGGGGTTTTCCTGCCCCTGAGTGGAGTTCACAGGTTGGGGTGCAGGATCTGTAAAGCCTTCCTGTAATGCTTCCCCTCCACCAGGGTTGCTCTTTGTCTCTCCATGTTCCAGGGGTAGAGGTGCAACTTGTTTAGGGCTCTCTGAGTCTTGTTGCCCCTCACCCTCCCTTCCCGGGTTGCTCTCTGGTTCCCCGTGTTCCTGGGATTTGGCTTTTTCCAGCCTGCCATCTAGCATCCATTTGTTTATAGCATTCCCCACCAACGTTTCATTTTCTGCCTTTCTGGGAAGTACCGCCACCTGGATGTATCTGTTTGAGCCTTCCCATTCTAAATCTACAGTTGCTGTGGGCAAAATATCCTTGATTCCCATTGCTAGAGATACCACAACCTTTCTATGAGTGTTTATTTTATGTTTGGGGATCAAGTCCTCCCGTACCATGACCATGTGTGCCCCATTGTCTAATCTCCCCACACAGTTTACCCCGTTAACCTTAGCAGGTTTTTGTAGCAATTGATCTCCTGTGGGTGAGTTAGGGAAGAGATAGCAATCATCAACACCTCTGGTGGGGTGTTGAAGTGCAGACACAAAATTCGCACTGGCAGTTCCAATAATCTCATCCAACTCTCTTTTAGGGCTATGGAACTCCCTCTTTTGGGGGCAGTCTCGTACCACATGCCCTGTTTACTTAGAGTTATAGCACTGTCTTGAATTAGTAGGGGATTGGGAGGTGTGTGTTCTTTGGAGTTTGGGTGATCCCTGTCTCCCTCCACCCCCATTCTCATTTGGTTTGTTCTGGGTCAAGTTTCCTTGTTCAGATTGTGCATTGTACCCATTCTGTTTATGTTAAAACCTTTGTTTGGATTCCCCCCCATTATTTGGTTTCTTTTCCCCATAAGCTAAGATAGCATTTTCGGTGAAAGCATCAGCACTTGTCCCTGCCTCTTTGAGATTTGTGATTTCCTTATTCAGCAGGTGTGCTTTTAAAATCGGGCTGCACAAGGTATAGAACTGTTCAAGCAATACAGAGTTAATAATTTGTTCCTTGGTGGCATTCCCACATGCATCTAACCATTTCACCCCATATTGTTTCAACATATTACAAACATCTGAATATGACATACCCTCTGCTTTCTTGAAGCTGCGTAATTTTTGTCAAAAAGTTTCTGGAGTAATTCTGTAGGACTCAAGAACTGCCTTTTTGAAAGCATCAAAAGTCAGCACTGGAGTCTCCTCCATTTTTGTGTTGTAAACTTCTTTTGCCTTTGTTGGGAGTTTGGGTAACACTAATTTGAGCCACATCTCTTGCAGGATCTGTTCTTGAAGAAACACATGACGCATGATTGTAAAGTAGTCTTCTATGCATTGATTTCTGTCGCATTGTGGGATCAATGGGGTGTAGTCCCGAATTTTGCCTCCAGCATTGTTTCCCGTGTTGCCTAGTGGAGGGAGTTGAGTGTTCATTCCTAGGGCTGCCTGTGTCTTCAGGATTTTAATTTGGTGCTGTCTCTCCTGTTCTCTTTCTTCTTGTTTTATTTTCTCAAGTTCGAACTGCATTCGTCATTCTTTTTCCTTTTTGTCTGCTCTCACTTGCTCTAATTTGAGCTCCTTGTCCATTCTTATTCTGGCCATCTCAAGTTCAGGGTTTGAATATTGTCCCCCTGGTTGCCGATGAGTTGGAAGGGGGTTTTGAGGCAGGTTTGGCAGCGCATCTCCATCTGCTGGTTGCTGATCAGATGGAGAGGGGTTTGGAGGGGGATTTGCTGCCCCCGCTCCATTCCCATCCATTCCATTCGTGCTCATTTCAAATTCCTTGATCAGCTGCATCAGTTGCTGTTTAATTTTCCCTTCTGCTTCGAGACCCCTCTTTCGGGCTTCCCTGCTCAGCTCTGACCTTCTCAGGTGATGAAACTGCTTTGGGAGCCCTATTTTGTTACTGTCCCTGACCTGAACTTAAAACTAAGCGCACTCTGTTCAAGGATCTGCTTATTCCACTCTCTCAGAGCTGAGTTCCCGGTTCCTGGGCTTTTAGTCTCTGCAAGTATGTGATTTGCTCCCCTCGGGGGATTCCAGTCACCTGGCAGTGCTCCTCTACTTTCTACACATTGGTCCACAAACTGAGCTTGACCCTTCTCATTGGGCGCCAATTGTCACGGGTTGGAGGTCCACACCCCCACTTTACCGGGTTTGAGTGACTCAGTTTCCCTCGCGCACAGCCCACTTGAACCAGTTTTCTCTCTCTGGCTGATTCAAGCCTGCCACAGGGACAACCCCTTTGTCACTCAAGGGCCCGATCCTTCCCGTTTACAGACTCTTTAAT
>QEPC01004710.1:919015-948009 GCA_003113815.1 Sphenodon punctatus | reverse complement strand
ATTAGTAGGGGATTGGGAGGTGTGTGTTCTTTGGAGTTTGGGTGATCCCTGTCTCCCTCCACCCCCATTCTCATTTGGTTTGTTCTGGGTCAAGTTTCCTTGTTCAGATTGTGCATTGTACCCATTCTGTTTATGTTAAAACCTTTGTTTGGATTCCCCCCCATTATTTGGTTTCTTTTCCCCATAAGCTAAGATAGCATTTTCGGTGAAAGCATCAGCACTTGTCCCTGCCTCTTTGAGATTTGTGATTTCCTTATTCAGCAGGTGTGCTTTTAAAATCGGGCTGCACAAGGTATAGAACTGTTCAAGCAATACAGAGTTAATAATTTGTTCCTTGGTGGCATTCCCACATGCATCTAACCATTTCACCCCATATTGTTTCAACATATTACAAACATCTGAATATGACATACCCTCTGCTTTCTTGAAGCTGCGTAATTTTTGTCAAAAAGTTTCTGGAGTAATTCTGTAGGACTCAAGAACTGCCTTTTTGAAAGCATCAAAAGTCAGCACTGGAGTCTCCTCCATTTTTGTGTTGTAAACTTCTTTTGCCTTTGTTGGGAGTTTGGGTAACACTAATTTGAGCCACATCTCTTGCAGGATCTGTTCTTGAAGAAACACATGACGCATGATTGTAAAGTAGTCTTCTATGCATTGATTTCTGTCGCATTGTGGGATCAATGGGGTGTAGTCCCGAATTTTGCCTCCAGCATTGTTTCCCGTGTTGCCTAGTGGAGGGAGTTGAGTGTTCATTCCTAGGGCTGCCTGTGTCTTCAGGATTTTAATTTGGTGCTGTCTCTCCTGTTCTCTTTCTTCTTGTTTTATTTTCTCAAGTTCGAACTGCATTCGTCATTCTTTTTCCTTTTTGTCTGCTCTCACTTGCTCTAATTTGAGCTCCTTGTCCATTCTTATTCTGGCCATCTCAAGTTCAGGGTTTGAATATTGTCCCCCTGGTTGCCGATGAGTTGGAAGGGGGTTTTGAGGCAGGTTTGGCAGCGCATCTCCATCTGCTGGTTGCTGATCAGATGGAGAGGGGTTTGGAGGGGGATTTGCTGCCCCCGCTCCATTCCCATCCATTCCATTCGTGCTCATTTCAAATTCCTTGATCAGCTGCATCAGTTGCTGTTTAATTTTCCCTTCTGCTTCGAGACCCCTCTTTCGGGCTTCCCTGCTCAGCTCTGACCTTCTCAGGTGATGAAACTGCTTTGGGAGCCCTATTTTGTTACTGTCCCTGACCTGAACTTAAAACTAAGCGCACTCTGTTCAAGGATCTGCTTATTCCACTCTCTCAGAGCTGAGTTCCCGGTTCCTGGGCTTTTAGTCTCTGCAAGTATGTGATTTGCTCCCCTCGGGGGATTCCAGTCACCTGGCAGTGCTCCTCTACTTTCTACACATTGGTCCACAAACTGAGCTTGACCCTTCTCATTGGGCGCCAATTGTCACGGGTTGGAGGTCCACACCCCCACTTTACCGGGTTTGAGTGACTCAGTTTCCCTCGCGCACAGCCCACTTGAACCAGTTTTCTCTCTCTGGCTGATTCAAGCCTGCCACAGGGACAACCCCTTTGTCACTCAAGGGCCCGATCCTTCCCGTTTACAGACTCTTTTACTCTCTGGGTTCACAAGAGCTTGAGAACTCTTGTTGCTCACTTGTGTTCCAATGTTAGGCACTGACACTTCTTCATGAAGATAAGAAGTAAGTTTATGGATTACATAAGCACGATAGTTGATACAGAGTGGTTGCTAGAAATCAAAGGTAAATATAATACATTCCTGATCTATACTGGTTGAGTTCCTAAATAAGCATCTTACCCTACAAAGGTCCATAAGTTCCTCTCAGCCCTTGATGTAAGCGACTGGGCCTTCTGCCTTAGAGTTGCTAGAGAGCAAAGTCTTGTCTCTCAATTCATGGTTTCCAGCCTCGCTGGCTGGCAGGCTTTTGTATGCAGATGCCGCTGCTTAAGATGACTAGGCAAGAGAGCTCTGATAGTCCCTGCCCCCTCTGGGGTATAACTCCTTATATCCTCAGGAGGAAACTCCTCGTATCTTCTTGAGGCTTCTGGAATTTCCTTTGTTCTTGTTATCAGGTTTCTCTGTCTCTGCACGTAGGCAATGGCTACCTGCATTAGCATATACATGTCTCTGTCTGGGCAAATCAACAAACTGTCTTCCCATTTCCTGGGGCTTGGTCACATGTCACAGCTCTGATTTGGGTTTCGCAGTTCTCAATTGTAAAATTACATACATGTGAAACCTTTTGCTTTACATATTTACCAGACTTGTAGTCTACATGTAGGCCCGTGTTACACGTGTGTAACCCTATGTTCCTCCATGACACCATTCTTGCACTGACTTTATTTGGATTTACAAATATAAACTTATTTTAACTAAGCCTTTTATGCTTGTGTGGTATTGACATAGGGGGACACAGCTGAGGGAGTTCCAAGTTAAATCCTATTTCTGTGCTTTGAGAAACTCTGGCGTACGGGTGACAAGGAGGGTGACCTCTTTACAGGCTGGAGTAGTTCTGGTCCAGTAGGCTCTGTAAGTGAGGAAACAGTCAGTCCAGCCTGGAGTGGGGCATAGGAGCTCTAATCCCATCATAGTGGTGAGCCAGTACAGTGAAAACCCCAAACTGTGTACCAATGTGCAGGGACTGAATCCTGGAATTGCCAGCTGTTACTGACACTCGGCTCCTAGTTATGCCAGAACTGTTTTACACTGATTGATGTTCCAAATTGTGGAAGCCAGAAGGGTGAGCACAGCTACTAGGCAATAGAATTCACAGCAGCCTCTGGTGGCCAACTGCAAGATCCATCCCACCTCCCCCGCCCCGTAACCGCACCACCCAGATGCCTGTCCATATCTCCCACCCCCTCTCCCCCCTCTTCGCCCTGCTCCCCCTTCCCTCTCATTTGCTTCTCCCCCTACTTCTTTCCCCTCTCCTCCTGCCTCCCACTAAGGCTGCCATCTCTCTCTACCGTCCCCACACTTCTTGCTCCTCCCCCTCTGCCCCAGTGCCCATTTCCAGCCGATCCCATCGCCCCCCATCCCCTAATCTTATCCCCATTCCCTGTCTCCCCCCATATCAACTCCCATTCTCCTGCGCCCTCTGGAACTGTCGCTCCTCTGCTAATAATCCCCCTATATCCATGATCTTTTCTTCTCTTGCTCCCTTCACCTCCTCATCCTTACTGAAACCTGGATCTCCCCCATTGACTCTGTCACCCCTGCCAAACTCTCCTTCAGAGGTCTCTCCTCCCATCAGCCCCACTCCAAAGGCCGGGGTGGTGGCGTAGGCCTCCTCCTCGTCTCTTCCTACCAGTTTTGACCCCTCCTCCCTCTCTCTCCTTCCCCTCCTTTGAGGCTCACTCCGTATGCCTCTACTCCCGTCTCCTACCTCCATGTTGCTGTCATCTACGCCCCTCTCGGCTCCCTCTCCTCCTTTCTCTCTGAGTTCGAGTCCTGGCTCACCCTATTCCTCTCCGATGACATCCCCACACTCCTTCTTGGCGACTTCAACGTTCATGTTGATGCACCCTCTCAGTCTTGCATCGCCCGCTTCCTCTCCTTAGCCTCCTCGTTTAATCTCCACCTCTGGACTAGCTCCCCCACCCACACTGATGGTCACTCTCTTAATCTTGTCTTCTCTAGGAACTGCTCTGTCTCCGATCTCTCCTTCGAGCCCCATCCCATATCTGACCATTTCCTTGCCTCCTTCAAACTCTCCCACTGCTCCCCCTCCTCTTCCCCATCTCCCCATCCCTTCCGCGATCTGCAGGTCATTGTCCCCCAGGACTTTTCCTCCTCCCTCTCTCCTCTTCTCCCCTCAGTTTTCTCCTCCTCCTCCTCCTCTGCCATCTCCACCCTCAACTCCTCTTCTCGCCTCAACTCTCTTGCCCCCCTCTCCACCTGCCCAGTTCACTCCTGTAACCCTCACCCTTGGCTCACCCCCACTATTTGCCATCTCCACTCCTGAACCCAGGCTGTGGAATGCCTCTGGCGCAAATCCTACTACCACGCTGACTTCCTCCACTTCAAATTCTGCCTCTCATTACTCAATTCTGCTATCTCCCTCACTAGATAGCAGTACTATGCCTCACACATTGAGTCCTGCTCCCGGCGGAACCGTCGCTGCCTCTTCTCCACCTTTGACTCCCTTCTCAAACCCCCCTGTCCTCCTCCTCCCTCTTCTCTCTCTGCTCAGGAACTTGCTTTCTTTTTCCCCTCTAAGAACGACAAGATCCGCCTGAAAATCGTGTTCAAGTCCTCTCCCCCCTACTACTCCCCCCTCCTCCCCCCACCTCTATCCAATCCTCCTTCCCTCCCGCCTCCCTTGAGGAAATCTCCTCCCTGCTCTCCTCCTCCAACCCCTCCACTTGCCCCCTGACCCCATTCCTTCCCGCCTCCTGACCTCCATTGCTTCTACCATTGCCCCTCCCCTCCTGCACATCATCAACCTCTCCCTTTCTACCTCCTTCCCCTCTGCCTTTAAACATGCCACTGTCTTCCCCCATCCTCAAGAAGTCTACTCTGGATCTCCCTGAACCCTCTAATTACCATCCTGTCTCGCTCCTCCCTTTTGCTTCCAAACTCCTCTAATGGGTTGTCTACTCCCATTGCCTTGACCTCCTCTCTGCCAACTCCTCCCTTGACCCCCACCAATCTGGCTTCCGCCCCCTTCACTCCACTGAAACTGCTCTTGTTAAGATCACCAACGATCTTCTTATAGCTAAATCCAACCACCTTTACTCTATTCTTGTCCTCCTTAATCTCTCTGCTGCCTTCGACACTGTTGACCACTCGCTCCTGCTTGAATTGCTTCACTCCCTTGGATTCCGGGACTCCATCCTCGACTGGTTCTCCTCCTACCTTTCTGACCGCTCCTTCAATGTATCTCTTCCTAACTCCTCCCCCTACTCCTCCCTACCGCTCTTGGTCAGGGTTCCTCAAGGCTCTGTCCTTGGCCCTCTCCTGTTCTCTATCTACACCCAATCCCTAGGCAAACTCATTGCCTCCCACAGTTTCCAATACCACCTATACGCTGATGACACTCACCTCTATCTCTCCACTTCTTCCCTCTCCCCCTCTGTTCAAGCTCATCTCACCAATTGTCTCTCTGATATCTCTGCCTGGATGTCTCAACACCAGCTCAAACTGAACATGGCGAAAACTGATCTCCTGATCTTCCCTCCCAATCCTTCCTCGCCCTCTTCCCTGTCAATTGTCATTGACAGGGCCTCCATCCTCCCTGTCCCCAAAGCCTGTAGCTTGGGCTTCATTTTCGACTCGCACCTTACCTTCAAACCCTACATTGATTCAGTTGCCAAATCCTGCCACTTCTCCCTCCACAACATTGCTAAGATCTGCTCTTTTCTGTCTGTCTCCTCTGCCAAAATTCTTATCCACACCCTAGTCATCTCACGCCTTGACTACTGTAGCCTCCTCCTTGCTGGCTTTCCCCGCTCTCACCTTTCTTCCCTTATCTCTGTTCAAAACTCTGCTGCCAGGATCATCCACCTAGCCTGTCGCTTTGACCATGTTGGCTCCCTCTTGCTGAGCATATTCTGCNATCTCCCTCTGAACCCCTGTTCGAGCACTCCATTCCTCTTCCATCCCCTCCCTCACCCTCCCACGCCCCCCCCCTGCTTCCCCAAATGCCTTTGTCCCTTCTCTCTTGTTGCCCCGCATGCCTGGAACTCCCTCCCTGCCCTCGTTCACCTTGCCCCCACCCTCCATACCTTGAAGTCCCTCCTCAAAACCTGTAAACTCCCAATTTACTGTAACCAAGCCAAGAAAGTGTACCTGAGTTCTTGCATCCTCATGAATGTCGCTTCCCTTGTCTCTCCCTCTGTTCCCCCTTCCCTGTCTCCCCTCCCTCTGTCTTTAGATTGTAAGCTCTTGGGCAGGGACTGTGTCTATCTTATTTTTTGTAAAGCGCTAGGTACATTGCTGGTGCTATATACATGCTTATAATAATAATAATAATAATTAATTAATTAATAATAATAGACTCTTCATGAGAGAAATGGAGTGGCAAACTATGAGCAAGTTGCTTCAGAGCTGCTTGGTGTACCTGAGGCATCATTCTGCAGTAGAGGGATTATCATTGCCGGCTTGCAAATAATTGTTAAAACTGCAGTCTATTAAGGTTCGTAAGTCTCAGGATAAAAACAGATGTGTGGCTGGAAGGACCGCTTACTGGGTCACCCTGGGGTGGAAAATCATGGGCGACACAGTCCAGATCAGGTCAGGTCACTGAACTGATGTGCTCATGGCCAGGTAGCTGTCCCACTGCTCAGATGGCTTGGGTAGGGCTGGGAGCACAACAAACTTGCGGGTGGTCGGCCCTGCTCATGCCCTCCCAGCGCCGCACCTCTACCATGACAAACAGCCATGCCAGACAATGAGGCACAGCCATAGTGACTGGTCATGGCAGCCTCCGGTGGGAATGCCATGCAGGAATAGATGTGCTAGCTCGCTCTGGCCCAGTTAGGTTGGTCATAGCCTGGGCTGTGACCTCGGAGATTTGCCACAGTCTCAGCCTGGGCTAGCTGCCAACACAGCTCGGGGCAATCTCGGGCTAACATCTGGCAGTGCCTGAACACACATGCAGATGAGTTCCGGGCTACAGCAGATCAAAGTGGGCCAAACTCACAGTGGGAAGAGGCAAAAAGTGGTATAACTGCTAAGGATGTTTAAACACCTTCCCACTGACACTTGCAGCAATGGTGGAAGCCCTAGGAAAGACAGGACTCCAGCTGACTACCAGTTTTTGAAACACCACAAGTTCACACCTGGGCTTGGACAATACAGTACTTATAATGTCATCCCCAGCTTGTCTTTTGCCTGCGCTGCACCCTGGAAGGAACACTACACTGGCATGAGTCATATTTATTTATTTATTTAAAATTTTTATCCCACCTTTCCACAAGGCTCAGGGCAGTTAACAACATATATATAAAAAATGAAAACCATAAAAACAGAGTACCCCCCAAGTCTCCCCCAAAACTACCCAATACTACCTCCCTATGTCCTACTCCAACCCCCTCACAACCCTACTCCAACCCACCCAGCAAACTCCCCCATCCTCTAACCCTGCCAACAAAATGCCTTTACAAAGATAAAGGGTCTTACGCAGCCTCCAGAAGATGCACAGGCTCAGGCTTATCTGAACTTCTGGAGGAAGGGAGTTCCATAGCATCAGGGCAGCAACCGAGAAAGTCCCCCTGTGAGCCCTCATCTTATGAACAAGACTAACAGATAGTACCCACGGGGAGGCACTCCCAGCCGATCTCAGGGGCCTCAGTGGGGTTTGGAAGGACAGGTGGTCTCTCAGATGGGAGAAAGCACATCTAGGGTAGACAGAGTCTGAAAACAGCTGAGGACTGATTTACCCTACAAGTATCACTGCCCCCACCAGATTCAGAAATCACATTTCAAAGCTTTTCTCTAATGGGAGGAGGGGGAGCCCCACACAATAAGTACTGGCTAAGCACTCCTGCTTAGTGCTGGCTGGCAAAAGCTGCAGTGAAGGGAGTCTGGGGAAGGCAGCTGTGGTGTGACAGACACACAGCTGGCTATTCCATTGCTCTGGGGCATGGTTGGTTGGTGCCCCTCATGTAAATGACCCCGTGGCCACCACCATGTTGGCCATAAGTTAGTTACGGCTCTGCTCCCTTTGTTCATTTCAGACTGTAAGCCCATTGGGACAGGGACCTGTCTCTATAAGCATGTTTGTTCATTGGCAGGCACATTGCTTGCACTATCAATAACAACAACATGGCTGCATTTAACTACACTTCTTATCATCCAAGGCAAGCTAGGCTGGTTTGGGAATTTTGCCCCTTAACTAACATTTCGCTGTCAAAAAGCACATATGCTATGAAAATATGCCTGGATCCAGCAGGACTGGCTATTCTCTCAAGCACAAGTCCTCCATTCTTTGCATAACAAGAGGGTTTCCCAGCAATGCAGTAACCTCATGAAACTGTAATGACTGGGACCAATTTCCAGAACACCATGGAAAGCTCCCTGTGCCCACAAGCACAGCTTTTGACTTCCTCCAGATGTAAAATTCTTCCATGTAACTTGTTGTGTGTCTGTAGCAGGGTGGCTGAGAGCCAGCCCTGCTCCAAGGTTGTTGTTGTTTTTTTTAAACGACCTCTTTAAAAGATATTTATTTATTTATTTCAATTAATTTTTACCCCACCCCTCCTGCCACACAGCCCGGGGCGGCTGGAGACCAGATGGAGAAAGATGGAGGGGCTAGGAGACCAAGGTCCTTTTAAGGTCAGGTAAAGGGACAGAGAGGGTCATCAGGGAGCCAGCGGGTGCAGGATAAAGGAAGAGATGTGAAAGCAGAGGTGTCTGGGTGGCAGGCAGAATGGTGGGCCCGGAGAAATGCATTCGCCTAGGCGAATTAGCAAGTCAAACAGCTGATTGGGGAGGGAGGACTTAAGGAGCACGCTCCTCCAGGCCTCCCTGATCCGCTGTTTGGCAGGCCAGATGAGCATACACCTCGCCCCCCCCAATCAACTGTTTGGTGGCAGCTCCTCCTGGGGGCCTGATCCTTCTGTGCAGCAGGGGTCTGAGACTCCTGCCCTGTGTCGACAGCTTCTCAGCTGACCTATGGTGGTGGTGGTGGTGGAGACGACTGGTAACAGTAGCCTCCCCCACCCTCCCGGATTCCCTGCAGGGGGGGGCTGCTTGTTTGGACTGCCCTCCCTGCCGTACCTCAGTGTGGCAGCTGCGGTGGTCCTCCCTGGGCATCCAGGGGATCCGTCTCACCCCCATCTTGTTTGTTTTCAACCACTAGCTGCCCCCTCAAACAGACACTTATGCAAGCACTATGGCCTCGTCTTTTTATTTCCTACTACTGTTTTGACAGTAACACCCAGAGATCCTCAGTCTGATTGGGGGACCTCCACTGTGATGATAGCTTTCAAATACACAAGATTTATATGCCCCAAAGGGCTTGCAGCAGGGGTCGCCAAGAAGTAAATCATGATTCACTAGTGGATCACAAGCTAGTCTTCAATAGATCATGGTGTGTGGAGGGGGGTACCAGCCCCTCAAAGATGGCCTCTGGGGAGGAGAATGGGACCAGCACCCCATGGAGTGTCTCTTGGGAGAAGAGTACCTCCAATGGAGTGGAAAACGCTTTCTCAGAGCGGAGTGCTCCTCTCCCCTCCTGAGACCAGTTGCCCTAGATCCAGGAGCAAGCAGGCAGGATTTAGGCTTATCACACTGGAGGTAGCAGGAGGGGTCCTGGTAGAACACCTGAGGTTGAAAAGTGATCGAGTGGATTGCATGCACCACAAGTCTGACCAGCCCTGGCTTTAAGTCTGTAGGTCAGACCCTCAGCAGGCCTAAATCAGCAGTGCTTCACAGCATGCAGACTGGTCATGTATGCTGCAAAAAGAAAACAAAACAAAACACCACCAAACTATTTATTTTCATATTGTGAATTTTTCAGAAGGATACATTTCTTGTGTCACTTTCAACATCAGGCCCTTAGGACTTTTTCTAATGGGGGAATCAAACAGCTGATGGCAGTGCAATGAAATGACATCTGCCAGAGTGACAGCTGCACTATAAACAGCAGTGTTCTGCTCTATTAAATAAATAAATTCAAATAAACAGTAGCTGAAGGGGGTGGAGAAATTGAAAAAGTGTGCATGGACATTTGAAAAATATCATCTTCTTTTGCAAAGAAAGAGCCTCTCTCTTTAGCACATCCTCTTCCTATTAAGAAGCTTGGCCTGCCCAAGAGGACTGTTTGTGTGTTGCTTTTCATTTTTAAGCTAATAACCAGGTATTGCAGTGAGCTGCCTGTAATAACAGGCTTGAAGTAGAGCGTGCAGTAGGGAGTGCAGCCGCCCTGAAAGCAGTATGGAAAAAGGACCCTGTGGCTCCCACGTTTTTATTTTCTCAGAAAACTTTGGAGTTGAAAGGTGGTCTCAAAGGTTGGCGTGTTTAAAATAACAGCTTGGAGGGGGTTGGAGGAGGGAGGGGGAAGGTGCAGCAGGAGAAAGGACACTGCTCTTAACTGTAAATGAGAGTCTGTATTTCTCCTACAAATACAGCTAGTGGAGTGCCTTTGTTAGTACCTGCCCCTTTCTCCTGCCTCTCTTCCCCCTCCCCAAAACCTTCTGGGTGGGCTGCTGGTTTAAACTGAGTCCCCTGTGTTTAAGGGGAAAGTTCAAACCCATGCTGGGTGAGGGCAAGGGGATATCCACAATTTGCTGAAATTCTGGGAGGCATTTGTACGGGAAAGAGGTAGCACGCAGAACTCTGGGTGTGAGACTCCCTATGTTACACAGATTGGGTTGTGTGGTAGGGGGGTCAAGTATGCATGGATGGGTTGCTACAAAGGCCAGATCGGCCCAGAATAAATGCATCATTTTCTCTCAGTGGCTTGCATACAGTATGACTAAATATATACTTTACAGAAAGTGTGGAGTGATTTATTTTTGTTATTGTCAGTCTAAAATTATAGCAGCTGAAATGTCACAGCTGAATTATAGGGTCTCAATGGTCACACATAACAGTATTAAAGAAATGCCACAAAACAAACATTAACCAGACCAGAGACAGAGGTTGCGCTGGAGAACTGGCAGTCAAGCACAGCCTAAAAGCAGTAGCCAACCTGCAGAGTGACCTAATCAAACTTTATGGCAGGCGGCTCCTCTTATCTGTCCAGCCTGCCAGCATCAATCAAGGTCACAGATCCATCACAAAAAAGGAAGAAGCTGAGGTCTAAATTTGTGCGAGCTCATCCCCCACAGGCAAGGGGCAGCCCTGTGTACTGATTCCAGAGGAAATGTCTATGGCAGAACTAGAGAGCTCCTCTGCTGGGTGGTACTCTTCCATTTACCCTAAGTAACTTAGACCTTGTCTGCACTGGGGATTGGCCTCAGATCCAGGCACCAGTGCAGCAGAGTCCTACTAGTGTTCCCACTCTAATAGCAACTCTCTAGGGCAGACATAAAAAGCTGTGATATGCGATGGTGCATCTTACCACAGTTACAAATGGCTTAACTTGTCTCTGCCTGCGGTCTGTAGCATCATGCTACACAGCATGCAGGAATTAGGGAAAGCCCTCTGTGTAGAGAAAGCATAAAACACAAGATTTCTACCCGTCTCTTGTACTGTCTAAGATGATATTACCAGGAGGCAGTCATATTGCTAGGCTTTTCATTAAATGTCATATAAAAGAATGATTTTGTACTGTGTGGCATGTGTATGTGCCCACACAGACTCTTAGGTATGTTTTTCTACAGTGTATTTCCAAATTTATTTTGTGGCACAAAAAACAACCGAACTAGGATTTATTTACTTTTTAACAAAAGGCTATTTCCTTGTTTTCTCTGTGCAGCAGCAGTTGTTGCCATGCTGTCGTTTTTGTTACTATGTGTATGTTTCCTTCCACTGCACCCTGTGCATGTATGAGATTGCGATAGGAAGGTATGATGTGCTTCATGCTATTGCCCAAGATGTTTCTATGGGGGGTGCTGAAAAACCATTCTGATTGGTGGTATGTAGACTATAAATTCCAGCTGGAATTAAACCTCTCTGATTTCCTTCTCCGAGATGCAACTCACCTGGAGAAAAAGCCACACAGTGGCCTGGCATGTTGCAGTTTTCACATGGCAAGCTAGCCATTTGCTCAACATGCCCATGCATAAAGCACACAATCTCTCTGCACTTCTTTTCATGCATGGTCTGCAGGTTCCAGCACAGAGGGTGTAAACAGATGGACACGGAAAACTGCCCACCTCTGAAGCTGCACTGGGGTGCACCCAAGCATCTGCCTGCTTCCAGCCCTGCCTGGGTCTGCTTTAGAAGAACTCGGCAGCTTCCCTGGGTCATGGTCCGTGCACGTGGCACACCCCCTCTGCACCATAGAGGTGCGGGCGATCACGTGATACAGTAAGTACAGGGGGCCGAGGGGGGGAGGGGATCTGTAGCACCGGATCTGTAATTTGTATGGACAAAGTTTGGATTGGTCCAGATCAACCCATAACAGCCCATTTCAGGCAGTTACAGACTGATCCAAATCCATAATTGACATCCCTATCAGAGACTGCTGTGCATACATTATAAGTGGAGCTATCTGTAGCAGCCATTTGCCCAGCTTTCACATTTACCAGTACAATATTTGGATAGCTCCTATACATACATAAACACTGAAGAGAAACAAAGGGATGTGTTTAAGTTGTTTTCCCAAGCTATCCATATGAACAGCCAATGGGTGAAAACAAACGAGATGGGGGCAAGTTGGATCCCCTGGCCACCCCAGGGAGGGCCACTGCAGCTGGAGGAGCACACTCACTCCCTCCCCCATCAGCTGTCTGGCACGCTCACCTAGCACAGATGAGCACATTCCTCCAGCCTCCCCACCTCCGGTCAGCTGTTTGGCACACCAGGCGAGCATGCGCCTCCGGGCCTGATCCTCGAAACTCACCTTGAGGCAGGACTGGGCAGGACCTAATAGACGGGAGGGTGCACATTAGCTGGATTAGCTCAGCTTGGTGAGCCTTGGGGATGGGCGAATGCGGTCCAGAAGTTTGGACGGTTGTCCGAAACTCGGCCTGTTCGGACGACCGTACTGAACTTCCGAACCGAACGCTCGAACTTTCGAAGAGTTTGGAAAAATTCGAATGAGTTCAGGGCCGGGAAAAACGTGACTTGGGTGGTAAAAACATGACTGGAAGAGGGAGGCAGCTGAGGAGCAGACTTCCTGGCACCAGGGGTGGACACCAGGGGTGGTGTCAGGGCCAAAAATACCGATACCGAAATTTTTTGGGTTTCGGTACTGATAGCACTTTTTTGAATGTTTGGCCGAGTTCGGACAAACCAAACTCTGCCAAACCAAATAGACAAACCCAAACTCGGGTTTCGAACCGAATGACCAAAAGGTGTTCTGATCGCCCATCCCTAGTGAGCCACCCACACCTCATCACCGATCTTTTCCAGACAACATGTCTGGTGTCAGCTGGCTGCCCGTCCCGAGGTGGAAGTGGGCAAACATCTGGCAGCCACTGAACTAGCGAGCGTGGGCTGTCTCATTTGTTTTCTTCCAATATGTGCTTTCTCCAGTCATACGGTTTTGTTCTGACTAATGAAATATCACTTCTCACTGCTACTGTCTGCCATGCCACAGAATGGGTTTTATTACCACTGCTGAAATGAGTCAGAGATGTTGGCATATTTCTTGCTTTTCCACTTTAATGCATTTCATAGTACTGAATCCTGACTAAAAGATACAGTTATGAGCCACCCCTTTCCTCTGCTTGTTATCAGAGAGCACTGAGTCAGCTGAAATCTACAGAATCTTCCTAATACCAGAGCCTAAAATTCAAGTTCTTGAAATGTTACCATCGATGGGGGCAATTCAGTGGTCCACGTTCCTGCACCAGCAGAATGCACATGCTGCAGGCATGCACTCGCACAGAACAGCCGTGCATTGCAAAGGCAAAATCCAGGCCAACCTGATCCCCCCTCCCGAGCCCACACACCCCACCGGCCCGGGGGATGGAACAGGCAAGGCTCCTGCTCCATCCCCCAGGTAATGGGGGTGGGGGGTGGGCTTGGGTTGTCCCAGGTTGCACCTTTGATGTACGCTGCTCACGTGCACGCTTGCAGTGCACACATTCTACCCATGCACTGTGCACGTGGGCCACTGGATTGCCCCCAATATGTTTAAACCTTCATATTTCACTAAATAAAGTAACTGAAGCCTTCTTACTGTCAGAGGAATGGTACATGTAATTATGATTTAAACAAAAATTGCAACAGGCTGCAGCTTTCTTTCTGAACAGTGTAAAATAAACATGATGTGGCTTTGAAGAGATTACAGCCCTGCATGTGATATTCATAGACAGCAAACTCACATTAAAGAAAGCTGCGAGAGAAAGAAAGCGAGCAACATGATGGAACAGAAGAGAGGTGTAAGGAATAATGGAAAGCAAGGGCTAAAAACAATTAGGGCTGTGATTTCCAAAGGAGATGGAAGGCTTGACATGAAGTGTTGCTCCAGATTAACTAAACCAGACTAAAGTCACACGTGAAGACTATTAATCTGGATAATCAGCGTCTTTACTCAAATTCCTAACCAGGCTAGTGTAAAACTGAATAAAATACTCCTAATATAAATGAAGAGTGTCCATGCTCAATCTTAAACTGGATTAACTAATTTGGTTAAAAAACTTTTTAGTTATGCAAGGGAATTAAGACATTTAACTCTTCAGATCCCTTTGAAAATCGTAGCTGGGTGGATTCTAGCTTTAGGGTAAAGATTTCAGTTACTTACAAGCACAAATCCCATGAAAAAGAAAACTAATGGCATTCAAGCGACGAAATCATGTGCTGCTTTGTTTTGTTTTTTAAATTCCATTTGATGCCCCTAATTTCCGACTCCAGGAAACAACAACATTTTTGCAACATCTGTAAACAAGAACAAAGAAGCCTGGAATGGCCTTTCTTGCACATATGAAAAACCAACAGTTCAGTCATTTTTAACAGACAAATATTAGCAATATATGTGACGTGAACCTGTTATACGTAATATGGGCTGGAATTCTCTCTCTCGAGCCCAGTTAAGCCGAGACAGCTTGTCATGGGGTCTCTTTAGTGGCTGAATTCCACCCCTGTGCAGAGTCAGCTGAACAAGACGTAGGAACCCCCTAAATCCTACTTATGTCCTCAAATTAGGGCAACCCCTTGAAGCAGAGTGACTTTCATACTTCTGGAATTATTTATTGGGGGCCTGGAGAAGATTTCATTATTTTATGTCTCCTCCATGTTTATGATGATTCTATCTCACCTAGATCTCCAATTGCAAGATCCATTATAGCTTCTCAACAGCTCAGTGGATTTTTGAGATCTTCCCAACCTAGTTTTATCCATGTTTTAGGTCTTCTCTAGCACTTGGGTAGTGTGTGTCTGACACTCAGTTGATTTCAAGGTCCCATCTGATGCAATTCAGATTGAAAGTAATTGTTGGGGAGAACATAATCAGATCCCAGAAAACAGTTCCATTTGCTTTGCACTAAAGAAAGAGTTAAAACTTTCTGGCGGCACCCCCCCCCCCTTTTTTTGGTTAAATTATTAACCAGAAGGAGTTCCACAGGCACCACTTCATCTCAAGGAGGGGTCAGATAAAGCATCTAGAGCACTTTTAGAAGGGAGAACAGCTGGAGCAACCCTGCTAATCTGGAGCATCCCCCCCCCAAGCCATACACACACACACACACACACACACACACACACACACACAGAGTTTTAGGCACCCCATATCCAGTTTGGTGGAATGCCCTTCATGAACTTCCTAATTTAATACTTTTCAAAGAGAAGGGCGGACTCTCCTAGGCATATGTGCAGAGATTAAGGGTGGGACTTTGGTTTTAACTGAAAAAGCCCAAATATGGCTGTCTTGGTTTAAAACTGAAAGATCTAAAAATTGGGCTGTCTTGGTTCCCGATTTTTGGATCTGTATCTTCCCACTTTAGTCACTGGGGAAATCTTCCGATTGACTTCAATGGAAAGGGAAACCAGGGTCCATTCCCCAGTCTCGGAGGGTGAGGATATGTGTCCCTAACACCTCCATCCCACAGCTCATTTTGATTCACACACACCCACTCCCAGGGGCCCTGCATGTACTTACTAGTCTGTGGACCTCAGGGTGTGGAGGTGACTGCTGGACTCCCAGAGCTGCTGTTTCCATTGTTGGCAGAGCCAGGCCGCACCACCTCCGCAGCGGGGTGGTCCTTCTTCCCAGGATGCGTTGCTGGTCAGACCTCCACTCCCGGGATGCTGGGTCGTCTCCGTGCAGACGCACTTCCAGAACTCCACAACTGGGAAGCCGGGCTGGGCTGCATCGGGTTCCAGCACGCCTTCTTCTCAGGCCACGCTACCAGCATATATGAGCAAAACAGCCACTGAGACCCTTTTGCGTGTGTCCAGTCCTTTTCCAAAATGGTGTCGTCATTTTGGAAAAGGACAGCCTTTTCTGCACATGCATGGAGCTATTTCACGCATGCACAGAAAGGCTGCCCTTTTCCAAGATGGTGCTAACACAGCCTGCACCTTTTTGGAAAAGGGATGGACATGCACAAAAGGGCCCCAGTGGTCATTTTGTGCATGTGTGCTGGCTACACAGCCTGAGAGGAAGGCCTGCCGGGGTCTGGCAGACCTTCTTCCCAGGGCATACTGCTGGTCACAGTTCCACTGCCAGGAGGCCGTGCTACCTCCGTAACTGCCCCCACGGAGGTGACCCGCATCCCAGCAGTGAAACACCGACCGGCAGCATGCCCTGGGAAGAAGGGCCACCCGGCCGCAGAGGCAGCTCGGCCCCCCTGGCAGTAGAGACGGTGGCTCCTAGGTAGTCACCTCCACCCTCCAAGGCTCACAGACTGGTAAGTACATGCAGGGCCTGGGTGGTGGGGGGAGGGTCAAGACAAGCCCCGGGGTAAGGGTGTTAGGGATGCGGATCCCCACCCCCACTCTCCAAGGGCAGGAGATGGGTAGGTTGGGTTTTTTCCTGTGCCTGATCCCGGGGGTTTTGGTTCTCTGGTTCCCTTTCCATTGAAGTCAAAGGAAAGAGAACCCAAACCAAAACTGGAACTGAAAACCAGGAATCAAAAACTGAGGGGAGCCACCCGAGATTGAGCAATAACAGGTCTGTGATGCCCTTAGATGTCCGGGGCTGCACACGCGCTACACTGACTGGCTCAGTGTGTGCACCATGCGATGGTGCTATGGCAACAAGTGATGGAGGAGATGAGCGTACTAGTGACATCAGTACCCAGGATGGGGGCCTGTCAGGTCCATAAGCCTGAGAGTTGGTGGGATAGGGAGTGTATTCTGGTTAGAGCTAGTGTGAGAACAGCTGCTAGAGTACTGCATAGAACAAATGAGGATCAGGCACCTCAGGCGGGATCATAAGGAGCTTTTAGCCATCACAAAGAAAGTATTTCAGACCCAAAGATGGCAGCAACTTTTGGAAACATTGACAAAGAATGATAGGCGTCTGGTCGGTCGCCACGGCCCGGAAACACCGGCGGGATTCCGGGCCGTGGCGGATTCGGCCAGATGCTGCGGTGGCATTGGCCCCGCCGCCCGCCCGTCTCCCCAGAGGGCGGGGAGCGTGGAGGGGGAAGGGCCGTGCGGCCACACGTTGCACCGCGCGGCCCTGCCCCTTCCCCAATTCCCCACAGGGATCCCCGTCACATCTGAAAACACCCTTTGTTGATGGAGAACAATATACTGGAAGAGAAACAGGCAGGCTTTAGAGAAAATAGGTCAACTACCGGTCAGGCTTTTGTATTGCAACATATTGTTGATAAATACAGGTGGCGTAATAGGAAGGTGTATGTTGCATTTATCGACCTTTCAGCAGCTTTTGACTCTATCTGTAGAATAATACTGTGGCAAGAATTAGAACATTTACAGATGGACAAACGCCTATTGGCCTTGATTAAAGCCTTGTATTCGGAGACAACTCTAAGGATTAGAGTACACCCGGATGGTTTGCTCTCAGAGTCAATTCCAACTGGACGTGGTGTCAGACAAGGCTGTTTGCTGGGTCCAACGTTGTATAATATCTATGTTCATGCATTGATACAGGGACACAGAGAGACTGGAGCTTATCATCCTCCAAGGATTAATGACAGGAGAGTTTTTATGTTAATTTATGCGGACGATACAGTCCTGTTGGCACTTAGCAGACGAGGCCTGGAAAGGTCTTTAATGGATTTTGAGGCTAGCTGTGAACAAAGAAAACTCGCTATAAATTATGATAAAACCAAAATTGTAGTTTTCACTAAAAGATATGTACAAGAAGCCTGGTTTATAAAGGGACACATAATCGAACAAGTGCGAAGGTACTGTTATCTGGGCATTACTTTCTCCAATAATAACTCTTGGTCAAATCATATTGCTGGGGCGAAACAGAAGGCAAAAATAGAGTCACTAGCTATCCAACGTTTTTACTATCCGTATGAGCAACGTGGTCTGGAGGCAATGAGAAGGATTGCTAATGCAAAGCTTTTAGCAGGTATGCCCTGATTTGGGGAATCGATCAACAGGCATCCAAATATCTTGAACCAGTCCTTAATGCCCTTTGGAGACAGGTCTTGGAATTACCTCCCTCGGTCAGTTCTGCATTGTTAAATCTGGAAATGGGAAATCATTCGATGGAGGCTCATATAGTTATTAGAAAGTTAACTTTCTGGGCAAAACTGAGAGAGGTATCAAACCTATCTCTGACGGCCCAGGCTTGGTTTGAAAAACTGCAAGATAGAGTAGGGGGGAGGGATCATTGGTGGGTGGATGTGGAGAAATGTTTGTCATTGTTGGGTTTTTCAGAGGAAGCAAAGTGGTAATCAAGATGCTTAAACAAAGGTTTTGGGATACCGACAGAAAAAAGCTAAGGGCAGAGTCAGCTAACTCCCATGTCTCCCCCTATTATAAATACTTGATCCCCGGTAGAGGTGGGGCTGCATACATTGAGTCTTTAGCAGATCCCGTGCTTAGGAAGGCTATGACGAGCCTATGTTTTCAAACAGTTCAAATAGCTGTAGTAGAGGGTAGATATAAAGGGGTTCCGCTACATGAGCAGATTTGCCCTTGTGGGCAAGAGGTGGAAGAGTTGGGACACTATCTTTTGAAATGCCCTTTGTATAAGGAGCCACGTTACCTCCTACAGAAAACTATCTGTTGATCAAATATCCAACAGATAATGTATTTACTGGGGGATAAGGTCTCTGCGTGATTGAAATCAGTGACTATTTTTGCCTGCAGAATTGCAAAAATTCGCAGGAGCTTAGAGAAGGTTAATGATGGCTGTGGAGGTGAGGGACCATCAGAGACTATCATACCAGATTAAAAGCCCTGAAGTCCATTTCCTGGTACTCTCCCCCTGTAAGTGTTTAAAATAGTAATATGTTATCCATTTGTGAATTGAGGAAATGGTGTAGATATGTGGGTTCGGGGATTGTTTTATTTGTTGGTTGAAGGATTATATTAACTTGGTAAGGTTACCAGTTTTATGTATGGATGGATGATTTAATAAATCGATTCATGTATATTTATATATATATATATATATATTGTGAAGGCCGTGTGGCCAACAATAAATTTCTAGTTACCTCTTTAAAAAAAAAAAAAAGGGGGGGGGGAACAAAGGAAAACAAAAAACCTTGTGTCCCATTCCTAGCAGAGATGAACTACTGAGAGTGACTCAACCGAGCTTCCCAAACTAATCGGGCAATTACCACTGCCCAAAGGGGTTGGAGCTCTCCACAGAAATCTGCCACAGCCTTTGCCTCTGAGAAAGTCACAGGTGGTGACTAACATATTCCATTCCTGTACCATTTAAAATATGTTTATTAGCTTCATTAAATGCTCACCAGTAAGGAAGAGGAGTTGTCTGGCTGGCAGCAGCAATGGCAGCGGCGACTCGAGGACGGAGCCAGCGAGCTGCGGGGCAGCAGCAGTTGCCCAGTCCCAGCTCAGATTGCAAGCGGCCTCTGCAGTTGTCTGAAGCTATCTCGGCTTGAGGATATTTGGCAGAGGGATCTCCACCCAGCCCCAGGACGCCCGCCGATAGGTGTTGGGAGTGGATTATCAGACGCTGCAGCTGGGAGGTGAACGGCAGGGATTGTGAGTGCACACGGGGCACGGATTCCCTCCCGGAACACTTCAAAAACAGTCTTAGCGCACGGACGCGCTGATATTTGGCAGAGGGATCTCCCCCCAGCCCCGGGACACCCTGGAGGTATTTCACAGGGACCACGCTGCTGATAGGTGCTGGGAGTGGAGTATCAGCCTCTGCAGCTGGGAGGTGAACGGCAGGGACTGTGAGTGTGCATGGGGCGTGGATTCCCTCCCGGAGCACTTCAAAAACAGTCTCAGTGCAGGGCAGCTCGCCTAAGGGCTGGCCGGGGGACCAGGGGACTTTGATAAGGTACAGTGACGCGGCCCCTGCCACAAGATGGAAAAGAAAAGGGCTAGAGTACCATCTTCGCCCTCCTCAGAAGAGAATCTTCCGGTTAAGGTTATGAGGAATTTGAACCAGGATAATGCAAGAGGGGCTTTGCCAATTAAAAACAGATTTCAGTGCTTAGCGGATTTGGGGGAGACCCCTGGAGGCTCTGAACTGTTATCGTCATTCCAGGCGTTTCTTCCCTCCCTTTCGGGGAATGAGCGCAGTAAGGACGTATCTATGAAGGATTACTTGTTACAACAAACGGAACTTATTGCAAAAACGGTTGAGGCCCTTTTTGATGGCATCAAGGGCCTGGCCAACTCTCTTGTGGTGGTCAAAGAACAATTAGGGGGTATTTCTAATCACCTTTTGGCCTGTGGGGACATAATGGAATTAGGAATCCCAAAGATAAATGTCAAACCTCTAATTAATGGTACCCCCAAGAGGTCATTTGTCAGACACCCCTGGGAAGTGAACCCGAGGAAGTTAGTGGTTAAGACCCGTGAGATATATTTATATATAGGGAAGGATTATAATGGGGCAGTTCATTCGTGAGAAAGCCCTAGTCTGATAGCATGCCATCTGTCTTACTTGCTCAGGAAAACTGTTATTCCAGCTGACATAACTAGAGTTGTTAACCTACCTGGTCGAAATGGTGCTATAGACTCAAGTTAGAATTTATAGACCAACAATGGGTGCTGGATATTTTTAAGGCAAGGCCATTCCTTCTTCAGAGGGGTATTTCAATAGACAGAGTATGGTCCCCAAGAGGGGAAAGTCAAATGGGCTCAGTGGCTCCTGACAATCTTCTCTCTACGTCTAATTGAGAGCCAGTGGGCCCGCAGGCTTTCCATTTTTCTACCCAGTCAATTGATAAGGAGAAGGATGGGACGGAGGAAATCCAGAGTACCCAGCCCCAGGCAGGCCAAAAGGAATTGGGCCAGCTGGTTAACCTGGATTGGGAGGAGAGGCCTCAACACCAGCCCATGGAGTGTCAGGTTGGGGAGGAGGCCTCTAAACTAAATAATCAGGCCCCAGACCATTATCCATTTTGACCCCAGGGAAATTAAGTCCACCCCTTGAAATAGGGGCTCAGATGGGCAGACTGGGGGGCAGGGATTTGGGGCTCCAGAGGAAGGAACTTGCAAATAGGATGGGGAGTTTCCTTCTGGGCAAAGGGGATATGGGCAAATCGGACCAAATTCATGGCCAGCTGTTGACACTATCTGTGATAGACCAGGATATTGTTCTCACTAGTTTAGAGAGGATCAAGTCAGGAATGAGGATCCCTTAGACCGTGTACAAAGCTCTGCAATTAAGGGGGGAGGAAATTGGATACAATATCAAGGAGATGGATCTTACAGCAGCTAGGGTTTTGGAGGTTGAAGAATTGGGTTCTCCCCCAACTAATGGGGCCATCGAGATCCAACTTCCCTTACAGAAGCTAGAGCAGGAGAACGAACCTGGTGTAGTAATTCATGGGAGGCTTAGTAATGTAGCAGTGATGGGTGCAGAGTCCTTATCCACTATTCAAGATAGGTTGTCCCCATGACAGCTGGCCTCAGGCCCACTGTCACCTCCTAGGTGGGCAGAAGGGAGGGAAGCAGCAGACAGTAGATTGTTACCGTCATATTATCAGACTAGGCAGCCTATAATTTCCATCTGTATTTCCCTCCTTTCTTGGAACATCACAGGGGTGAGGGCCCTTATCCAAGTTCAAGAATGGTTGGGTTTCTTGCAGGGATTTGACATCCTCTGCCTACAGGAGATGTGGATAAGGGGGACTGAGGAGTTGAGCATTAAAGGTTTTGACCTCTATTTGCACGGAGGAACCAAGATGGGGTCTAAGGGCAGGATTTCAGGAGGTTTGGCTTTTATGATCCAACCTTCAAGCGAAGTTATGATGTCTCCACTGAGTGTGGCTAGGCCGGAATACCAACTATTGCTTCTGCATTGGGTAGATAGTATTCCGAGGCAGTTCCTGGTGTGCAATGTGTATATTCCCCCACCTTCCTCTCAGTACTATTCCCCAGCAGTATGGCAGGACTTGGAGGGGGATCTTTTGCTGGCAGAGGAACAATACCCCAGAGTGCAGCTATTAGTTGTTGGGGATTGGAATACTCATTTGTGCATGGGAAGCGATGGGGAATTGAGGGCGACATCCAGGACTAAGTACAAGAGAGGCCCCGACAAGAGAGTACCACAGGAATTAGACTCCCCCTTGCTTGGCCTAATACAGAGATTCAACCTTATGGTATTGAATCAGGACTCCCTCCTGGACCCATTGGGGGGATTTACCTTCTTGGGAGCCCAGGGGAGAAGCAAGGTTGACTGGGCCCTGGCCCAGGGGATTTATGACAAGGTAAATCTGTTGCCCAGACCGGAGAGCAATCACTTAGCCCTGAATATCAAGTTTTCAATTCAAAAGCAAGTCGACTATCCTCAATAGGATGGAATGGAGGGTAGGAGATGATTAAGGAGGATGTCATCAGGGGCACTCATGAAAGAGATGGGTGGTATTATGAATATCTAGAGGGTAGCCCAATTGGAAGATACTATCCTCAACTCAACAGATTCTCGGATAGTAGTCCTATCCTTTGATGAGCTGTTGAGGCTGATCTAGGATACACTGATGCCTAATGTCTGTAGGCCCACTACCAGAATAAAGTCCATTAATGGTTGGTACAATGTGGAATGTAGAAAGACGAAAAAGCGATTGGTGATGCTCAAAAGGAAGTGGGCTAGAGAGTTAACTGACTTATCTAAGGATACATTTATAGAGGCTAGAGCCCAATATGCGCACCTATTGAAATCAAGGAGGCAGGAGTACTTTTCTTATCAATGGGCCAAGATGGCAGTGGATGCTAATACGGGAAATCTGGGAGGCTTTTGGTCTTCCCTAAACAGGATTATTAAGCCTAGGGGAAATGCGGGGGGTCAGGCTGTCTCTAACACCCAGTGGGTAATTTTCTTTAAGGATCTTTATGCAGACCAGGGTGTGGACCCCGGGGATTTTCTTGGGGAACAGATGAGGACTATAGTAAGGTGGAAGAAGGAGGATTTCCCCGAGGATAAGATTGTGGCATTAATTATGGGACTTAAATTGCGTAAGGCTCCTGGGCCAGATGGTTTAACAGCAGAGGTCTTGCAGTCGGCACCTCATTGGTGGGCTAGGATGTTTGCTAGGCTATTTCTTGCTGTAGCCAAGGGGGAGGTGACCCCGCAATCTTGGGTAGATAGTATTATAGTACCCTTATATAAGAAAGGGAGTCCTCAAGACCCGGCTTGCTATAGGCCTATTAGTTTGATATCAGTGATTGGGAAAGTGTACGCGAAAGTACTTCTTGGGGCCTTGGAGGGTTGGGTGAAGATGAAGGAGATTATTCCAAACGAGCAGTTTGGGTTTAGGGGTGGTCGTTCAACAAGTGACTGTTGTTATGTGTTACAGCACATTATCCATAAATATCATAAAATAAGAAAAGGACAGCTGTATTTGGCCCTTGTTGACCTTAATAAGGCCTTTGATTCAGTCCCAAGGGACCATCTCTGGGTCAAGCTAAGGGCCCTGGGTATTGATGAGGATCTTCTGGCGGCAATTTCTAACCTGCATACCACCAACGTGGCTAGGGTAAGGAGGCCCGGTGGTTATTTGTCGAGTGATCCCATTCCAATAAGAAGAGGGCTGCGTCAGGGGTGCGTTTTGGCACCCCTACTCTTCAATCTTTACCTTTCCGATCTCCCCAAGGCCATAATGGGAGAGGAAATCCATGCTCCATCTGTTGTTGATACCCGGTTAGCTTTTCTCCAGTTTGCAGATGATATCGTTTTTTTCTCTCAGACCCAGGTTGGGATCAAAAGGGTCCTGGGGAAGTTCTATCAATATTGCCAAGTCAATGGCCTACTTTTAAATGTCTCTAAAACCAAGATCATGGTTTTTGGTAAAAAGAATGTACCCAGTAGTTGGAATACCAGCGCGGGGCAGATAGGATTAGTTAAATCCTTTAAATACTTGGGCCTCACGTTTAACACCAGGGGCACTTGGAATCAGCACGTTTCCAATAGGGCTAATAATGCAATGAGAACTGCCCGCGCGCTACTTAGAGCCGTTAGGCTCTCGAGGGGGGTACAATTGTCCCATCTACTTAAAGTATACAATGCTAAAATCCCCCTCCAATTCTGATTTTTGGAATGGACCTGACTCTCTATGCAGATATGTTACCCCTAGAGAAGATCCAGAACTGGTTCCTCAGGTGCCTTCTGGGAGTTCCTGGGAGTGTACCGGGGGCCATTCTCAGGGCAGAGGTGGCTAGACCTTCTATTAGGTCTTTAACCAAGAGGGCATATTGGATCAGGCTGCTCAACTTCCCAGCTACAGCACTACCCCAATTATGCCTCCAGGAGGAGCTTTTGCACGATGGGGTGCACTCCTACCCTTGGATGGCATTTTTGGGACAACTGTTAAGAGAAATAGGTTTTTCGCTACAGCACTTTAGCGGGAAAGCGCTATGTGATGTTAGATTAGAGCTCCTAAACAGGATCGAGGATATTGCGCACCAGGAGGATATTGCCTCCATGGGAGCATGGAAGGTTGCTCCCCTTTTAGGGTCATTAAAGAACCACTTCGTCTTTGAACCCTATTTAGATCTATTACAGAACCAAAAGCTTCGTAGATCATATACTCTCCTGCGCTGGCAGCTAGTGGATACAGCTGTGACGCAGGGGAGATATAAGGGATTCCCTATGATTGTAGGCTCTGCTCTTGCTACAAGGGGGAAGTGGAGACCATTGAGCATTACCTACTGAGATGCCCTTATTTTGACGCACTTAGGGAGGCATGGATTTTCCTATTGCTTCCCAAGGAGATGCTATATAACTTGGGCCAAGCCTATAGATTTCTTCTTGGGTTGCAACATAAAGAGGCAATATGTCCTTGGCATCTTTTATACATCTGGCCAACAAGCAGAGACAATCTATTCAGGACAAACTGGAAAAGAGGATCAACAAAGGATAGGGGGGCCTGCTTGGTTGCTTGGCCAAGCTAGGTACCCAAACGCTCCCCTAATCTATGGACACAAAGTAGGATTTAAATCCCCAGAAGCGATCAGGCATCAATCCTCCTGCATTAAGGGGAAGATGATGGTGGTGCGCTGTGTTGACTATATAGTTTTAGGCGTACACTCTCAGACGTATGACCATACAGTTCCTAGAGAGGCTGTTGAGGTAGGGGCTACATGGGTTGTGGGCTGTTTTCTGCAAATAAGGATGACCGCAGTGGGAAGGGAGGGGAATTTTGGCTGAAGGCATTTGATTCTGACATGGTTTGGGTTTTAATTGATTTTAATAGATTATATTAATTATTATATTTTATTATATGTTTTATTATACCATTTTATATTGCTATTATAATTACCTTATAATTGTTGATATTTTTGGGTATTGGCAAAAGCCTCCCTTGAATAAACTTTGAATTGAATTGAGCTTCATTGTTTTTGGTATTTAGCCCATTGTATTAGAAATGTTTTCAGGCATCAGAAGTTTGGCAGCTTCAATAAAAACACACAAATTGCTAATCCAGCATTGCTAATTGTTTTAATTTCCTCTCTCCTTGGGATGCAGAGGTGTGGAATTTGATGATTTCTCCCCAGACACCCCAAACACTCCTGGGAAATCTAATGTTCCAATATTAAACTTCAGAACACACCCTGAATCTCTCTCCCTCTCTCTTTCCAAACACACACACATTTAATTTTATGTTGGAGGCTAGAGAGAGATACAAGTTTCATCCACAGGAAAAAAAAAAAAAGATACCTTTTTTGTTTTACTCACAGATCAGCTCTAAAGTTTTTTTTTCATTGCCCCCTTTATTAGTCCCAGACCAAAATCTGAACCCACCCACTGAAAAAAACAAAGCTCTATAATGATTTTCAAAGTCATGCATGTAATTAATGTCACATTTATCTCTGCAGCAGTAGAGATAAAAAGAAGCCATTTATCCATGTCCTCTTTATTTTTTATTCTTCTTTTAAATCCAGTGTTAAGAAACAGAGGGGAGGGGGGGTGTTGGAAAGTGTATGTGTGTGGGGGGGCTTTTGAATGTTTTACTCCACACAATGATAGCATTAAAAGGTGGGGTTTCCCCTTGTTTCTTTCCCCCACCCCCCTTTCCATTGCTTACTGGGTGGCAGATGGTTAACTCTCCATCAGGCAACCTCTCCTACTCTCTCCTTGCACAGGCTCTATTCTTTTTCATTGCCCCCTACCACCAGCAGCCCAGCCCAATAAACTCTCTGTGTTCCACAGAGGAAAATTCAGCGGATAGAAATAAAATTCTATTATGAGTTTCTTCTCCTGCGTTTTGAGAAAGCCTAACCTTTTAAGATCTATTGTGAAGTAAAAGATAAATTGTGTGATTAAAAAACTACGCATATTACAGAACATGCACATTTCCCCTCATCACTTTTGATTCATATCTTACTGCATACAAAGTCAACATTAGAATAATATTTAAAACCACATTGCTCACTAGCATCACTAGTAATACCCCACACAGCATTAACACTGGAAGAATTTTTTTAATCCAACACACCTTTCTCCCTGAAAGTTGTATTTTGCTTTTTTCCCTAGCATTTAACTCGCCATAGTGGGCAGGTTTTGTTTCTGGGCCAGCCCCTCAAACTGGTGTTATATCCACATAGCTCCATTCAGTGGAGCTACATGAATTTATTCCAGCTGAAGATCTGGATTGGACTTCCTGGTTCTCCAAAGACAATTCAATGCGTGTCTGTAAACAGACAGACTGAAGCTCTTGGGGTGGCAGTGCCAGCCCGCTTCACCCCCGGACTGGCTGGTCCGCTTGAAGATGGCCTGTCAGTTGTTGGGCGGCCCCAACTGCAGCGCTCTGGGATGTCCCAGAGCACCACCAGTGGAGTGGTGAGAACGAGACTCCTCCCCTCCCCTCCCCTCCTTTTGCCATTGTTTCCAATCACTGTATATACCTACACTGCTTTGCTCAGTCTAAAGTTCTAGCTCATGACTTGTCTGATGAAGGACCCTGTGAGGTCCTAAAGCTCCACCAACTGGAGTTCGTCCAATAAAAGATTCTAACATCTAAAAACCTTCACTTTTAAATTCATAGTTAAGGCAAATTAGTGAAAATTAACCATTAATGCCTTAACGAGTTCATTTTTCTGTAGAAATCATATATTTGCTTTCAAAATCTACAAATGAAATACAAGTTATTATAATGTAATTAATAATTAATTTGTTAAGGCGTTTGAATGAAAATGAATTTCTTAATTAGTAGAGATGGTGAAGTGATGGGTATTTTTTGTTGTTGATATAATCTTGATGGTATTTAAAGGAAGAATGAGAGTTATGATGTTGAGAAGATATTGATATAGACAGAGTTGTTAATGAAATGTATGTGATTGAGTAATCTTAATGTAGTTGAAAACGATGTATTATAATTGTAAGATATTTTTATAATGTACAGTAGTGAAATGGTTAATTTTTACTAATTCACCTTAACTATAAATTTAAAAGCGAAGGTTTTTAGATGTAATATAATCCATTTTTTGAACTGGTATATCTGAATAATATTTTGCGGAAGTCAGTGGAGTGAGAAATAATATATGATTATGAACTGATGAAATGCGTGAGTTACAGAAAAGATGTATTAGTAAAACAGAGTTTACAATCGGTTAGAAATTTGTTGAACACAAGTTGGTGCTCTTAGTTAAATTCCAGATACATTTAATTCAAAATAAAGTGCTTGTTTGAGCTACGTTTACTAGGGGTGCTTCTGTGCCATCTTCTGCAACATGTGGAGTAGACCGACCCCCGTAAACCTACGTAACTAAACAAACAAGCAATTCCCTGCAACAGATTTTACTCCCAACCCGGAACCCCCACCGAAAACCTGCCCCCCCTGCCCCAGCTAACCTGCCCTCTCGCAACCCATACTTACCCCCCACCCCAGGTAACCTAACCCCCACCCTGCCAGCTAGTCTCTTGGCTCTCCTTCACAACATCATTGTATATCCAACACAAGGAAAGCTGCAATAGGCATGTGCAACTTAACAATTTCTTCTATTTTCTTCAACATGTCATTATTTCAACGAGAACTTTTTGTTAAGTTTGCCCCTCTTTCCACCGTAAACTCTCCTATACCTGTAGCAAACAGAAACAAGAATCGATGTGGCTGGTCAACTACTACACATTAGTACATGAAATTCGCATGCGTGACTTAAGGATTTCTTCCATTGATATTAACACTCTTTTTTTTTCATCCAACTTTTTATTTACAGCACTATTACGTCCCCAAATTCACCAGAGAATACCTGAATCTAAACTTTAATGTTCTATTCCATTCAGTTTTATTAAAGACCTGCAATAAGTAAATAAATTGAATGCAACAATTTTTGGTCGCAACCCAGAAGTGCAGTGAAAAAAATACTCCCATGTTAGAGATAGGCGGAGATTGCATAGAAACAGCATCTCGCCTTAACTAACAAAGGTGAAATTGTGCCTCTATAATATCACTGTACTACTTTGGGTATTTTCAGACGTTACGAGATCATGCTCAACCACAGTGAACCACGCTCAATCCCGCGGCGGGGCCAAAGCGCCCTGAACGTCTGTTCGGCGCGCGCCAGAAGTTCATCACGCTCAATACACACATGGGGTCAATTTCAACCACGCTTCCCAGGCTAGCCGGGGGAATATCCTGGGAAGCGTGGTCAATGAGATCCCCACTGGGAACCAACAAAAAGTAACGTCTGGATGCCAATCCCTGGGCGGAACCAAAGGAAACGAGCCTCAGCCATGGACAAAGCATGCAGCGTTGCTGCTGGGCAACCAGCAACAACACAGACACCGGAGGGAGATTTATTTATTTTATTTTTTATTTATTTAATAGATTTTTATACCGCCCCATCCTGCACAGCAGCTCGGGGCGGTTAACAACAATAAAAAACCATTTAAAACATTTAAAATACAATTAT
>QEPC01004710.1:895610-918915 GCA_003113815.1 Sphenodon punctatus | reverse complement strand
GGGGGGGGGGGCAGGACTGTGCAGCCACATGTTGCAATGAATGGCCCCGCCCCCTCCCCAGATACCCCGCTGGAATCAGCTGGCACGTCTGTTGACAGGCCATTCTGATTCCGACGGGGAATCAAAAGGTGATTTTGTGACGTGGCCAATAGGCGCCCCGTCACGTCTGAAATCACCCAAAGTGAGGAACATAGGAGCCAAGGTCTGCAGGTTTGGAGTGACAGACGACCAGATCCCTCCAGCCTGAACAACATGAAGACTCGTCCTGACAAGGCATATGTTACAGTATTTTCACCTCATGCTGCCAAGGAATCACTAGCACACTCAAAGGTCCTGATATTTTTTAGATAGATAGGTGTACTTAAAAATTTGAGTTACCAGGGTTAAGAATTCTACTTATTCAGATCAAGAAGCAATACATCTCCATAGATCAAGGGCTGCGGAAAACAAATTAATTTGACTTCTCCAGAAATTCAAGTTATGCAAGTTCTAATTAAGTGGATTCCACTGTAGACCCTCTTAACCTGTGTTCATTGTGTTTTCCCCATTGGTGGCAATGGAGAAAATGCAGTGAACATAGGTCCCTGCTCTTAAGTCACTACAGCTTAAATATGCCTGTACCAGTAAAGTATATATATACATTTTATTTGGCACTGGCTGTTGCCTTGGCCATGAATAGCAAATGCATACAAAAAGAAATACAATTTTAGTAAAAGCAACAACAAATTATACACTCATCGACATATTAAACTTTAACATAGCTCCCGCCTTAGGTTTTGCTGCTAATCTGGTTAAGGCTAGCCAAGAGACATTAGGGCCATTGCTGGCAGGAATAGACAATGCCTCCCTTGGGGAGGGCAGGGTGCCGTACTGCTTCAAGGAGGTGGTGGTGCGGCCCCTGCTCAAGGAACCATCATTGGACATTGGTGTCCTGGTCAGCTATCGTCCAGTCTCTAACCTTCCCTTTTAAGGAAGGTTATTGAGCGGGTGGTGGCTCGACAGCTTCAGAAGCATTTGGACCAGGTCAATTTGTCACGTTTTGCGTGATCCCATTTATTACAAATGGAAAGTGAGCTTTATGGCCTAGCTGAACTAATCATACTAGATTGGGCTTCACTTTTTCCAAGTTGTATAAAATAAGTTTACACTTCACTTTGATACCAGACTAGCAAAGCAAGTATTGTAAAAAGACAATATATTTATAAATAAAGGAACATGAGACTTTAGAATATATTAAAAATATAAGCGTAGTTTACTTAAATATAAATAGAGAATATCAGTAGTTTACATAGAATAGCATGGATAGCCAATCAAAATTACATGATCTTAAAACATCTCTATTTTAAGAAAAAAGCTTCTAAAAGCTTAACATATGCTCAATTCATTGGCTCAAAGATATCAAGAGTAATACATTACATTCTTCCCAGTTCTTCCCTTTGTCTGCCAAGATGTTGGTGAGAAAGAAACTCCAACATGAGGTGTGGAATCTCAGTCTAAAGAGCAAAGCTCTTGTCTCCCTTCTTAAGCTTGCCTGCTAGGAGGCTCACATTCCTGAGCAGTGACGTTGCTGATGTCAGTTAGCAAGGAAATACACTGGATTCTAATTGGCTCTCTTAATTCTGAACAAGTAAAGTTTTTAAATTTCCTTCAAGGTTTGAATAGAAACCTTATATTTTTATCAAAGATAATTGTCAGATTACAGAGAGAATAACCAAAGCTTCAAGGTTATTTCAACCATTAATTAAATAGATATGTTAGCTAGAAAAAACTAACTTAAATCTTCCTTCTCAGTCTGGAGATGTTTATGGCCTGATCATTCGTCATCTAGACACATAACAGATAAGGCTCCAGACACCTCGACTGGCAAGAGGCCTTTGATCTACCCTCTAACTCCTAGCCATTTGAATGTTTCCTTGGATACGGTGAAAGTTCATTTGGGAAGTTTAGAAAAAAGCTCACTGGAATGTAGCTGAAGAAGCTTCAGCCTGAACCAAGCTAATCACAGAAGTTGATTTTAGAAATCAGTACTGCAAAACACAAATCCAATACTTTGAAACAAAAAGTTAACATAAAGAAACTCAAAATTAATACAATAGGAACACAGATGGGCAAAAATATATGCTTATAATAGGAAATACATGACAAATTTTCCTGATCCCTCGCAGTCTGGCTTTCACCTGGGTTATGGCATGGAGACTGCGCTTGTGGCCTTGGTCGATGACCTCGCCCATGAGTTGGACCAGGGTCGCTCAACCCTGTTGATCCTGTTAGATCTCTCGGCTGTATTTGATACGATTGATCATGAGTTGTTGGTGACTTGGCTGCGGGACCGGGCAGGGATTAGCAGGACTGTTCTTGAATGGTTCCAATCTTTCCTGGCTGGGGGAACCCAACGTGTGGTGCTGGGTGAGTTTTCATCTTCTCCCCGGGCCCTCACGTGTGGGGTTCCGCAGGGTTCCATTCTATCCCCTCTTTTGTTCAATGTGTACATGCAGCCTTTGGGGGAGGTTGTCAGGGAGTTTGGGGTGAGGTGTCATCAGTACGCTGATGACACCCAGCTATCTCTCTCATTTTCATCTGACCCAGGTCTGGCAGTCTCAGTGCTTACCCAGTGTTTTTCAGCTGTGGGGGATTGGATGAGGACGAGCTGTCTGAAATTAAATCCTGACAAGATGGAGGTAATGGTTGTGGGGAAAGTTGAGGGAGTGATAGCCCCCATCATTGATGGGGTCCATCCTCCCCTGGTTTTTCAGGTCTGGAGTCTGGGGGTGCTCCTGGACCTGCAGCTCCACCTTGATGTCTAGGTGGTGGCTGGGCGAAGGGGGTATTTCGCCAGTTATATCTGGTACGTCGGCTTCGGCCGTATTCAATTCAATTCAATTCACAATTTATTTATATCCCACCTCTCTCAAACAACTCAAGGTGGCAAACAACAAATAATAACACATTTACTGGGGATCCTTTCCCATGCAGGGGACCCAACCTACACAATAAACAAATTATACAAAAATAAATTCCATCTTACAAAACTCCAACTCAAACCATTCCTAAATAACGGAAGGTTCCCACCATCAAACAAAATGTCTCGGACTCGGATCTGGCCACAATCGTCCATGATTTTATTACCTCAAGACTGGACTACTGTAACGCACTCTATGTGGGGCTACCCTTGGTGCTGGTTTGGAGACTGAGGCTGGTGCAGAATGCGGTGGCCTGTCTCCTGACTGGGACGGGCCGACATGATCACATTACACCAGTGCTTCGCTCTCTGCACTGGCTGCAGATAGTCTTTCGGGCCCAATTCAAGGTGTTGTTGTTGACCTTTAAAGCCCTATATGGCTTGGGCCCCACCTACGTGCAGGACCGCTTCACCCTCCGGGTCCTGGATCGGACCCTGCGGTCGGCCGAGGGCACCCTCCTTGGGGTCCCCCGGGTGTCGACCATGAGAAGGGCATTCTCTATGGCTGCACCGTGGCTGTGGAACTCCCTCCCGTTGGAGGTCCATTTGACCACCGGCCTCCCCTCTTTCCACAGACAGTGTAAGACCTGGCTTTTCTGCCGGGCCTTTACCAAGGGAGATGGGGTGGGTAGGTATGGATTGTTTACTTTGGGATTTTAGGCTGTTTTAATTGTAGCATTATTGTTGTGTATTTTAATGGTTTTTATATGTTGTTAGCCGCCCCGAGATTCCTGTGGCAGGAGGGGGCAGCATATAAATTTTAGTAAAAATAAATAAAATAAATAATCACAATTCAAACTGTGAAAATGGGCCAAATATACTATAAGTCCACCTGTTCATGCCAAGTTATTATCCTACAATAATCATGCATACCTCTTACGATCTAATAGGGAAATTTGATTCCTATAATGCCCCTTTCTTATAGAGGTTAATGATGCAATACATAACTCTTGGAGATGCCTTGCTTTTCTCTGAGCTTGTAGTAGCAATATTTGACTCCTGAAGAAGCTATCATATCAGGGCTTGCTTCTGCAATGCTTAAATCCAGAGAGACATCCTACTCCTTGAAGCTTGCACATCGTCACTTGATATATAGGAGGAGTGCTTGGTTCTTGTAAATGTAGCAGGTACAGCATACAGTTTATTTCCTTTTGACACCAACCTCATTGGTATAATAGCCTCAGGATAACAAGCCCACGACCAAAATGAGGCTATATAAGCGTTCCTTAAAATCAATCAAATATTACAATAATATGATAATCAAACATTTTCCACTTTGTTCCCTTACTCCTATACTTTTAGCAAAAATGAAGTTCAACACATGACATCTTCTAATTATTGTCCGTATTGGACTTAACCACTTGCATATGAAGCCTTGCTGCCCTAACTGCAAAGAAGGCTACCTCATTCATCACTTCCGCTTTATCTCCTAAGAGATAAATTAATCTCTGCAAAGTTGACCATAAAGGATCAAGTTTGACTCTGCTCAGGAGCCTTTCTCGAGGTTGAGCATATAAGGGGCAAATTAACAAATAATGTGGCAAATCCTCCACACCTCCCCCCACCCACATATACATTTCCATCCTTGGTAAGGTGTCCCTTTATATCTCCCTTCAACCACTGCCATGGGCATTGTTTGCAGCCTCAAGGAGGTAAAGGATTTTCTTGGCAAAGAGTTCACAGAAGCTTTAAATAGCTTATACCCATCAGACCTACAGACTAGTATTTATACCAGAGCAAAATACGTGAAACTGCTGCCTGTGCTCTTTGACACAGTCTGTCTAGGTGTCTAATTCTATGCTTTACCATTTTCCGAGCTTCTTTATATGGGAAAGTCTTCAGAAAGGGAAGTAAGAAACCCATTCGTTTCAATTTATGATTTACCCCTTTCCACCAAGAATCCTTATCATACCATAAATCATTCATTTTTTCAGTTAAACACATATTTGGTAGTGAGGAGGCTGAAGCACAAGATAACTTTAAGAGAAAACACATTAAGAGCATCTCAAACCTGGCGGACAATGATATCAATCCCAGTTCAAGTTTCATAATTGCAGGGGAGGTGGCTGGCAGTAAGTACCCCCAAACATTCTCTCATAAACTTGTTCGGCCAAGGTTCAAGATATTTGGCCACAAGTGAATTGTAACCCCAAATCTGAGTCCAATAGCACACCTTGGAGACCAGTTTGGACTCTAAGATTTTTAGGGCTGGTTTTATGAGCTGCCCACCCCTGGATCTAGAAAACCACCCCCAGATACTTAAAGGAACTAACCTGTTCAGTCTTCTACCCTTACAGGTACCACTGTGGAACCATGTGGAAAAAATCATAATCTTTGTTTTGTTAAAATTAATTACCAAATCTTGCAACTGGCACTCGTTACCAAAATCCTCCAACAAACAGTTCAGGTCTAACTTACTTGTAGATAATAAAATGGTATCATCCGCATACATCAGGACCGACACTTTTCGATCACCAACCTTATGTGCCATGTAGTTCCCCTTATCCTGATGTTTGGCTATTAAGTTATAGACATATAAATTGAACAAGGTTGGTGCCAGCAAACATCCCTACCTAACTCCCCTTGAGGTCTGGATTGTATCCGACAGAGCTCCTCTTGTGTTGATTCTAACCTGGAGTGTTATGTTCCTATATAATGACTGTATAAGCAATAAGAGTTGTTTGTCAATCAACATTTTGTCCAGCTTTTCCCATAAAAGTTACCTGTTGATAAAATCAAAGGCTGAACTGAAATCTATAAATGCCACAAACAATTTCATTTTTTGTATCTATATTTGTCAGTCAGATGTGACAGCAAGTTATGCAAGTTCTAATTAAGTGGATTCCACTGCAGACACTCTTAACCTGTGTTCATTGTGTTTTCCCCATTGGTGGCAATGGAGAAAATGCAGTGAACATAGGTCCCTGCTCTTAAGTCCCTACAGCTTAAATATGCCTGTACTAGTAAAGTAAGTAGCTTAAATATTCCATTGTGTACATGCTGTTTTTACTATCTCCGCAAGAGCAATTAACACACACAGGGGCCAGTTCTTTTTAATCTTGTATCTTGTGCAAAGCACAAAAGAAAAGAGACTAAACTCATGCAAAGTGGGTGAACAATGCTACTAGATCAGAATGTCAGAGGCTTATATATACATTGGAATCACTTGTGTTCTAGAGTAAATGGCTACACAAGGTTCAGGGTAACAGTATCAGACACACATTCTCCAGAGCTGTGCACCTTTCTTCTGCAAGATACTACTGGGCAATTAGATATGCAAGCTGTTATTACCAAAAGGGCAATTATGCTTTGAAAAAAATATTCACCTTCTTTGGCAAAAAATTTTCAAGTGTGCATGTTATACTGGCTGTATATTGTACTGGCTGTATAAATGTGTTCCTTTTTTACTCCTGTTAGCCCTGTAAAACCAACTCAGCTTCAGAGGGTGCTGGAATATGTTCCTTTTTGTACATCAACAATAGCTTTAATAACCTCCCCCTGGATACATCCGTGCACAGTCACTAAAAACAATGGAGCTGCACAAATGTCACAGACTATAACCTCTGGCCAAGTCGATCATTCATTCATTCATTCATTCATTCATGGGTTGGGAGTGGATAGTAGGAAATGGATCACTCCATCATGACTCATTGTGACGTTTGACAAAGTCCCCCATGATATCCTTCTTGAGAAGCTGGTAAAATATGGGCTAGATGATACTACGGTTATGTGGATTTACAGCTGGTTGAAGAGCTGTACCCAAAGAGTGCTCTCCATCAATCTAGAGGGAGGTATTGAGTAGGGTGCCTCGTGGCTCGATCCTGGGCCCTGTACTGTTCAACAACTTTATTACTGACTTGGATGAAGGAGTAGAGGGGATGCTTATCAGATCTGCAGATGACACAAAACTGGGAGGGGTAGCTAACACCTTGGAAGACCAAAACAAAATTTAAAATCATCCTGACAGGATGGAAAGCTGGTCCAAAACTAGCAAAATGAAATCCAACAAAGATTATTAAATGTAAAGTACTGCATTT
The DNA here is from genome assembly GCA_003113815.1 of Sphenodon punctatus. Taxonomy (NCBI): domain Eukaryota; kingdom Metazoa; phylum Chordata; class Lepidosauria; order Sphenodontia; family Sphenodontidae; genus Sphenodon; species Sphenodon punctatus. The sequence goes on along the minus strand of QEPC01004710.1, from coordinate 911,919 downwards.
AGATAAGAAAAATCAAATGCACAAGTATAGGATGGGTGATACCTGGCTTGGCAGCAGTACATGTGAAAAGGATCTAGGGCATGTAGTTGATCTCAAGCTGAACATGAGTCAGCAGTGTGATGCAGCTGCTAAAAAGGCTAATAAAATTTTAGGCTGCATTAACAGAAGCATAGTGTCCAGGTCATGAGAAGTGATAGTTCCACTGTTCTGCGTTGGTCAGACCTCATCTGGAGTACTGTGTCCAGTTCTAGGCACCACATTTTAAGAAGGACGTTGACAAATTGGAACAGGTTCAGAGGAGAGCGACGAAGATGGTCGGGGGTCTGGAAATCAAGTCCAAGGTTGAAGGAGCTGGATATGTTTAGCCTGGAGAAGAGAAGACTAAGGAGAGACATGATAGCTGTCTTCAAATATCTGAAGGGCTGTTACCTAGAAGATGGCGCAGACTTGTTCTCTGTTGCTCCTGAGGGCAAGACTAGAACCAATGGGCTCAAATTACAAGAAAGCAGATTTCAGCTAAACATTAGAAGGAACTTTCTAATGGTAAGAGCTGTTCAACAGTGGAACAGACTGCCTAGGGCGGTGGTGGGCTCTCCTTCACTGGAGATTTTCAAACAGAGGCTTTATGGCCATCTGCCAGGGATGCTGTAGCTGTGGATTTTCTGCATTGATTAGGGGTTGGACTAGATGACCTCTGATGTCACTTCCAACTCTATGATTCTGTGATTCTCTGAAGTGACCAAACCTGCCACTGTCAGGGAAGGGAAGTTGCTAGACTGGCGACTGGTGTCACCCAGTATGGCACTTATGTTCTTGTGGCCTGCAGAAGCTTTATTATTAGTGATTAGGGGTGGGGGGTGGGCAGGGAGGAGAAGTTCTGTGTGTCTGAAATCTCTGGTGATTTTGCAGTAATGGCAGTTAAACAAGAAGCCTCATTATGCCATTTTCCCAGTTATTTTTTTACAACAAAATTGCACATTAAGAAATAATAATTGATGATGTCTTGATATTGCCTGTTTGTTATTGGTATTCCACAGGTACATGCAGCAACGATCTCTGCCAGGGGCAACCTAGCAACCTGTATGTATCAAGTCTTCCCATTTATGGCAAATTCTACATCATCCATTACTCTCATGAAAATATAAACAGTAAATGAAAATAAATGTGGTACAGTATAGAGCCATTTGAATAAGACATGGGAAGGGGAGAGGGAGCCAAATGAGAAAAAAGGGAAACCACTAGGGGTGGGACTACCAGATCATCCGGTATCCGATACTGCCGGTATTTGGTGTACCGGCAGTATCAGATTAAACCCGGTAATCCGGCCCGTTTACCGGATTCCCCCGTACCAGATTTTTTACATTGCGGCCATTCAAATGAATGGCTGCAATGTAAAAAACAAAAACAAAAAAAAACCCCACTTTACTTTCCCTCCCCAGTCCAGGCTGTGCGGGTGGAAGGGGGGACACCCCCCACCCACCCTGCCCAGCCTGGCTTTAAAAAAAAAAAAATTCCCCAAAGTCCCTGCTAGTGCGGGCTCCGGGTCGCCGGCGGCACCAGCAGGTATGATCCCTGGGGTGGGTGGTTTAACACACACCCCACCCCAGGAATCAGATCACCCTACCTAGTCCTACCTCCCCACCCAGGGATCGCCTACCTTGCGCTCTGGGCAGCGGCAGTCCGACTCCGGCAGCTTCAGCGTTGACTGTGGCTGCCGGCTTCAGCGCTACTAGGCCTTCTGGGGAAACCCGGAAGTTCACCGGAAGGCCTAGTAGCGCTGAAGCCGGCAGCCACAGCCAGCGCTGAAGCCGCTGGAGTCGGACCGCCGCCACCCGGAGCGCAAGGTAGGCGATCCCTGGGTGGGGAGGTAGGGTGATCCCTGGGGTGGGGTGGGGTGTTAAACCACCCCCCACCCCAGAGAACACCCTAGTACCTGCTGGTGGGGGCTCCAGGTCGCCGGCGGCAGCCTGGAGCCCGCACTAGCAGGGACCTCAGGGGAATTTTTTTAAAGCCAGGCTGGGCAGGGTGGGTGGGGGTGCCCCCCCTTCCACCCGCACAGTCTGGGAGGGGGAGGGGGGAGGTTTTTTGTGGGTTTTTTAATTGATTTCAGTGGGGACAGTTCCCCATTGAAATCAATGGAACAAATCAGGTACCGGTAAACCGGTACACAAATCTGGCAATCGGTTTTTTTAAAATCAGGTAACCGGTAAATCCGGTAGCCGGTATTTGACCTGATGTCCCACCCCTAGAAACCACTATATTTAAGCAGTAACAACAGAAATGGGGTGGGAGAAATATATCAAAAGCTGTGCTGGACTCAGCTCGTATGATGTATTTATTTTTCTATTTTTGCTCCGCCTCTCTTGCAAAAGCGACTCAAGGCGGCTTACAAATTCAAGAAATAAAAACACACAAATCTAATAAAAATAAGTAAAATACAAACATACAAAACATATAAATAATAATACTAGATTATAAAAACCTGAGCTGCATATACAAATCCCTCCTCCCCAACCCAACTAACCCATCCCACCCTCTCCCCCACACTCCAATCAAATGCCTGATGGAAGAGCTAGGTCTTACAATTCCGTCAGAAGGCAAGAAGATCTGGGCTGAGGTGAACCTTCACCGGAAGGGAATTCCAGAGCGACGGTGCAGTCACTGAGGACGCCCTCCTGTCCGTCCGCACCTGCTGATAGTGCAGGACTTCCAGGAGGGCACCCCTAGATGACCGCAAGGGCCAAGGGGATGAGGCGATCACTCAGGTAAGCAGGGCCTAGGCCGTAAGGGGCTTTAAAGGTTAATAAAGGTATGATTAACAGACATCCCTGAGGATGTCTGTTAATCATCCCTTTAGTATTAGTCTTCCATTTTCTCCCACACTTTCCAAGCATTGTGTCCTGAGAATGAATTACATGTGTTGGCAACTCTCACAATTCAATTATGAATCCTGCAGTTTTTAATAATTAATCAAATCTCAGTTGTTGAAATCACTGGAATTTTCAAATCCTAATCTTGATTTCTGGGCACTAGAGATTAGCATCTCTGCACCTGCTGTGGGCTCCTGGTCTTCCAAATCTATGCCAGATTCCATTCCCAAGAACATCTCCCCCATTCCATTGCATCTCCTGTTTACTTCCATAACAGGGCGTGATCCTGAGTCTCTCCAAATCAGGATGCTCCCCCTCTATGAATTTTTTGAGTGAGGGGGTCTTATAGATTTTCCTCAAAAGAGGAGAATGAGAAGGAACCCTGAACCTGGCTTCTTTAGACCCATCAGGATGACTACTTTTATCACACAACCTGCCTCCATTGCTAGACTACAATGCCATTGCTGGTATCCCTCTAAAGCAATAGCCAGTGAAAATTCTAGTGGCAAGCCTAGCAAGATATTTCCTTATCTAGGAAAGCAAAACATGAAAAATCCATTCACCATCCATGACGCTATTGCAAATCTGATGTAATCTGACCAAACCATCTCTCTGCACACAGCCAGACAGTCCTTCTAAAGCCAGGACTGGGGGAGTGAGGGTCCACCAGCCAGATAATGTCTGAAAGGTTTACTCTGCTGTGACCCACAACATACCAGGTAATGGTATGTGGATAAACAGAGGATTGAGCTATTAGTTCTACGCTAGTGGAGACTGGCAGATCCTCCCCTCCCCCGGTTCACGTTCAAAGGCACAACACGCTAATCCCCAGATGGTCCACTTATCCCTTTATTTGCTGAATGAAGTTATTTATACAAGAAGGTCCACAGAGATACCAAGAACTCATTTACAGGGACATCATGTAGCAACAATCCATTTATCTATTTATTTATAGAAAGATATTTATGCAGGATAAAAAAAAACCAATGAGATGCAGCTACCCTGCTCACACATTTGTCCTGCGACAGACGCATTTATATACAAAGTTTTTAAGAGAAACCGAGATGGTTTCTAAAATGGTAACTGAAACCAATATACATGTACACGTTCTGACTATCAATCCAATAACAAAGGATCTATGTGCTGGGTCAGGCTATGTCCCCTCCTTCCCATGTATAATCTTCACTGCCCTGTAGAAATCCTTACCAGAAACTGAGTGGTGTGGTTATAAGATGTTTTACAAACAGTATCCCTGATGGCTTTGGTGTTTCCTTTTTCTCTTAATCCAACATTTTATTCCTGGTTTAGCTAGTACAATGCTGACAGTTCAGTGGGTCCAAACCATAATCCTCAGGTTTGGGCAGGGTCAGAGTCAAACACTAAGGATATTTTCAGGGTTTACAACTAAGTGGTAAACAAGTGGTGACAGCCTGGCAAATTAGGGATACAGCATACATGTGAACAGGTGTTCACATGAACACCAACCTGTGGTAGAGCTATCTAGCAGATGACTAGATTAAAACCATGGTAATATTGTTGGCCATGGCTATTACAACATCCACAAGTGAATTGTGTGAAAAAGTACTTCCTTTGGGTTGTTTTAAATTAGGTGCCTGTTAATTCAATTTAGAGTCCCCTAGTTCTGTTACTATGGGTATTTTCAGACATTACGAGATCACAGTGAACCACGGTGAATACCCACCTGTGGTCACTGTGGCTCGAACGTCTGTTTGGCGGCCGCCACGGTCAATACCCGCATGGGGCCAATTTGAACCACGCTTCGCGGGCTAGCCGGGGGAATGTCCCAGGAAGCGTGGTCAAAAAGATACCCAACGGGGACCAAAAAAAAGTAATATCTGGCCGGTTGCCACGGCACGGGATCCCCGGCGGGATCCCGAGCCACGGCACATCCGGCCCAACGCGGCGGCCGCAGTGGCCCCGCCGCCCACCCATCTCCCTGGAGGGCAGGCGGCGGGGTGTGTGGAGGGGGCAGGGCTGTGCGGCCGCACGTTGCGCCACGCAGCCCCGCCCCCTCCCAGATTCCCCGCCGGGATCCCCCCGGCACGTCTGATATGGCGTGACGGGGTGACCCCGGCAGGGAATGAAAGGGTTGATTTTGCTACGGGGCCAAGTGGCCCTGTAACGTCTGAAAACACCCTATAATAAGGGATAAATAACTTCCTATTTACTTTCTGATCATCATCAGTGGTTTTAGAAACCTCTGTGCGCTAGCAATTTGATAATGGAGTGCCATGGCATAGACCATGGCATGATGAGCCCATTCTCACATTAATCTTAGTCATTAAAAAGGTGTAGCCCTGACTCCTGCAGTGCTAAACACCACTACAAAGCTATTGGGAATAGCAAATGCAGCCTAGGCCAAAAGGTGTGCATGTGCTTCCTTTTGCCACCAGCAGTCAGAACAAGGGGCACTATTACTTACTTTCCCTACTAATTCTGTACTTGGGTACAGCTGTGGGAATCAGTAAAAAGGGACGCCCCCTCAACTGCACAGTCAAGGGTGACAGACATTAGCAAAATAACAGCCCTCAGCTATTTCAGGCTTTGCTAGGATCCAAGTACAAGTTTTAAATAGACAAGGCTTTTCTTTAATGCTTGTTAAAGGAACTGTGAAGCAGAGGTACATCCATGCCACAGGCTCCCTCTCCTGGCACAGCCCTAAGCAGCTATAGCAGCAGCCTCTCATTAAGCAAACACCCACAGATGATGAGTCAAAACCCTAACTGCCCTGAAAACGCATGGGAGAAAGCAGAGAATCTCAGAAGGCTAGAGAGTCCATACTGAGCAAAGAAGAGACCCATCTCTTCTAAAGATGTAGCAGCAGATAAATCCATACTCGCAGGGCTTTCTGTCCTTTTTTATGAAGGAACCAGGTCTAGTTCTGCCCCATTCTACCCGAAATAGAGATATTCTGACAATGGTGGTTTCCACAGCACATGAGAACTGCACTCTTGCTAGCAATGCATGCTGGGAAAGAGGAAAAGCCATGAAGCAATCTTGTTAACCTGTTCATTGAGAATAGGACACGAGAAAGATGCCATGCTTGCTGAGGATGAGGTTTGGATAGGAGAGGTTCAGTATTGCCTACATCAACTATTAAAAAATCATGAGGTAGCCTACACATGTACACACACACACACCAGAGGTTAAAACTCACTAAATTCTAATTTTTAAATGGTTAGGTTCCTTTTATTCACCTTCTGGTGCTCAAGCATTTTGATGGATCACGTTTTCAAAGCTTTCCTTACCAATCATAAGGTCCGCAAGGTTTGCTTTTATTAAGAAAAAGAAGGGGCTCTGAAATTCTCATGTAATCACTTGACTCCAGCAGAAATTTGAGCCTTTGCATTTTAGGGATGGGAGGCAGATTAATGATGAAATTGTTGGGAGTAAGACAGAGTTTTTAGAATATTGGGTGTTTTTAGATGGACCCCGGGGGGGGGGAGGGGTCTGCTCTGGTGCCGGCAGATTTAAACGTAGCCCCATCACCACAGTCCATCCATGAACCCCTTCCCCGCATCATAAAGCTGTGGGTGGATTGGCAGCAACTCTAGGCTGCCAACTGCAGCTCTTTGGCAGTTGTCTCCTTCGCCGCCTAATAGCGGCGACGGGACAACTGTTGCACCCCCTGCCCTGCCCGGAGAGACGCAGAGGAGCCGACGTGCAGGGAGGACTGTTAGAAGTCCTCCTCGTGCTGTTTTCCAAGGTTGCCAGGCAACCCCTGTTGACGCAGCCGCTAGAGCAAGCTGCGCAGGCCTGGGAGCTCTGCCCCTTTTAGGAGGGGCTGATTCCATGAGCGTGGGAAGAATCACGCCATTTCAGGGAACTGCCAGGAGAATTAGCCCCACCCAGCCCTCCCTCTAGCACTGTGGTTTTAACCGGTGGCCTTTAGGGAGCCGAGGAGGAATTTTGACGACCAACCTGAAATTTTGTACAGGGCTCACGTGTTTCGCCTCCACAACAGTGCAGAATAGTTTTAAATAGGTTTATTAGATTGTTGTGATTTCAGTTGGCTCCTTTGATTGGCATTTCATTCTAATTATAATGTAGCAAGATATGAGTTGTGAATAACATAATTGGATTGAATTGGTGTGTTAGTATTCAGAATGATCAGAGAATTTACGAGTAATTGGATGACTGAGATTGGTAATATATTAGTCGCACTCTGCAGGGGTCCAGTATGCTAAGGTATGTTAAATAGGAAGGAGATAGAATAATACGAGTCATCTCCTTAAGAGATGGGGACGTGATACCTTGTGTAATGCAGGGCACAGCATGCACAGGGGTCATGCTCCCTGTGAGTAGTGACCTAACAGGGGAGGAGGGACAGGCACTGTCTTCGCATCCTGAGGACACTTTCTCCTTACTCATTCCACAGTGGGCATTGCCCCCTTTCGGCCAAAACCATGTTGCTTTCGAAAGAGGGGAAGTTCGGAGTTAAAGGGATTGTTACTGGAAGGCACATCCAGGACTATCCCACAGTTAAAAGTTATAATAGTTGATTAGCATACTGCACCCAAATTGCTTGTGCAATTACCCACTGACCTTGAATTGGATAAATCTGAATAAAGAGTGCGGCCAGTTTTTATAACTAACTATATGCCTCTGTGTCTCATTTGGGGTGCGTCGACAAAGATTGTTTTTGAAAGACGATGCCGTGGCTGTGATGGCAGCGAAGAAGTTTTTCTTTGCTGCCATGATAGCGTCTGCAAAGTCGGGTTCCAACAGAGCTTTTCTGGGTGGTATGGGGTTTGGTCACTCCAGCCTGTCTCCACCAGGAACTGGAGGGGTCCAGTGCGCGCCGTGACATTTTTATTAGGGCTATGGAAGCCCAGACTTGTCCCTTTTGGGGGGATCAGTTTCAGTTGTTGTCGTCCACTGTTGCGGAGGAGGTGTTGGGGTCTGTGTGAGCCACAAGTTGTGACTGAATCCTGACAAGACGGAGGTGATGTTAGTGGGTAAGTCAGTGGAGATGGCGACCCCCTCTGTTGAGGGGGTGTACCCTCCACTGACTTCCCAGGTGCGGAACCTGGAGGTGCTGCTCGATGCGCAGCTCCGCCTGGATCTCCAGGTGGAGGCTGTGACATGGAGTGCCTTCCGCCAGCTACATCTGGTGCGGTGGCTTCGCCGCTGGTTTCGGTTCTGGATCTGGTCACGATCATGCATACTTTTATCACCTCTGGGTTAGACTACTGTAACATGCTCTACGTGGGGCTACCTATGGTGATGGCTTGGAAGCTGCAGCTGGTGCAGAAGGCGGCGGCCCGGCTCCTGGTGGTGTTGGGCTGCCGGGAGCACATTACACCAGTGCTCCGATCTCTGCACTGACTGCCAATAGTCTTCCAGGCCTGATTCAAAATGTTGGTTCTGACCTATAAAGCCTTACACGGTCTGAGCTCTGCCTATTTGCGAGATTGCCTCACTCCCCGGGATCTGGACCAGCCCCTGTGGTCATCTGGGGGTGCCCTGTTGGAGGTCCCCTGGGTTTCCCGGCAGGCCACGCAGGACAGGGCATTCTCAGTGGCCGCACCCTTGGAATTCCCTTCCAGTGGGGGCCCGTCTGGCCCCAGACCTCCCGGGGTTCTGTAGGAATTGTAAGACCTGGCTGTTCCGTCAGGCATTTGGCAAGGGAGAGGGGTGAGGGTGGGGGTGGGGTGGGTGTTTTGGGTTTTGTTCTCCCCATTTTAGAGTTGTATTTGTTATTTAATGTTTTTATATATTTTACTGTGTTTATTAACTGATTTTGTTAGCTGCCCCGGGCTGCCTGGCAGGAGGGGTGGGGTAAATATTTTTAAAATAAATAAATAATAAATAAATAAATACTCAGAACTGTGACCGTCCTGGCTGCTGAAAGCCAGCCGGGAGACATTGGGGTCGTTGCTGGCTGGGGTGATGAATGCCTCCCTTTGGGAGGACAGAGTGCCAAGCTGCCTTAAGGCAGCAATTGTTCGGCCCTTACTTAAGAAGCCATCATTGAAGATTAATCCCCCTGCCAGCTATCGGCCTATCTCTAACCTTCCCTTTTTAGGGAAGTTTATTGAACGGGCAGTGGCTTATCAGCTTCAGGAGCATCTGGATGCTATCAAATTCCTGGATCCTTCACAGTGTGGGTTCTGTCCTCGGCATGGCACAGAGACTGTGCTTGTGGCCTTGGTCAATTACCTTTGCATGGAGTTACACCAGGGAAATTCTACCCTGTTTATTTTATTAGATCTTTCAGTGGCTTTTGATACCGTTGATCATGAGGTTCTGATGACTTGCCTGCAGGACCTGGCTGAAGTTGGCAGGACTGCTCGAGTGGTTCTGCTCTTTTTTGGCTGGGAGGTCTCAGCGGGTGGTGTTGGGCGATTGTTCATCCTTGGGATCTTCCTTGTGGGGTCCTGCAGGGTTCCATTCTGTCCCCACTCTTGTTCAACGTGTATATGCAGCTTCTGGGTGAGGTCATTCAGAGGTTTGGGGTGAAGTGCCATCAGTATGCTGATGACACCCAGCTCTACCTCTTCTTTTCATCTGACCCAGGTCCATCAGTCTTGGTGCTTACCCACTGCCTGGCCACAGTTGAGGACAGAATGAGGGCGAGTCAACTGATGCTAAATCTGGACAAGACTGAGTTGATGATGGTTGGCCAGTCTTGTTCCCTGGAGGGGATTGGGACTCTTCTTATTGATGGGGTCTGGCCCCCTCTGGTTGAACTTCATCGGGTTTGCAGCCTTGAAGTGCTTCTGGATCTCTTGCTGCGCCTGGATTGCCAGGTTGTGGAGTGGCCAGGAGCGCTTTTCACCAACTCCATCTGGTGAAGTGACTGTGACCTTTTCCTTTGGACTCGGATCTGGCCACTGTCATCCATGCTTTCATCACCTTGAAGCCAGACTACTGTAATGTGCTCTACATGGGGCTGCCCTTAGTGAGGGTTCAGAGGCTTCAGCTGGTGCAGAATGTGGCAGCTTGTCTCCTTACTGGAACGCGTCACCACACGCACATAACACTGCTTCTCCAGTATTGTCTATTGGAGACAATTCTGAGAGGCAGACGAACTCTTGTGAACCCTGGAGAACAGTGGGCACAGTAAGCCGCCCCGGACTGCTTTGCAGGAGGGGCGGGGTATAAATCCTTTAAATAAATAAATAAATAAATAAAACAAAATCACTGAAGCCTTGCAAAGAGGCTGATTGGAACAGGAGAATGGACTGATTCTTTTGATTGACTGTCTTACTGGCTGCTGATAGTCTTCCGGGCCCAATTCAAGGTGCTGGTGATGACCTTTAAAGCCCCAAATGGCCTAGGTCCCATCTATTTGAGGGATCATCTGGCTCCTCGTGTCCCGTCATGGCCTCTGCAATTGGCTGGGTGGCGCCTTTGTGGAGACCCTGGTTTTTCGCCTAGTCTTGACTATGAGGAGGGCATTATTGGCTATCTCACTTTGCTATAGAACTCCCTGCCCCAGCAGGTCCACCTGTGTTCAAGCCTGGTGGCCTTCTGGAAGAAATGTAAGACCATTTTGCTCTGTTAGGCTTTTGGCAGCGGGGACTGAATTTGGGGTGGAGGGTTAATTTAAGGGGGAGGATGGGCTGGGTAATAGGGAGAGGGATTAGTTGGGAGGTTGTTGGAGGGTGGGAGTGGGTTGGGTTTTGGGAGGGATTATGTTTTTATATTGTATTTTATATTTTTTTAAGTCATCCTGAGCCTTCAGGGAAGGGCAGGATATAAATGAAATCGATAAATAAAATAAATAAATAATAAACAAATAAATAGTGCCGTACTGGGTCAGATCAATGGTCCATCAAGCCCAGCATCCTGTCTCCGACAGGGTACTTGTCCCTGGGACCTGCTGGGTACTTCTTCCAATTTCTTTCTCCTGGGAGAAGTACCCAAATGTCACAATGGGTAATGAATGCCCTGTTGTTCCATCCCCCAGCAGTAAGAGATTACATTCCTCAAGCCTACTTAGCTAATAGCATTTATGAACCTATCCGCCAAGAATTTATTTATTTATTTATTTATACAGGGATTTCTAACCTGCCCCTCCTGCCTCTGGCAGTTTGGGGCAGCTTACAATAAAATCACAAAAACAATACAATATAAACAGGGTCCCAAGCCAAATGCTGGTCTGCAATTCACAAATTTCCTGTAGAATCCCCCTCCCCCTGCAGAATCTTCTGCCCCGCTTCTCCCTGCGCAGAATTTTCAGTCTGCGCTGAGGAGATGTGGGGCAGGAGATTCCATGGGGGGGGAGGGGAATTAATAAACCTTAGAGGATTCCCCCCCCCGGGCTGCGTTGGGTGGGAGGGGCTGCCAGAGCTCACCTCCCCCCCCTCCTCACTCAGCAGGCCAAATAAACACACCTAACAACAGTGGCGGCAGCTTCAGTCAGCACTCTTCAGCTTCTCCTTCTGGCCACTTCCTGACCTCTTCCAACAGGGCCTCCCAGAGCATCTCCTAGATGCATTTATTTCCCGGATTGAGGGGGGGGGGGAGGCGAGCCCTGGCAGCCCCTCCCAACCAACACAGAAGTGGGGAGGGGAAACCGGCCCTGGGAGGATGGGGAACCCAGCATGGTGAGGTGTGGAATCTGGACCTGAGCCTCCCAGATTCCCACGGAATTTAAAAAAAAATACTGGATGAGAATCAGGACCCTGAATATAAAATATCAACATCTAAAACGTCAAAAATCAAAATCAGAAAACAATCCCACCCCAACCCCTCTCCCATTACCCATCTCCCCCACCAAAAGCCTGGCAAAAAAGTCAGGTCTTGCAGTGGCACTTGAAGGAGGAAAGATTCAGGGACAAACAGATACTCACCGGGAGGAAGTTCCACAGCCGCGGCGCAACCACCGAGAAGCCTTCTCTAATGTTGCCTTCCGCTGAACACAGGAGACCTTAAGAAGGGCGCCCCCAGTGGACTGCAGGGCCTGATCCAGGACCCGGGGGTGAGGCAGTCCCACAGATAAGTGGGGCCCAGGTCACTTAGGTCTTTATAGGTAAGATTATCCAATCCCTTTTAAAAACTAGTTATGCTACCAGTCGAGACCACTTACTCTGGCAGTAAGTTCCACAAGTTAATTGTGCGCTGAGTGAAAAAAATACTTTCTTTTATTTGTTTTAAATCTGCTGCCTGTTAATTTCGTGCAGTGTCCCCTTGTTCTAGTACTGTTAGAGAGGGTAAATAATCGCTCCCTATTTACGTGTTCCACACCACTCATTATTTTATAAACTTCTATCATATCCCCACTCCGTTGTCTCTTCTCCAAGCTGTAGAATGCCAACCTATCAAGCCTATCTTCATATGAGAGCCGTTGTACTACCTTGATAAATTTTGTTGTCCTTCTCTGTAACTTTTCTAGTTCTACTATGTTTTTTTGAGATGGGGCAACCAGAACTGTACACAATACTACAGATGCAATCGTACCATAGATCTATATAGAGCCATTACGATATTTTCAGTTTTATTCTCTATCCCTTTCTGAATGTTTCCTAACATTCTGTTTGCTTTTTTGGTTGCCACCGCTAAATAAGCTGAGGATTTCAATGTATTGCCAACAATGACTCCAAGATCCTTTTTATGAGCATGCTTTTATATGTGATGGTGCTGAGCACAGCCACACTTCAATCCTGCCCAGAGGGAGGGCCCTCATTCCGGGCAGGATTTGGCCTGGCTGCTGAGCAAATGGCCCAACCCTTTCTCTGGTGGGTGGCCACGGTAGCCTAGGCTGCCGTGCCCAGAACTGCTGTGGACCTGGACCGAGGTATGTGCAAGAGGGCCAACAGCATTATGGTGCACTTTATCCCTGTCTGGAGTCCCTTGCACAAGCTGTGGCAGCGCTTAGCCCAGGCTGTTCCTCAGGGATGGTCCCAAGGAACAGTCCAGGCTAAGCGTCGCCAAAGCCCACACAAACCTGAGTTCCGGCCCAGTCCATCATCTGGGGGCTGGTTTTAGACGTGATGGCTCCATGGATTTCCACACTTGGACAACTGAAAACACACTGAGTGGTAACTCCTAATTTAGAACCCAACATTGTATACATATAGTTTGGATTATTTTTCCCTATGTGCATCACTTTGCACTTGTTCACATTAAATTTCACCTGCCATCTGGATGCCCAGTCACCCAGTCTCTCAAGATCCTCCTGCAATTATTCACAGTCCATTCAGGTTTTAAGTACCTTGAATAACTTTGTGCCATCTGCAAGTTTGATCATTTCACTCTTTACTCCTTTCTCCAGATCATGAATGAATATATTAAACAACACCAGATCCCTGGGGCACTTCACTAGTGACTTTTCTCCACTGCGAAAACCAACCACTTAATCCTACTCTTTGCTTCCTATCTTTTAACCAGCTGCCAATCCACAATAGGACACTGCCTCTTATCCCATGGTTCTAAGAGTCTCATGAGGGACCTTATCAAATATCTTTTGAAAGTCCAGATACACTATATCGAACGACTCACCCGTATCCACATGCTTATTTACACCCTCAAAAAATTCCAATAGATTAGTGAGACATGACTTCCCTTTCCTAAATCCATGTTGACTCTTCCCCATGAAGAATGAAACGTTCTTCACATTATACCTCCCCTCCTGTGAAAGCAGCAGTGTCTGAAGAGATTTTGTTTCTTTACACTTCTTTTCTATCTTGCTAAAAAACAACAAACAGCAGGGTCTAAGTTCCCAGATCTCCTCTTTCTGGTGTCACCTCTACATTAAAGAGGCAGAGCACAGAGTCTTCTAGCCACCACAGTCCAGGGAGACTGGCTAGGACTCCAGTTCTATGAAACAGGTATTCAAGCCCCATGACTGGGCAAGCCAAAGCAGAATGTTTGACACCTATAGCAGGGAATTTCATATGGCAGCCTTTCTCCATGCAATTTATGATTTTATGGAGGCATTGGCTGTCTTTAGACACAACAGAAAGGGGTGGCTGACTGTATGTTGACACCATTGGGTGAAAACAGACATGACGCTAACCACCCTTTAACCACCCTTGGTGGTTATTTATGCATGTTTCAGGGCTGCATAGGGCACCAATACAGCCCTGCAACATGCATAAATAACCACCAAGGGTCGTTAAAGGGTGGTTAGCGTCATGTCTGTTTTCACCCATAGTATAGCCACACATGTTTTTCTGTGTTTAATACATTACAGTACTTAGACACAACGGCATGTCCAGGGGCTAATTGGGGTTCTGCCTGACACTTGTGCCAGAATCTCTCCTTGCAGAAGTACTCCCATGGAGTTCTGGGAGTTGTAGTCCATGCGGGAGAGTGGTTGGGTCTGCCCCAAATCCTCTGCTCTGCATTGCCATTCTTCACTGCTTACCACCCCCACCCCCGGGTGCTTTGGGAGACCACAAAGGAAGTGTGCAGCAAGGAACAAGTTCTTTGGCAGCAGTGCAGAATGGAGGATTTGAGACAGAAGACAGGGAGGAATCAGGGCAGACAGACTGGAAATGGCTGTGAACACACCACCCGATGACTTTAGACAAAATGTTAACCATGGGAAGAAAATACTCAACATCTGCACCCGTGACATCCATGCAATGAATGAGGAGTTAATGGGAGGCTAACGACAGGCAGACCAGTGGCTAAACATAGTGACGGTGCTTAGACACAATGCACAGTTACATGGCAAACGCCTTAAGCACCCTATTGCCATTGTGTCCAAAGACACCCAGACACTGGGAATGGGGTACTTTTATATAGGTGTAATTATGTTCATTAATTTAATTCATTATTTAACTTTGTTAATTCACACCAATTACCATGAGACCTAAAATTAACAAATTTTGAAAATTAGTAATTGAATGAAGTCAGGTTTTTTTTAAAGGATATTGATTTGAATAAAAGCTAAATAACTCATATTTGTCCTCTTATCTCTACAAATATAATTGGTCAGGATTTAATTATAACATCTCATAGCCCACTGCTAAACATACCATAGTCTATTCCATATTTATTTTGCATGAAGTAATGGAACACATCAGACACACACAGAGCGAGAATGAAGAGATGGTTAAAGTTTTCAACTGTAAATCTGTGGTTAGGTGCCTCTATGAAAGTAGCCTGTCTTTGAGAGGCCATGGGCACTTCCATCTGGAGCCAATCTGAAACTGCACACAAATACCTATAGAAATTAGGGCTGAAACGAGCATCCAGATTGGATTCTCACGAGATATCTCGCAAGATTTTGGCCAGGACCGAGATCGCTGTTCTGTGCATGCACAACCTTTTTCCAAAGCGGTGTCAGCAGTGTCACCACCATTTTGGAAAAGAGCTTTGCATGTGCAGAATGGGCCCAGCAGTCATTTTGCACATACACAGTGATTATTTTTTTAATAAATTTTTTTACGACCACGCTTCCCTGCCACCATCCCTACGCAGAGAAGCCAAGCAAGAAGAGGGAGACCCAGCGGCTGGAGCAGTCCTGCTGAGTACATGGCTGACAGGGTCTTTTGCAAACCTAGCCAAGGGTCATTTGCTGGGGAGGGCTGATCAAGAGAGTCTTACTTTTCTCAGTGAGAATCCAGGCAATTCTCATCTTGTTCTCATTTGCAAGAAGGAGCCAAGATTCCCGATTCTCCTCAAGAAAAGTGAGAATTGCAAAATCGAATTTCAGCCCTATTATAGTTTTCCATGTAACCAACGAGGATTTAATGGGAAGCTAACAAGGGGGCAGAGTCGCAGATCAGTGGCCACTATCATTTAAGTACATGGAAAAGGTCAGTGCATTCAGTGAACTAGAGCCCAGACTATAACTGATATTAAAGCATACATCACATAGACACAGAGAGTGTTTAAATAAAACAATAATATTTTTTTACCAGAGAAACCATTGTCATGTAGAGACTGACACAGGTTTGCTTTTTTAAAACATTTATAATGTTTTAACATTTATAAAGTGAGTATGGTGAGTAGGAATTACTTCTATGAGGGGAATAAAGTGTAATGTTTGAGAGTAAAAATATAGCCACCATTAGTTACCACCTTGGTTTTTAGCATTTTGTCCTCCTAACCAGAAAGCAACTGCAGCCATGCTTCCATTGCATTCCAAAGACATTTTTTCAATACCTTGGAAACGTTCTTTGCATAACACATACACTAAGAAGTCAATATTATGCAAAGTAGGACAAGGGGAAGGGTCTCTTAGGGTTTGTATTAACGATCCAGGAAAATTGGCCCAGTCACAGAAGAACAAGCAGTAGTTTGATCAGAGTGGAGCAAAGTGCTGATAAGAATGGACCCCTAAATTCCCCAAAAATGGGTACCACCCCCCCACACTCCTGCTATGTAAACTGAGGCCAAGGGACCTGAGAAGAAGGGCATGCAAAAAGCCCCAGGAACCAACTGAGGCCGGAGAACATGGGGACAGAGGCTTGACAGGGAAACCTCCCCATACGAGGTGCACAAGCAGAAAGGGGGGG
>QEPC01004710.1:867685-892992 GCA_003113815.1 Sphenodon punctatus | reverse complement strand
GAGCTTGAGTTGACGTCGGGAGATCCAGGCGGAGATATCAGAGAGGCAGTTGACGAGGCGTGAGTGGACAGAAGAGGAGAGAGAGTGGGTAGAAAGATAGAGTTGGGTGTCATCAGCATAGAGATGATATTGGAATCCGTGGGAGGCAATAATTTTGCCAAGGGACAGGGTGTAAATAGAGAAGAGGAGAGGGCCAAGGACAGAGCCTTGGGGGACCCCAACTGAAAGGGGGAGGGAGGAGGAGCTCGACTCGGGGAGCGAGACTTTAAAGGAGTGGTCAGAGAGGTAGGAGGAGAACCAGTCGAAGAAAAAGACCACGGAAGCCCAAGGAGTAAAGGGAGTCCAATAGGAGCGAGTGGTCGACAGTGTCAAAGGCAGCGGAGAGGTCAAGGAGGACAAGGATCAGCTCTGAGGGCCACATAGACATTGAGCATGTGGGTTCCAGAGGGGTATGCTCAGAAAGAGAAGGATCCAGATCATGGATCTGTGTCATGAATCAGTCCCCTGTCCTTGTGTGCATCTTTGCTCGCTTAGCCTGAGCTCAGTTTTTCAGTGCTTAGGAATAGTAACTGGATCATGGGGTTGGAAAAGGGACACATCTGAGTTCCCTGAGACCTGCCTTTTTATTCAGCCAGACATTTAATGGGCAGCGATAGGTTTTGGCAGGAGGGTGAAGGGGTGTTTTTAGTTTTTATTGGTTTTAATTATGTATTTTATATTTGTATTTGTTTTATGTATTTATTGTGAGCCGCCCTGAGCCTCAGGGGATAGGGTGGGATATAAGTCTAAACAAAACAAACAAACAAATAAATAAATAAATAAAATAAACAAACACTAGCTGCAGGCTACATTTGGCCCCCAGGTCTGTGCCTCCAACCCCACCTTTTCTATGGTCACAGATATACAAACACTTGCTGAAAGAAACCAGTATTATAAGTATCAACCATCTTCTCTTTTCCCGTGATCCCACTCCTATGGCTTCTTTAACTTGCAAGTGAACAGGGCCAACCTGCCCATTGGGCATATTAGACAACTTGTTCAGGATGGCAGACTTCTCTGGGGCAGCTCTCAGGGATTCATACATCTCTTGGAGCATCTCAGAATGCCAGTGATGGCACTAATGCACAGCCAATGCACATTAGTGTCTGTATTTGAGTGGGTATGTGAACAAAGTACATGTGTGAACATTGGATTAAATTTGGCATTTGACAGCATGTGGAGAGGCATGATAGAATCTGATCTTACATGGGCATTTGCATGTAATTTAACTTGGGCATCTGAGTTGCAATGTGATATCATTTGATTTTATTTAAGCATTTCGTAGTGTATGATGGCAACTGGTTTTGAGCAACTTTTAGCATTTGATAGAATGTGATTTTAACTGGGCATTTGGATTCAGGGGGAAGGGTAGCAGAGTATGTGGCAGGGGCAGCTTATGATTAGAGAAAGGGAGGACTTTGTGCTGCCAATTAGAGCTGATGCGGCAGCAGCTGTTACGGTGCTGTGATTCCATTCTGCCATTTCGGAATTGCCCGCACAACACCGCAGCTTTTCTGCGGACATTCCGCTAATTCCACTGGCATTCTGCAAATTGCACTATTTTGTGGCACTGGTGGAATGGCGGAAGTAGCGAAAATGTCATGTTTCCGCTATTTTGCGAAGTCTGTGGAAGTAGCGGAATGAAATTAGCGGAACTGCAGAAGTAGCGGAATGAAACTAGCAGAATGAAAGCCTCTGCCATGCCATACCACTAATTGCGGAAACGCTGTTTCCGGTGGAAATAGCTACCACTGCGACATTCCGCTACAGCCCTACTGTCAATGGGTGTACCTAAAATATGGATGTACTTTGATATTGCTAACTATAGTATTATTCATTCATTCTATGTACCTACATATATTAATATATGATAACACCATAGTTCAGAGGGAGGGAACAGAAAGACATCAAAATAGCTAAGACTGATTTTGCATGTAAGAGTCTACATCTCTCTCCAAATATCAGCTTTAGGAGAGGTCAATAATAAAAACCTATTCACTTTTGAAAACAGGATGAGAAAGTTTATAAACTCTCCAAATATCTTCCCAGACACCAGAAAGGAAGAGAAGGAAAATTAGAGACAAGGCCTATTGCACATGCATTAAATTTGCCCAGATGATCCTAGCATTTGGGAGGGAAATCTGCAACTATGGGTGATTTCAGATGGTACGGGTGCCTGATTCACCACAGTGAATTCCCAGCGGTGGCGAGCCGATCAACCACCCCCCATGGTCCAGGAAGACCCAGAAAAGACATGATGGGAGCAGGACCATGGCAGGGAATCGGGCCGCTAGACCACGGCCCGGGGCTGCGCAACAGACGTGACGCCGATTCCGGGATGTGGTCAAAACACCCAGAAAGCACCGGGGAGGGGCGGGAGGCAGACATAGTCAACAGAGGGCAAACAAAGCCAAAAGGGTCAAAAGGAAACGCCCACACCAGGGAAATGGGAAGGGAGGGGGAGGAGGGAGAAGATCGGCCGAGGCAGCACACACAACAGGCAGAGACAACGAGGTCAGAGTGGAACACACAGCACAAATACACACCCGGGCACATACACACCCGCACGGGGATGAAGGGAAGGGGAACACAGCAGGACGGACAATACAAATGGCACAATGGGGACCAGGGGCAGGAAAGAGGGGGGGACGGGCCCTGTGGCAGGGCAGGACACGGGGAAGGGCACCCAGAACCCCGACAACAGCACAGCCTGCACGGGCAACCCTGGAGCAACACAGGCAGCCCTGGAATGGGGGGACCCCTCAGGAGCAGAGCACAGGCACAGGGGGAGGCCGCATGGACAGGGAGTGGCCCGGGAATGGTCCAGGAGGCAGACAGGGACCCCATGCATCGGCGAGGGTGTGATGAATGGGATGGAGGTGAGCCGGAGTCGAGAAGCAGTGCAGCTGGTCCAACCCCCCCCCCCGGGAGGATGCCGGGAGGTGCACTCCAGGGGGTCCAGAACCCCTCGGTCACAGTCACTCAACAGGGGTGGGGGGGCAAGGGCACAGGACAGCTCGCAGCCAGACTATGAAGATCAGCAGCACCCCGGGGTGCTGGGTGCCAGCTCGGAGATCAGGACACAGCCACAGGAGAAGGCAGTCACGGAGGGGGACACTGGTTGCACAGGAGGACAAGGGGGGGCCCGTGGAGGAGGTCCAGAAGTACAGGCAGGGGCAGTGGAACGCCAGGAACCAGCCAGCACAGCAGCAAGCCCCGGACATCACGGAAGAAGCGGGCAGTGACCCACAGTGTCAGGGCAGAGGCGGGAGCTCACAGCAGGGCCAGCAGCCAGGGCCCGGAAGGCACAGGGGGTCTCACAGCCAGGTGCAGGGGGCCACAATGGGGTCCAGGGCTGGGTGGCCGGCCAGGTACATGAAGTGGGGGCACTTCAGCATGCCTCAACGGTATGCCAGCACAGAGATGTGGTGGGCGATGAAGTAGTATACCTCGAAGAGATCCTGCACGGAGAGCCCCACCTGGACATTGGATCGGGACCACACACCAGCCAGCGCTGTCAGCTCCGCCCCGGTGGGCTCCTGTGCCAATTTTTTTTAAATGGTAATCGTAAGGATCCTAGGAATTATCGGCCAATTAGCCTCCTCTGTGTAATTAGTAAATTATATTCCAAATATTTATTGCAGAAGTGTGAGGTCTGGCTGAGAGATTCCAGGATTATCTGCAATGAACAAATTGGTTTCAGAGGGGGGATGTCCACAGGGGATCACTGTTTTTTTCTGTCTCACCTGGTCCAAAAACATATCAGCGCCTGGGAACTGCTATTTGCGGGCTTCACTGATTTGAAGACCGCTTTTGATTCTATTTCATGGGAGAGGCTATGGCAAAAGTTGGCAAGTCTCCATATGGAGGGTAGATTACTTTTCTTTATTCGCCAGCTGCATACTGGTACCTCTGTAAGGCTGAGAATTGATAACAAGGGGACGCTGTCAAGTGTTATCCCTTCGGGGAGGGGTGTCAAGCAGGATTGCACTCTGGCCCCAACGTTCTTTAATGTTTATTTGAACGACTTAATAGGAGCCCTCTCTGGTTCTCAATTCCATTCTCCCCATATTGGGGACATTAGTACCTCTTGTCTATTGTACACAGATTAAGGGTTGGTGAGGAAAGAAGGATATATGATTTCAAACTCACACTAGTGGCCAGAGGGCAGAAGAGGCTTAGGTGTTACGGCAGTCTGGGACTTGGCCACCTTCGCTCGTATTTAGTAGATGCCAGGTGTAATCTTTGTTCAAAATTGCTTTGAATTTGTTGCAATGTATGTATTAAGTTTAGCTTTGTGTAAGTGGTACTTCTTGTAGGGCCGTGTTTGCCCTAGAAGTTTTATCTAAGATCAAATATAATGCTCTAAAAGTTCTGTATAAGTTTGGATATATGACCTGGTGTTAGTCTAGTGGCTGTATACAAGACTGAATTGAAGGCCTTAAAGCCCGGTCATGGGCTATACCTGGAAGCAATTGAAGTCTCCTCTAGGATTATTGTGTAAGGGGCCTTTTAGGACCGCCTCATAGTTTTATTAGTAGTATTGGTATTACTATTTTAACCCGTGTTGTGGTGTACTTTATTTGTACTATATTGTAATAGCTTCGGCTACGCAATAAAATTTCTTTATTTTTATTAATTGTACGCAGATGACATGGTGCTCCTTTCTCATACATCGGTTGGACTATGTCGCCTCCTGTCTGCACTCAGGAAATATTGTAAAGAAAATTTGCTCGATATAAATTATGAAAAAACTAAAGTGCTGATTTTCTCTAAGAAGAGAATTAAACACAAGTGGTCCGTGGATGGGGTGACTATTGAACAAATTAAAGCTTTCAAATACCTGGGCTTGGTGTTCCAGGCAAATGGCAAATGGACCTTGCAAGTCCAGGCTGCCTTGAATAAATCAGGAAATTTAACTCATGCCCTATTATCTTTCTTTAGATCCAAGGGAGGGCAGTTGGTTTCCCCGGCAATTAAAATGTTTACCCAGCGATGTATTCCCCAGTTGTTACATGGCTCTCATCTTTGGGCCCTGGATAAGCTGAAGGATTTAGAGAAACTCCAGGCATCTTTTCTAAGGACCTTACTGGCTGCCCCACCCAGTACTCCAGCAGTAGTTCTAAGGGTGGAGTGCGGGCTCCCCCCTATTAGAGAAAGAATTTGGCAGGGAGCCTTTACCTATTGGCTCCGTTTATTCTTTAAGATGGCAGCTCCCCTCTCATTAACGGTTCAAGAAGACAAGTTTAGCAACCCTTGGACCGCTCAGGTGGAGGCCTGTTGGAAATACATTCCTTTGGTTGCATCCCCCCCCTAAGTACCTTATCTCTTTGTGTCTGAGAGATAATCAGAGAGAGAGCTTTCTACTTCCCTCCTGAACACACCTAGTCTTAGGACTTAGTATAGATGTAGGTCTTTCCTATCCTACATGTATTTCCTAATAAAGCTACTTAAGCTTAAGTATGCTTCCTGCCTGCTTATTGATTATTAGATACTCACACTCCTCTGTAAACTCTGCATTGGGCAAATGGATGCAATGATCTCACGGTTCTTGCATTTCCAACAAGGCCAACCTAAAAACTATGGGGATAGATCCCCGGGCGGTGGAGGCCTTGGAGTTTAAGGGGGCTAGAAAGTTGATACTAACTAGGCTGGCTGATATTACCCGCCAGGAGGAGAGTGCAGCTCTGGGGGAAATTAGAGTGCTAGGTCCCTATGGCCTTTTGTCCAATAAATCTGGTGCCCCAAAGCCATATCTGGAGCATAGTTTCCCTGTCAAACTCAGGAGACCCAAGGTTCAATATGTTTCCGTCCGCTAGTACTGAGGGCCGGTATAAGGGTATCCCGTTAGTGGAACGTTTATGCTCTTGTGAACTGCATTCTATTGAATCTTTGGAGCATATGATTTTGGACTGTCCTTATTATGCTCTACTTTGGGGGAAATATGTGTACCCCTTGATTGCTAATTTCCCAGGAAGAGCACCAAGAGAAAAAATTAAATGTTTATTGGAGGATCGCTCCCCAGAAGTGTCTAACATAATTGCAAGGTTTCTTTGGAAAATTTATGTGCAGAAACTCAGAGGGAAGAGTGTCCCTAAATATTAGGGTGCTTTTATGCTTAGTGGGGAGCATAGTTGGCTGTAGAGTGGCGATGTGTTCTGGTTTTTGGCTCTTCTACCCTTATTTTTGGAATTTTTGTGTTGGCATTGTGTTGTTTTAAAAGTGAATTTTATAGTATATTTTGTTAAGTTTTTTTCTTATATTGTACCCCTTTGTAGGGGTGGTTTTATGTATAATTAAGTATTATGTATTATGTATTTTACCTAGTGAGTTTGCTTCTTTTTGCAATGACTTTATTGTCCCGCAATAAATTATTATTATTATTATTAGTAGTAGTAGTACGCCTCGAAGGGATCCTGCATGGCGAGCCCCATCTGGAAATCGGATCGGAACCACACACCAGCCAGCGCCGTCAGCTCCACCCTGGTGGGCTCTGACAAGTCATAGTCAGCAGCTGGGGGCCACGGAAGGCGACCCAGCTCCAACAGCTGGTGATAGACTGCCCCATGCGACCTCTGGTACCCACAGGCCCCATGGACACAGTCAAAGAAGGACACGGCCAGGGCAGGGCCCCACTCCGCCAGACAGGCTGTGTAGGTGGCAAGGCTGCACACAGAGAGAGCAGACACGGTCTCCGCTGTGGACCACCCCACATGCGAGCACTTCATCTCCGGGATGCGCCCATCAGGAAAGGGACGCAGGCCCAGCATCTCTGCATGCAGCTGGAAATTGCGGGCGCTCGCCTCAAAGCCAAAGTTGCACAGGCCGGGGATCAAACTCGCATAGGCACCTGTGAGGCTGTCCGGGCAGCTCAGGAGCAATTATACAGCCAGGGAATGCCACAGGTCACACAGGGCCATGGTCTCGCGAAAGGTCCAGCTATGGGGGGCGCCAGGGGTAGTGGGGCCCGCGAGCCCTGGGGAAGCGCTGCCAGCCATGGTCCAGCACGTGCCTGATACTGACTGCAAGGAAAGATGGGCCCCATGATCCCTGGAGGACAGGAGAGGAAGCAGGGGAGCTCCAAGGCCAAGCGATAAGGCCACAGGCCGCAACATTGAACGGCTAACGAGCGAAGTGTGGGTTGCGGATCCAGCCCAGCTTCTGGAACCGAGCACACATACAGGACAGCCTATACACAGATCAGGGCGGTGAGGACACCAGGCAGCCAACACAGAGAGGTGGGAGGTGATGACAGCAGGAATGCAGCTGCTGCCTGCACACCCAGGCGCAGGCTGAACCATGCGCCAGGCCCCGTGCAGGGACCGCAGGTGTGCGCAATGGGGTGCCTACTGCTGCCCCACCCTGGTTGCCCTGCAGGAACTGGCCCAGCCAGCTGGGGGGGCAGGGGAGACCCGGGGCCCCCGGCCCGGTCGCCCAGTCGCGAAGTGGGGGTGGGGAGACACATGCCCCTGACTATAATGGGGGCAGCTCCAACCCACCCGGGGCACCGTTCACCATGGAGCTGGGACAGTTGGGCACCTGTGGGATGCACCTAGCAGTCTGCGCAGAGTGGTACCGCTCACACATGGACCTCATGCGTATCCAGACTGCAGAGGTACACCTGGCCACCCGGCTGCAGGTGTGCATGGCCAGGAGCGCTGCTAGATCTGAGAGCCCACCACGGGTGCAGATGCTCCCTGGTCCATCTCAGGGCCCAGCAGGCATCTGGAATGGCCTGACAGGCCTTCATCCGCGCCCGGGAGCAGGCTGCTGCATTCCACGAGGCGGCCGGCCGGGTCCAGTGGTGGAGGGAGACCATGGGTCACGCTGCCCAGCTGGCTATGCCCATTGCCCGGTGGCTATGGGTCACGGAGTGGGCACAGGGGTGGTGGGCCAGGGCGCTGGCTCAGTGGGATGAGGCCACCTGGAGAGTGCACTTTCGGATGGACAGGCGCATCCTCCTGTGGCTTACGGAGCTGGTAACATCCTGGCTGGAGCAGCAGCACACCCCCATGTGGGCCCCCATTCCCATGGTCCAGCGGGTGGCCATCGGGGTCTGGGCCCTAGCAATGCCCAACTCTTGCCGGTCCGTCTCGCAGCACTTCAGCGTCGGGGTGAGCACCGTCGCCAGGATCCTGCGAGACATCTGTGAGGTGGTGGAGGGCATGCTCCTGGACCGAGCAATCCAGTTGGTGGACCAGGAGGCCGTGATGGCCGGATTTGCAGCTGGAGGGTTCCCCAACTGCATGGGCGCCGTGGACGGCACCCACATCGAGATCCTCCACCCATCTGATGGGGAGGCCACGGAATATGTCAACCGACACGGGTACCACTCCCTGCAGCTGCAGGCGGTTGTGGACCACCGGGGGCAGTTCATAGACATTTACACAGGCTACTCTTGGCGCAGCCACGATGCCTGGATCATGACCATCTCTCCCTTCTATGCACGGATGTACCGCGGAGACTTCGCGGACATGAGGATGACCCAGATCGAGGGGGTGCTGATGCCCCCCTGCATCCTGGGGGACCCGGCCTATCCCCTCACCCGGTGGCTGGTGAAGGTATACCCGGTCGCCAGGAACCCTGTGGAGGCGCTGTACAATACCCGCCTGTGTGCAAGCAGGACCGTGGTTGAGAGGGCCTTCAGGGCCCTCATAAGCGCTGGAGGAGCGTCGCAGGCCGGCTGGACTACACAGTGGAGACCTTGGCCCTGGTGATCGGAGCCTGCTGTGTGCTGCACAACATGTGCAAGACCGATGGGGCTGCCCTCGACTACCCCGTGCCCCGGCGCCCTCCCAGCCCCATGCCTCTCTATGTGACCGCTGAGAACCCACGGGAGTAGCGGTACACAAAGCGCATCTGTGCTGCCCTGGCTAGGTGGATCAGTCAGGAGGCCGAGGTGTGAGGCTGCACACAACCATCACCACCACCCCAGGGCCCCCACAAGCACCCTGGGCGCGCCCCTAGATGCCCACCCGCCCCCAGCCCCGGGCCCATGAACAGAACAACTTCTGCGACTGTGGTGCTTGTGCATTTATTGTGCATACCTCCTACAGGTCCCATCACCACCACCACCACCACCCCCCACCTCCCAGTGGTGTATCCTCCCCCCTCCCTCAGGCCGCTCGCCCCTGTCCCCACCTTTCCCCACTTCCCCCACGTCACCGGGGCCTCCCTCTTGGCTGCCCTGTGGCCACTGTGGAGCTCTGGGAGCTCCCTTCCCCCCCACTGCCCATGTTCCCAACGGTATCCTGGGACTCCTCAGTGTCCTGAGGGGCAGGCGTTGTTGGGAGGGAGGGCGGACTTCTGGCTGGAGGAGCCCCCCTGGGCAGCTGCTCCCTCTGGAGGCCTACAGGGACCAGTAGGCAGATGCGCAGGGCCAGCGGGCGTGCTGGCGGCTGGGGCGGTGGCGGTGGGGTCACTGAGGGGCCCAGCAATGGGGCTGGGGCAGGCAAGTTGCCCGGCGGGGTGGTAGCCATCAAGTAGGTGCTCATGGTCAGGGCCCCGATTCTTCCGCGGAATTTTTTTAAAAATTCCGCGGGAGTCAGGGGCCAATTCTGCGCCTCAGCGCGATTTACCTTACCATGGGGGGGGGCTGGTTTGCCTCCTCCTCCCCCCGCACTGCTCAGCTTGACTCCCACCCCCACAAAAACCCCAAAAGGAATAAACTTACCAGGGACGGAGCAGCTGCTGCTGCCATCCCTGGTAAGATTATTAATTGTCTAAGGGCCCTGGCAACTGGGGAGGCTAGGGAGGGGAAGCCCCGAGGGTTTTTTCATTCCCCTCCCCTCATGGAATCTCCTGCCCCGCGTCCCCGCAGCGCAGGCTGGAAATTCTGCGCTGGGGTAAGCGGGGCAGGAGATTCCGCGGGGGGAGGGGAATTCCGCGGGAAATCTGCGATTCGCAGACCCGCGTTTCCCTCGGGGCCCTGCTCATGGTCCCCGCGTGCAGCAGCAGCAGCAAGGTGCCTATGTCATTGGACCGGTCCATCTTGGCAGAGTGCTCCCGCACCATCTGGTCAATGGCCTGTTCCAGACACCCGAATGCCTCCATCTGCCTGCTGTGCTCCCGGCGCTCCTGCCCCCATTCCAGTCACACCTCCGCCTGCAGCCTCCAGTCCCTTGCCTCCACTTGCTTCACGGCCCTGTCAGTGGCCACCTCCATGCGGTCGATGGCCACGATCATCCGCTCGCCCTGCTCGGTGGTGGTGCAGACTATGTTCTCCACCTGCTCCTCCCTCCGGCGCCATACCCGTGCATGGTGCTCCCTCATCTGCTGTGCTGGGAGCACGGGGCCAGCTTGCTGGGTCCCATCAGGTTGCCCTGTTGGGGTCCACATTAGGGTTTGGTTAGGTGCCCCAGCTGCCCGCCCCCCATCCCGTACCACAGCTTGGGGGTCATGAGGCCCCCCTTTGGATGGCCAGTCGGTGCCCTCCCCCAGCATTCCCCTGCACCCAGACCCCCCTCCCCCGCACCACATGGGCTGGTTCCCCCGACCGGCCTCTCCCGGCCTCCTCTCTCCCCCCCACTTGCCGAGTTGCCTCACCTGGGACCTCTGGTTGCTCCTGGGGCTGCTCGCCACCATCCCCCTCACCAGCCTGTCGCAGGTGCCGGGGCGTGCCATGACCTGTGCGGATATGGGAGGGGGTGGGTGGGGTGGGTTGAACGTGGCCCCCAGTGGCCCCCCTGGCCGCCTTTCTGTGGTCTGGGGTGTCAGGGGTTGCTGTGGGCAGCCCCATGCCCGGTGTGCCCCCTCCCTCCCTCGGCCAGTCCCCTCCAGGCCGTCTCCCCTTCCACCCACTGGCTTACCCTCAATGTTGGTTTTGGATCCCTCCAAGGCCTGTCCCTCTGTGTTACTGGGGTCCCCCTGTGTCCCCTGGCTGAGGTCGACCGGTGTGCTGGCCCCAGCTCCTCCCGGAATGGGGATTGGGTGGGGGCTCTGGTCTGGTGTGAGAGGGGGGCCTGCTGGTCCCCGAGGTCCTGGGGCATTCCTTTTGGGGAGCGGGGCCCCTGGAGCCATTGCCTTCTATCGGGGTGGTGAGGGGAGGGGGTACATTGGCCCATTCCCTGCCCTGGACCACGGCGCTCCCCACGAGCTGCGGAGCGACTATGGATCCCTTTGTGTGAAGGATGCGGTCCAGGGCATCATAGTAGGAGGCGATCCAGGCTCCGTGGCCGGACTGCCTATTGTTGTCCTTGATGGCCTTGTACCCCCTCTTGACTCGTTCACCTTTGATCGGCACTTGGCCACTGTCCTGTGGTGCCCTGCCTCCTCCATGTCCCGCACGATCTCCTGGTACACGTGCTCGTTCCTCTGGTTGACCGCTCCAGCTGGTGCTCCAGGATCCCCCAGATCCTGATGAAGTCCTGGGTTTCCCTGTGCCCCCGATGCTTGGTTGTATGGCCGTCTCCCGCATGGGCCCTCCTGGTCTGCCTCCTCCTCTTCTGTCTGCCCACCGCCCGTGTCCTCTGGGGGCTCGGGTTCCCGGGCCCGTTTCTGTGTCTGTGGGTCGTAAGGGCGGGGGACGGTTGGTTGCCGGGTTGCCTCAGCCCTGTGGCTCTCCCCCTTTGCCCCCCACCTGCCAGCCCACCCACCCCCCTTGGTGCCCTTGTGCCGCTGCACACACACCCCTCGCTCCCCTTACCCGTTTCCGGGGTGCCTCGTCCCTCAGGCCAGTTACCAGTTCTGAGGCAGCCTGTCCCGGCTGCCGCCGCCACTGCTGCTCTCCCTCCACCACCTCCATGTGCAGCACGACCACCTCCTCCGCCTGCGCCTCCTCCACCTCCTCCTCCTCCTCCTCCTCCCTTGCTCGCTCGCCCTCCGCTCTCCTCTCCCTTCTGCCTTGCTCCATCCCGCCATGTCCCCCTGCTGCTGTGTGCCCTTTAAATCTCCCTCCCCAGCCTGTGTTGTTGCTCATTGCCTGGCAGCGACGCTGTGTGCTTTGTCCCTGACTGGGAATCGTTTTGCTTGATTCTGGCTGGTGGTTGCAATTCAGAAGTTATGTTTTATTGTTTCCTGGTGGGAATTGCTTTGACCACCCTTTCGGAGATGGTCCTGTCCGGAGCTCCGGAAGGGTGGTTAGTTTTGTCCCCTGCTGGGGATTGTCTGTGGTGAACATCTGGCGAACGCCGAACAGACGTTCAGGGCCCTTTGGCCCCGCCACGGGGTTGTGTGTGGTTCACTGTGGTTGACTGTGATCTCGTAATGTCTGAAAACACCCTATGTGTAATTGCTGTGCATGATGCATATATGATGCATATTACAGGCAGGAATAGAACTGCATAGAAGTGTGAGTTGCATACATAAACTAGACGGACCAAGATGACAAGACCTAGCAGAATGGCATGTGCAAATGGGTCTTTTGCACTGTTAGAAACAAAGTTGGTGCCCTCACAATCCCCAGCAAGAGGATTTTTTGGCTATTTTAAAAGCAGGAAATAAAATGACACTTGCAAAATCACGCTGCAAAGGACAGATTTTCCCTCCTTGTTTTGTTAGTATTGAAAAATAGCTCTGCAGTGGTACATGAACAACAGGAACATGAAAGGCTCTTTTGCTGTCTTTTCCCTGCTGTATAGGAACTCTCTCAATGTTGCCCCTCCCATTCCAGTGTGCGGCAGTGTTACACACCTGTTTTATCATATATTAACAGCTGTCTCTCCCCCAGTGCCCAGGTCCTAACCCTGAAACTGGTTCAAACATCTAACTGACACAGAGGACTGGCTGACTGACCTCCAGTGAGCTGCCTGCACATTTCCCTCACCAGTACCTCCCTGCTTAGCCAGCCTGGAGCCTGCTTAAGCAGATGCTTGTCAAGACCGGCAAAAGGACGCCCATCCAAATTAATCCTTCCTGTCTGCCCTATCCTCTATCCCAGAAAGCCCAGATCCAAACCCTGGCACCACTGTTCTAAACACACAATTACTGAACTATTTGCAATAGCTATGTTAATATGCAAGAAGCAGAAGGTTAGGGTCTTCTCTAATAGGTTAAGGGGAAAGGGAGGTTCACCCCAACCCACCCATATTGCTTTCTGTACATGAGCTGAAGATTGGAATACTTTAGTGCTGTCAGACGAGCAAAGGATGGTTTGCTAGATTATCAGCTTTGCATACTGATAAACAGGTGTTGCTCTGGCAATGGACAAACAGGGGCAAGCAGGAGAATAGATGTATCAAAAATACAAATTTATTCTGCCAAGAATTATATTTGAGAAGCAAATATCTCTAAAAAATAAAAACAATAAAAGAGCAAAATCCCAGATATAGAAACAGTAATTACCAGACTGGGTGAGGCCAGTGTGCCCATTTAAACTCAGTATCCTCAATCAATCAATTCGATTTATTGTGTGGTTTTAAACCATTGCATGTATCCAACAACATACAGACAAACAAAATAGAAGGACATACATCTGTGTCTACAATTTGAACATATAATCCAGCAAATATGCATAGGATGTCTGAAAATAAAACAGAACTCACGGTTCTCTAGAGCGCACCAGCGAGAGACGCCTCTCTATAGCCTATATACTTGCTCTAGCATAGGGCCTTAAAATCCAAAAAATTCTCCCTGTCCTTAACCATCAGAGTCAGAAATTCTGCAATGGCCTCAATTACCCAATCAGTATCCTATTTTTGACAGTGGCCAATATTAGCTGTTGTTATTAATTTATTATTATTATTTATTATTATTATTATTATCAAGCATTTATATAGCACCAGCAATGCACCTGGAACTTTACAAAGTAATGGAACAGACACGGTCCTGCTCTAGGGCTTACAATCTGAGGGAGGGGGGAGACAAAGGAAGGGGTCCAGAGGGAGAGACAAGGAGTGTATCATTCACGAAGATGTGAGGTTCCAGGTGCACGTGCTTGGTTTGGTTACATCGAGAATGATAGCTGGCTGGTCTGTGTGGTGAGGATATGAGTACACAGACCTCAGGTAGCAGATTGTACTGGGTGGAGGGTATCAGCAGGATTTAGGTGAGGGGAGCGAGGAGTTGGAGAGGGCAGAGCAGAAGAGGTGGGTCTTGAGGAGGTATTTGAAGGTACGAAGGGAGGGGGGCGAGGTGGATGTGGGCAGGCAGGGAGTTCCAGGCATGGGGGGCAGCTAGGGAGAAGGGACGAAAGTGGTTAGGTGAGCAGGGGAGGCGTGGGAAGGGGACAGGGGAGGAGCGGCATTCATGGACTGGAGTATGGACTGGAGTACGCCCCGGGCTGCGTTGCAGGAGGGGCGGGATATAAATGTGTTGAAATAAATAAATAAATAAATCAGCGCAGAGAGTTAGGGAGGAGCAAGGTTGTGTAGAGCTTTATAGGTGAAGATTAGGAGCGTGTGCAGGATTCGTTCAGGAAGGGAGAGCCAGTGAGTAGAGGAGAGGAGGCACTGCGCATGGTCAAAGCAACGGCCGAGGTGGATGACCCTGGCAGCAGAGTTTTGGACGGAGATAAGGGGAGAAAGGTGAGAGTGAGGGAGGCCAGTGAGAAGGAGGTTACAGTAATTGAGGTGAGAGATGACCAGAGCATGAACAAGGGTTTTGGCAGAGGAGACAGAGAGAAAAGGACGAACCTTAGCAATTTTATAGAGGGAGAAGCGACAGGATTTGGCAACAGGGTCAATGTAGGGTTTAAAAGAAAGGGGTGAGTCAAAGATAAAGCCTAAGCTATGGGCTTGGGGGACGGGAAGGATGGTGACCCTGTAAGTAAGTAAGTAAGTAAGTAAGTAAGTAATTCCTTTATTGGCACTGGCGACAGCCATGACCATTGCACAAAGAATAAAAAGAATAAAACAAGGTAAAAATAAAATACAATAGTAATCAACAACAATTGTGTATATAAATAACATAACTCCAGTAAACTATGTCCAACAATACTTCTAAAAATTACCCTCTTGGAGCATTAACACCTGCTTCTTTCTTCTCCTTTTCCATAAGGTGCCCAAAAAAAGACATCGCCAGGCTTACATTTCGGTGTCTATCGGATAGTAATAATATAATCTTCCCCACCGGGCACAGGCCTTCGTACATATTTACCCTTCTAAATAACAAGCAACGCAATCTTGTATATAATGGGCATTGAAGCAAAGAATGGGCTAAATCCTCCACTTCCAGATTACAACAAGGGCATATTCTTTCTGGAAAGGGTGTCCCCCTGTGCCTTCCTTCAAGAACGGCAGTTGGCATTACCTGAAAGCGTAATGCCAAAAAGGCTCTTTGCTGCTGAAAGGGTAGATTTCCCTTAAGATATTCACATCCCTCCTTTTTGGGTATTAAAAATGTATACCAAGGGGCAGATTTTACACATAAGGCCATTGATCTAGAGTTTTGCCTGTCAATATCAGCAATTCTGGTTTTAAGCAGATGCTTTGCCTGTATAAAAGGGAAAGACTGCAAGAAGAGAAAAGATAAACCCAATTTCCCAAAGGTATCCTTAACCCCTGACCACCATACACCCCTATTGGTGACCATTTCCAGCCTTTCTCTCAGGCAGCATCTGGTAATGTCTTCAGGTGACAAGGATTCTATTTTCATAACTGAGACCAGAAGGGTCTCTATTAAGTGTGCGTCTCTTGACCGACAACCAAATTCCAATCTAAGCATGGCTGATGGAGTTGATAATGGTATTTGCAATAAATTCTTCATAAATGAATTTAGAATAGGTTCTAGCATCTTCCTTGCACTGGGCAAATAACCCCCATAGGAGGGTGTCATAACTCATTTTTGCAATAACCTTTGCCTCAAAGACACAAATTGCTGGAACCAGATGCTGGCCCCCTTTTTGTCTGAATAGTTTAAATAAAGCACCCATCATAACCTTGGAGCTCGTTTTTAAGGCCGCTAGACGCGGAATCCATGACCCATTGTAAGAAAATATAAGGCATAAATACTTAAAGGTCTTGACCTGATCAACTTTCATATTGTCAATAACCCAATGCTGTGCCTTATACTTTTTCTCAAAGACCATAACTTTAGTTTTGGCATAATTGATCTTTAAATCCTGTTTGATACATTTGGCTCCAAAATCTTTTAATGAACATCTAAGACCTAGACCCGTAGTGGACAAAAGAACCATGTCATCTGCGTACATTAAGATGGAGATTCTCCTCTCATTTATTTTGGGGACCATATACTGCCCAACATCTCTATGTTTAATGATCAAATCATTTACATACATGTTGAACAACAGAGGGACGAGGAGACAGCCCTGGCGAACCCCTCGGGAGGTCATGATCATCTTAGTTGTAGCACCTCTACTATTATATCTTACCCTCAGAGCTGTGTTAGAATACAAAGATCTGATTAGAGATAGAAGTTTTTTATCTATGTTCATGGCTTCCAATTTGCCACATAGTTTTTCTCTATTAATCAGGTCAAACGCAGACGAGAAATTGACAAATGCAACAAACAGCTTTGTATCCTTATATTTGTATTTTTCAGCCAAATGTGCCAAAACGAAATAATGGCTCAAGGTACCTCTATTTGCTCTAAATCCAGCTTGTTCATCTTCTTGCAACCCCTTATCTAACACCCATTTTTGCAGTCTTTCTAGCAACAATCTAGAATATA
The DNA here is from genome assembly GCA_003113815.1 of Sphenodon punctatus. NCBI lineage: Eukaryota > Metazoa > Chordata > Lepidosauria > Sphenodontia > Sphenodontidae > Sphenodon > Sphenodon punctatus. Next base: position 876,387 of record QEPC01004710.1, on the reverse strand, counting down.
TTTTTGAGACTATAGGGAGAAGGCTTATAGGTCGGTAATTTTGGGGATCATGCTTGTCTCCTTTTTTGTAGATTGGAATGATCACTGCAACTTTCAAATATTCAGGGATTACACCTGAATTTTTGATCAATGTAAACAAAGTTGCCAACACCTTTACCCACCAATCACAATTTTGTTTAAATACCTCGGTGGGGATAAAGTCTCCCGCCGGGGCCTTCCCACTTTTCTGTTTTTTTATAGCCTCCAAAACCTCCTCTTCACTCGCTGGATCCCATACGGGGTATGCTATATCCAGGCCCCATTCCTCCCTCTTAGTAGATGGCAAACTAACGTTAAAGATCTACATGAAATGTTTTTCCCAAGCTGAGACTATGATCTTAGGTCCCACATAGATTCTATCACCTCTCATAGTGTTATTTAATAGGTGCCAAAATTCCTTTGTGTCATTTTTCTTTGAAGTTTCTAACTCTTTTCCCCATTTTTGCTTATAATATTGAGTTTTCTTACTTTGTATTAGCTTTTTATACTGTTGGTAACATTTTTTATATTGGGAGATTGAGATGCCAGTGCCACTACTCATCTGTTTCACAAGGCGAGCTTTCCCCCGAAGGGATGCTCGAGATATATGGCACTCATCATCCCACCAACTGTACCAGGTATTCTCTTTCCCTTACAGTTGCATTAGACTTAGTTAGGATAGGTTTAAGATTTAGAAAAACCTCTTCAGCAGCATTTAAAGCTTCAACAGGATCAAAAGTACCCAAAATCTGGGTCTTAAGGGATAACATTTTCTCCGTTAACAGTTCTTATGAAACATTGGTATTCACTTTAGAAGACCAACGAATTCTAGAGGATCCTACCTGCTCCACCACTCCTTGTCATAAATGAAGGTTTCATTATATGATTTCTTGCCAAAACCTTCAACAATCATAATTATGGGGAAATAATTACTTTCGACTCTGTCACCTATCCTAAAAGAGTCAAAAAAATTTAATAAAGAGGGTGTGATCAGTATGTAGTCGATTACACTCCCTCCGTAAGCCAAAGTGTAGGTTAGATTCCCAGGAATATCCCCAAAGAAGTTTCCATTCAGGATATACAGATTATTTTCAAGAATAAATTCATATTTTTCCCTCACCATTTATCTGGGGATCCTTTGATGATCTATACTTGTTCCAGTCCTCCTTTTGGTCCAACAAATTAGTTAGATTCCTAGCTTTCCACATTCTCTGGGTATTAGGACCCATCCTGGCATTAAAGTCCCCCAATAGGATGAAAGCATCCCCTACGCCCCTAGTTCTTAGATCCACAAAGAAGTTTTTAAACCCATCCCATAATTCCGACTTCAAACTATGGGGCGGAAATACACAGTACAAAACCAGATAGGGGTATCCATACCCAAAAGGACCCCTCTCAAAGCCAGAGCATGGGATCCAAAGGAGTCCTTCAGAATGACCTTCATGTTCAACCTAAGGGAAATAAATATCACAATGCCACCTGATGGATGCCCTTTACAACTACGTACCTCCACAGGCAGGAACCATTTTTGAAACCCTTCTAGATCAAATTGTTCAGGATCAACTAACCGGCTCTCCTGCAAACACATGATATCAAAGTCCTGCAGAAAGACCATAAAATCTTTGTCCAATCTTTTCCCCAACCATTCTGCAATGTTACATGAAATTATTCTAAGGAATGGGGGGAGGGGGGCATAACAAACACTATTTGCCTGAGTCTGGGCAGAAGAGATCCCTCTCAACGAAGCCCGATGTCAATTTGAGTTGTGTAACAAAGGTTTCTGTAGATCAAACACAGAGTGCACGGCATGTTCACCTCCCTTTCTTCCTTGCAACTGACCCTCCACAATAGAAGATATCGGAGGTAAAGATTGCATCTCATCAATTTCCACAATCTGGCAATCCAGAGCAGAGGTCTCAAAAAAACTGCCCACAGTTACAAGGGAGGCATCATCAGGGCAAGCCGGAAAGAAACCAGTCACCCCTAAATCCTCCGATTCTAACAGAGCAGACACATGGATATGGTTTTCATCTTCTGCATGAACCTGCTACCGAACTATAGACCCCACACTAACAGCCGTATCTTTAAGGGATTTTGACCCATTAATGGATACCTTTCTATCACAACCAGTTTTGGGTTTAGATTTATCCTGAAGGAGGTCTACTCGCCCAGGCCTGGTAGGATCTCCCTTAAAAGGAGATAAACGGATCACTTGTTTGGGTAAGGGGGTGACCTCCCTAACATCAATCAATGCTTCCAACCCAGACCCAGGGCGTGTCAGGGCTAAAGAACCCTCTTCCTCTATCCATTTATCTGATAATATTTTATTGGGGGTCCTCATAACTACCTCATCCTTTCCAAAACCATTTCTTAGATATTCAAAATGATTACACTGATTATGATTCTTTTCCCTTAAAGCAATAATAGTCCCTTCCATTTTTTAATCATATTTTCCTCTGGCGGTTTGTAGGTGGGATCCCTTAAGATGGTTATATAACATTCCCATCTTATTCAATAACACGTGTTGACCCATAAGGTCCCCTGTATCCCCTTCCGATTTTAGGACTGACTGCAGACTACCTTCACTAACTTCAGAAAGTTTATTATAGAAACTATAATCTGGTCCAGTGGGATCAACTTGGCATTCCATCATTCCATCTGGGCTTTCTAAAGTTAAATCCTGTATATTTGCACTTATATAACCCTGTGCATCTAACCCAGAGACTATCTGTGGGCACTGATCCATACAGGAGTATATCCCCATATTATCTTCACAGTCAACCCTTAGCTGATCATATATCCTCAGTAAACAGATACCATTCTGTTCCAAGAGACTTTTAGTCTTCAGTATTGTTGACACAAATTTACTATTTTTAAAATGCACCAGCACACTTTTTCTACCTCTATTGCTTGACAGAAAAGCTACTTACTAAATATCTGTGCTAGTCATTCAAAGTCTTAGCAAAGTCTTAGCAAGGTGCTTCACAACATCTAATGGCCACTGCGGTGAACTTCTATTCAGGAGAGATTTGATAACACGCACAAGCTTTTCTTCAGACAAACAAAACTTCTTTCGATCTTCTGAAGGGTCTTCCATACCTTCCGCAAAAATAATTGCATCCTGCCTTCCTTGAAAATCCCTCACTTCATTCACTAGAGTATCTCTAAGGATATCATTAGATGGTGAATTTGAGGCCATATTCACCTGTAGGGATCCACCCAGATTTAAAGGCACATTTATCCTGTCAACTTTCCTGATTAAGTTATTTAACTGGTTAAAGATATATTTGACAGTTTGAGAGGTAAGAAGGACATCATCTGCCAAGACAGTATTCATACTAGTTACATTTTATTCCTCACCTCCAGGGTTCGGTATATACTCACATCTTTACCCTCAGTATAAATCACCTTCTCATTTGTCCCCTGACCAACCTCCCATTCCCTGAAGACCCTAAATCTTCTAATACAGAAAAAGCATTAGATACTGACAAATTATATGACATAGCAATTTCCTTAGTAATAGCGCCCCTTGATAAGTAGCAATCCTTCTTTGTTTTCCTGGGGGAGGAATCCATGATTTCACGGGCCTAGGCCTTTTCCCTTTAACTGACATAGTAAGTCTCACACCCCTAGCAATCCAATATAGTATACTCAAGTCCACAAAGGTCTCTGGTATAACCTGGTGGTATTTGAAACAAAGTTAATCCCAAGGCCCTCAGCCCAAGGACCAGGCACATGGCCCAGCACCTAAGGCCACGCGCACAAGGGCGCACCCTTGCGCATGCAACCCTTAGGCGCGACACCCTTTGGCTTGCGCCTTTGACGCCGACCTCATTTTTATAGTCCGCTAGGGGGGAGGAGCCCTACTCCTACAGGTGTCATTGCTCAGGTGAAGGGAATCACCACTTGCAGATGGGGAGATCTCGTAACCACCAGTCCACACTGAGAGTTCCCAGGGGTCAGGAATGATAGCCGCTGTCGCTCAGTATTCCAAAGAAGGGTTTTCTTAGCTAGCGGGACCTAGCTGCGCAGACCAACCACCCGTCTTTGCTTTCTCTGATATCTTTCACCTGCACAAAGCACAAAGCACCACCGGATGGTGACCCTGTCCATAAAGATTTACAGCGGAGAGGAAGGATGAGGGGGGAAGATAGGGAGTTCAGTTTTAGCCATGTTGAGTCTGAGTTGACGTTGAGACATCCAGGTAGCGATGTCAGAGAGACAGCTGGTGAGGCGAGTTTGAATAGATGGAAAGAGAGAGGGAGTAGAGAGATAGTGTAGTGTCATCAGTGTAGAGGTGATATTAGAAGCCATGGGAGGCAATGAGTTTTCCTAGGGACAGGGTGTAGATAGAGAAGAGGACAGGGCCAAGGACAGAACCTTCGGGAACACCAACCAAGAGGGCAAGGGAGGAGGAGGTGGAGTTGGCAAGAGACACATTGAAGGAGTGGTCAGAGAGGTAGGTAGGAGGAGAACCAGTCGAGGATGGAGCCAAGGGAGTGAAGTGAGTGCAGCAAGAGTGAGTGGTCAACAGTATGGAAGGCAGAAGAGAGGTCAAGGAGGACAAGAATGGAGTAGAGGTGATTAGATTTAGCCACAAGAAGATCACTGGTGATCTTGGTGAGAGCAGTTTCAGTAGAATGAAGGGGGAGGAAGTCAGATTGGAGGGGGTCATAGGAGGAGTTGGCGGAGAGGAAGTCGAGGCAGTGGGAGTAGACAACACATTCAAGAAGCTTGGAAGCAAAAGGAAGGAGTGAGACAGGACAGTAGCTAGAAGGGTCCGAGGGGTCAAGAGTGGACTTTTTGAGGATAGGGGAGACAGTGGCATGCTTGAAGGCAGAGGGGAAGGACCAGTATAGAGGGAGAGGTTGATGATGTGCAGGAGGGAAGGGGTGACAGTGGAAGCAATGGAGGTCAGGAGGAGGGAGGGGATGGGGACAAGGGGGTACGTGGAAGGGTTGGAGGAGGAGATCAGGGATGAGATTTCCTCAAGGGAGGTGGGAGGGAAGGATAGGAGAGAAGGAGGGGGAGGAGGAAGAGGGGAGGGAGTAGGAAGAGGAGAGGAGTGGAAAGTGATGTTGAGGCAGATCTTGTCTATCTTGGAGGTGAAGAAGGAAGCAAGATCCTGATCAGAAAGGGAAGAGGGAGGAGGAGGACAGGGGGGCTTGAGGAGGGAGTCAAAGATGGAGAACAGGCAACAAGGGTCCTGAGAACAGGACTCAATGCCGGAGGCATAGTAATTCTGTCTAGTGAGGGAGATAGCAGAAGTAAGGGAGGAGGAAGTGAAGGAGGTCAGCATGAGAGTGAGATTTGCACCAGAGGCGTTCAGCAGCACGGGTGCAGGAGCGGAGGTGGCGGATACTGGGTGTGAGCAGGGCGGGGGCAAGGGAGTCAAGGGTGGAGGAGAGAGAGGCATTGAAAGCAGAGATGGCACAGTCAGCGGAGGAGAAGGAGAAGACTGAGTGAAGAAGGGGAGAGAAAGAGGAGGCAAAGTCCAGGGGGTTAATGGCCTGCAGGTCATGGAAGGGGCGTGAAGGCAGGGAAGAAGAGAGGGGGCAGTGGACATTGGAAGAGGCAAGGAAGTGGTCAGAGATGGGATGAGGATCGAAGGAGACATCCTCATCTCAGAGAAAGATGCAAGAAACCCTGTAGTAGAGATGGAACAGACTATTGCCCAGGTACATTTCTTTTTAACTCCCAGTGTTTAGAAGGTCACTGAAGGGCTCGAGTTTATAACTTCTAAAAAACAGAGTTGCCTAATCCTTCCAAGTCCTTGGCCTCACTGACGTCCTGTGGAATGAGTTCCACAAGCTAATTCTGCATCACCTGGAAAAGAAACTCCTATTGTTAGCTTTGAATCTACAACTTTTAAAATTATTATTATTTTTATAAAAAGGCAGCTAAGTGCCCCTAGTGCACAAAGTTCAACCAAAATATTTAAGATCATGTAGCTAATGTTCCATCTATACATTATAAACGCGGCCTGGGAATCGTCTCCTCTGTTTTACAGATGGGAAACCACAGCACAAAGTAGTGAAGTGACTGGACCAAGGTCATAGACAGTGAAAGCAGACATGCATGTAACTCCCCTTGAACAGCACTTTAACACTGCTTTAACATTTCTTATGCATATTGCTGGGCTGTACTGGTGCCCTATGCAGCCCTGCAACATGCGTAAGAAATGTTATAGCATTGTTAAAGCAGATTTAAAGTGCATGTCTGTTTTCACCCATAGTGAGTGACTGACAGCTGGCAAAGAACCCAGGTCTTCTCACCCTGAATCCAATACCCCACCCATCACAACAATGCTGCCTTTCATACCAATACAAACTATTAATGATATTAATGATATTAAGGATTATAATGATATTAATTTGATAATATCAAGGGCCTTGCTAATACAAGCACTCTGGGTGAAAGATTTTGCAAGATGAAGCCAAACTGCCCTGCTGCAAATGAGATGACACTTTTATGTCATAGTAACCTGGCCTTACAGGATGGATTCATTAGGAATTGTCCCATGATTTTGCAAATAGTAGTTGGGACAATGGCTGGATGTATAATTTCCAACAGGCAGAGGAAAGAAATCTTGCTAAAATAGCTCTCATAAAACCTTTTCCAGCTGAAGGAATACTATCTTCCCTACTGGTCAATGGGCTCTTCCCCAGTGTTTTCATTGCTGCATTGGACACCAATGAACTTCACAGAGGCCAGAATATTTAGGAGGAGGTTAAGAATTAAGAAAACCATGCATGGCTGGTGAGGAGGCTCCAATTTATCATTTCAACACTGTGGAGGGCAACCTACCAAGGAAAACCCTCCCATTGTTCTGTTTTGTCTCTCTCCAATCACAGTTTCAAGCGTTATTCAAGTGTTTCCTATCATTGTATATACCTCACTGCTTTGCTTGGCCCACATTCACACCTGATGCTGCAGTGCTGTAAAAATGATGCAAGGCAAAGACGCAGCAGCAGGGAGGAGCCTGATGCCAGAAGTAGCGCCCGTGCAAATGGGGTTCTGCTGCAGCTTTACTCGTGCATGACAGAGCTGGATTTTGCACCCTGTCATGCGTAAGTAAAGCCAAGGCAGACCCCCATTCACACCGGCATTACTTTTGGTATCACGCTCCTCCCCACTGCCGCGTCTTTGCCTCGCATCATTTTTACAGCGCTGCAGCATCAGGTGTGAATGTGACCTCAATCTCCAGTTCTAACTCCTGACTTGCCTGATGGACCCTGAGGTTTGAAAGCTTGCATATCTCCACCAACTTGGTCCAATAAAATATATCACTGTACTACTTTCCCTTTTAGATGGTTTTAAATTGATTTTATTTGTATGTTATGACTGTAAAGCACTCTCCAAGTGCCATTTAAAGGTAGGGGAGTGCTATAAAAATAAAATGTATCACCATCAAACAACAAAACATCATCATCATCATCATAGCATAAGTACCACCATACCAGGTTAGACCAATGGTCCACCCAAACCAGCATCCACTCTCTGACAGTGTCCACTCTTGGTCACTTCAGAGAAGTACCCAACAGATCATAATGGAGTTAGTCTGCTATTTACTCCCCACTCCTAATAGTCAGAGAGTAGGATACACAACCAACCCAACTAATATACATTTATGAACTTATCCAATCCTTTAAAAACCCCAGTTATGCTACTGACCTTAACAACCCCGCCCCCCAAACTAATCCCTATCCCCACCTGCCAAATGCTTTAACAAAAAGTTTTACCCTGCCTCCTAAAGATGCTCAGGCTCAGACAGACCTCTGGGGAGGGAGTTCCACAAGATTGGGGCAGCAACCAAGAACGCCTCCTGCATGCCCCTGTCAATCAAACAAGAGTAACAGGGGTGCCCCCCCGCCAACCACAGGGGTCATGATGGAGCATGGTAGGAAAGTTTGTCTTTCAGATACATGGGTTCCAGGCTGGTCAGGGCTTTTAAAGTCAAAACCTGCACCTTGAAAAAATTGTGCCTGGAAAGCTATAGGTAGCCAGTGCAAACTCCAGAGCGCTGGTGTAATGTGCTTCCGGCAAGCTGTCCCCAAAAGGAGCTGGGCCGCCACATTCTGCACCAACGCCATTCTCCAAAAACTCATCAATGCCAGTCCCACATATTTATTTATTTATTTATTTAAAATTTATATCCCGCCCCTCCTGCCCACAGGGCAGCCCGGGGCAGCGAACAACATTCATTAAAACAATATACAATTTTAAAACAATTTAAAAATACAATATGTGGGGAAAGTCCCCATCCCCCACCCCACCGCTACCCCTTGCCAAAAGTCTGACAGAACAGCCAGGTCTTACATATACACCGAAACAGCAGGAGAGTGGGAGCCAGCCGAGCCTCCTCCGGGAGCGAATTCCACAGCACAGGGGCGACCACCAAAAAAGATCTACCATCGGTGGCCACCTGCCTCACCCGGGGAACCTCCAAAAAGGCTCCCATGGATGATCTCAAGGGTCGCACGGGCACATGGGGAGTGAGGCAGTTCCACAGATAAGCAGGGCCTAGGCCGTGAAGGGATTTAAAGGTTAAAACCAGCACCTTGAACCTGGCCCTGTGCTTTATAGGCAGCCAGTGCAGAGCCCGGAGCACTGGTGTCATGTGCTCCCTGCGACCCGCCCCCGTCAGGAGACGGGTCGCGACATTCTGCGCCAGCTGCAGCCTC
>QEPC01004710.1:835236-854726 GCA_003113815.1 Sphenodon punctatus | reverse complement strand
GTTGGGGTTCCCCAAGGCTCTGTCCTGGGCCCTCTCCTCTTCTCTATCTACACCCTGTCCCTTGGCAAACTCATTGCCTCCCACGGCTTCCAATATCACCTCTATGCTGACGACACTCAACTGATGACACTATCTCTCCACCCCCTCTCCCTCCCCGTCTGTCCAAGCTCGCCTCATCAATTATCTCTCTGATATCTCTGCCTGGATGTCTCAATGTCAGCTCAAGCTCCACATAGCTAAGACTGAGCTCCTTATCTTTCCTCCCTACCCTTCCTCCCTCTCTTCCCTGTACATCTTTATTGATGGGGTCACCATCCGCCCCGTTCTCCAAGCCTGTAGCTTGGGCTTCGTCTTCGATACTCACCTTTCCTTTAAACCTTACATCGACTCTGTTGCCAAGTCCTGTCGCTTCGCCCTCCACAACATTGCTCGGATTCGCCCCTTTCTCTCTGTCTCCTCAACCAGAACCCTTGTTCATGCCATCGTCATCTCTCACCTTGACTACTGAAACCTCCTCCTTGCTGGCCTCCCCCGCTCTCACCTGTCCCCCCTTATCTCCTTCCAAAACTCCATTGCTACGGTCATCCACTCAGCCTGTTGCTTCGACCACGTGCAGCCTCTCCTTGCTTCACTGGCTCCCCCTTCATGGACGCATCTTTCACAAACTCCTCGTATTCACTTATAAATCCCTTCACAGCCTGGGTCCCCCTTACCTCTCAGCCCTAGTCTCCTTACACGCTCCTGCACGCACTCTCCACTCCTCCTCTTACCCGTCCCTCACTCTCCCTCATCTCCCCTGCTCCCCTAACCACCTTCATCCCTTCTTCCTTGCTGTCCCCCATGCCTGGAACTCCCCCCCCTGCCCACATATGCCTTGCCCTCTCCCTCCGCACCTTCATATCCCTCCTCAAAACCCACTTCTTCCTTGCCACCTTTCCCGATGCCTGTTAGAACTTTCCTTTCAATATTTACTGTCTGCCCTCCCCGCAGACTCCTGTCCAATTGCAACCAAGCCAAGCACGTGCACCTGAGACTTCGCATCCGCTTGAATGTTATTTATCCCTTGTCTCTCCCTATGTCCCCTCTCCTTTTCTACCCCTCCGTGTCTATTAGATTGTAAGCCATAGGCAGGGGCCGCGTCCATCTCATTGTTCTGTAAAGTGCCAGGTACACAGAAGGTGCTATACAAATGCTTATAATAATAATAACAATAATAATAATATTGTTAAAAAAAATGTTTTACAAAATGATCCTATGGAATTTGGAATGGTTTAGGTCACAACGTAAATGGTAGGATTGAGAAATTTGGTTTAAAATTGGAATAGGATTCACTTGAATTGTATTTGAACCAGATTAAAATTGGAATTGGATCGTATTTTTTCCCCATTGACTTCAATGGGAAAATTTCCCATTGAAGTCAATGGAAAACTGAACCTATTCAGTTCAATGAATCATTCATCAATTAAGCCACAATCCTAGAAGGATGAATGGGCCAAAGAAGAGCCTAGCATATTGCAATAGCAGAGAGGGGGAAACAAGCAAGAGTGCACCCCTGAATTAATCTGATCCAATGAAAATTGGCTGAACTGGATTGATCCGATTCCGATATTACCATCCCTAGTAAATGGTAGGGGTGGGACTACCGGATCATCCGGTAGCCGATACTGCCGGTATTTTGGTGTACCGGCAGTATCGGATTATTCCGGTATATTGGGTCCGGTACCGGTTCCCCCCGTGCCGGATTTTTTTATATTGCAGCCATTCAAATGAATGACCGCAATGTAAAAAACCAAACACAAAAAAACCCAAACACTTTCCCTCCCTGATTCCAGGCTGCACGGGTGGAAAGGGGGGACACCCCCCACCCACCCTGCCCAGCCTGGATTTTAAAAAAAATACAAATTTCCCCTAAGTCCCTAGTGCAGGCTCCGGGCTGCCGCCAGCAACACAGAGCCAGCACCAGCAGCAGGTAAGTACCGGTACTGTACTGATCCCTGGGGTGGTGGTGGTTTAACACCCCCCCACCCCAGGGATCACCCTACCTCCCCACCCAGGGATCACCTACCTTGAGCTCCAGGCGACAGCGGCGGCGGCGGTCCGGTGGCTTCAGCACTGGCTGTGACTGTCGGCTTCAGCACGCTACTAGGCCTTCCAGGGAACTTCCGGAAGTTCCCAGGAAGGCCTAGTAGTGTGCTGAAGCCAGCAGCCACAGCCAGCGCTGAAGCCGCCACCACCGCCACCCAGAGCTCAAGGTAGGCGATCCCTGGGTGGGGAGGTAGGGTGATCCCTGGGGTGGGAGGGGTGTTAAACCAACCACCCCTCACCCCAGGGATCAGTACAGTACCGGTACCATAGGCTGTCTAATTATTACCTGCTGCTGGTGCGGGCTCTGGGTCGCTGGCAGTGGCCTGGAGCCCACACTAGGGGACTTAGGAGAAATTTTTATTTTTTTTTAAATCCAGGCTGGGCAGGGTGGGGGGGGGTGTCCCCCCTTACACCCGCACAGTCTGGGAGGGGGAGGGGGGAGGTTTTTGTTTTTTTCCATTGATTTCAATGGGGACAGTTCCCCATTGAAATCAATGGAAAAGATCCGGTACCAGTAAATCTGGTAAACCGGGTATTAATCTGGTAAGCCGGGTTTTTTAAATCCGGGAACCAGTAAAACCGGTACCCGGTATTTGCCCTGATGTCCCACTCCTAGTAAATGGTATAGCCCACAGAGATAACAGTTTCAGAGAGCCCAGTTATCATTTGGTTTTAAAACTGAAACCTGGGGACAGGGTTGGCAAATAGGAAGCTGGCCCTTACCACAGCTTCAGCCCCTGCCACAGAAATTGATTGAGTTTAAAAGGCTTTGGCTCAGAAACAGTAGGGGAATTGGATAATAGCTCCTGAAATGATCAGTGGAAAGGTTATCGTGCTCTGAGCAGAGCTGTGGGGAAACTGACATTTGAAGTTGTTTTATGGCCTAGCTCAAGGGCTGTGGCATGAGACAGCAGGAATAGGCTGGGCAGTGCAGAGCAGCATGGATTGTCTCTTGGGAACAGATAGTCACAAGGGAAAATGTGGACAGAGGAGATTCATGGAGCAATTTGGATTTAAGGCTTCAAGGGATCATAGCAGCTGGATTTGTGGACACATTGAACTGGCTACCTGACCAACAAACTTCAAGACCAGATTTATCTTTCAACCTGTTATCACCCAAAGAGGGGGAAACCCTTAAGAAAGTCTAAACCTGTGTAAATAGTTCATAAATCCTTTTCTGATAATAGGAAAGCAATTTTTGATTTGTCTGCAAAACAACATTCTTTGAGTGTGTAAATAAGCATGTGGACAAGGGAGACCCAGAAGATATAGTGTACCTGGATTTCCGGAAAGTATTTGATAAGGTCCCACATAAAACTCTCGAGAAAATTAAAAAGCCATGGGATAGGAAGTAGTGTCTTACTATGGATCGGTAACTGGTTAAAGGATAGGAAGCAAAGAGTAGAACTGAATGGTCAGTGTTCACAATGGAGAGATGTAAATAGTGGTGTACCCCAGGGATCTGTATTGGGACTGGTGCTGTTTAATGTATTCTTTAATGATCTGGAAAGGGGCGTTAAGAGTGAGGTGATCAAATTTGCAGATGACACCAAGTTATTCAAGGTAGTTAAAACATGAGCAGACTGTGAAGAACTGCAACAGGATCTTATGAGACTGGGTACCGGGGCATCTACATGGCAGTTGATATTTAATGTGGACAAGTGCAAAGTGATGCACATAGGGAAAAAAAATCCAAACTATGAGTACACAATGCTGGCTACTAAGCTAAGAGTTACCACTCAGGAAAAGGATCTGGGAGTGATTGTGGATAATAAACTGAGATCCTCAGCCCAGTGTGCAGCAGCAGTCAAAAAAGCAAACACAATGTTAGGAGTTATTCGCAAAGGAATAGAGAATAAAACTGAGGATGTCATAATGCCTCTATACAAAATGATGGTGTGACCGGACCTAGAATATTGTTTGCTGCTCTGTTCGCCCCATCTCAAAAAAGACATAGATGAACTAGAAAAGGTACAGAGAAGGGCAATGAGGATGATAAAGAGTATGGAAGGGCTTCCATACAAAGAGAGGCTTGACAAGCTGGGTCTCTTCAGCTTAGAGAAGAGAAGACTGAGAGGGGACACAATAGAGGTTTATAAAATTTTGAGTGGTATGGAGCAAGTAGATAGGGAACACTTATTCATCCTCTCAAATAGTGCTAGAACTAGGGGACACTCCATGAAACTAACTGCTGACAGATTTAAAACAAATAAAAGGAAGTACTTTTTCACTGAACACATAATTCACTTATAGAATTTGTTACCAGAGAGCGTTGTCAGGGCCAGTAGTATAGCTGGGTTGAAAAAAGGACTGTTATTATTATTATTATTATTATTATTATTAACAAACATTTATATAGCGCCAGCAGTGTACCTGGCACTTTACAAAGTAATAAAATAGACACGGTCCCTGCCCCTAGGACTTACAATCTGAGAGACAGGTGCTGGGGGAGAGACTTAGGAAGGGGAACAGAGGGAGAGACAAGGGGTCTAACATTCATGAAGATGCGAGGTCTCAAGTGCACGTACTTGGCTTGGTTACGATGAGAATGACAGCAGGCAGGTCCATGTTGCAAGGATAAGGGTAAACCGATCGTAGGTATAGGAATAGTGGCTCAGCAGGATAAAGAGTCAGACAGAGCAGAGCGAAAGAGGTGAGTTTTAAGGAGAGATTTGAAGGTATGAAGGGAGGGGGCAAGGCGGATGTGGACAGGGAGGGAGTTCCAGGCATGGGGGGCAGCAAGTGAGAAGGGACGAAGGCGCTTAGGGGAGCAGGGAAGGCGTGGAAGGGTGAGAGAAGGGACAGAGGAGGAGCGAAGTGCACGGGCTGGAGTATGGAGGGCGATAAGTGCAGAGAGGTAGGGGGGAGCAAGGTTGTGAAGAGCTTTATAGGTGAAGACTAGGAGCTTGTGCAGGATTCGTTCAGGAAGGGGGAGCCAGTGAAGCGAAGAGAGGAGGGGCTGCACATGGTCGAAGCGACTGGCGAGGTAGATGACCCTGGCAGCAGAGTTTTGGACAGAGATGAGGGGAGAAAGGTGAGACCGGGGAAGGCCAGTGAGAAGGAGGTTACAGTAATCGAGGCGAGAGATGACCAGAGCATGAACAAGAGTTTTGGCAGACGAGACAGAGAGAAAAGGGCGAATCTTAGCAATGTTATGGAGGGAGAAGCGACAGGATTTAGCAACAGAGTCAATGTAGGGTTTAAAAGAAAGGGCTGAGTCAAAGATGAAGCCTAGGCTACGGGCTTGGGGGACAGGCAGGATGGTGACTCCATCAATAGTTATTGACAGTGAGGAAGGAGAGGAAGGATGAGGGGGGAAGATAAGGAGTTCAGTTTTAGCCATGTTGAGTTTGAGTTGACGTTGAGACATCCAGGTAGAGATGTCAGAGAGACAGTTGATGAGACGAGCTTGAACAGAGGGAGAGAGAGAGGGAGTAGAGAGATAGAGTTGAGTGTCATCAGCATAGAGGTGGTATTGGAAGCCATGGGAGGCAATGAGTTTGCCTAAGGATGAGGTATAGATCGAGAAGAGGAGAGGGCCAAGAACAGAGCCTTGAGGAACACCAACTGAGAGGGGGAAGGAGGAGGAGGCGGAGTTGGAGAGAGACACATTAAAGGAGCGGTCAGAGAGGTAGGAGGAGAACCAGTTATGGACAGAGCCACAAAAGCCAAGGGAGTGAAGGGAATCCAGCAAGAGTGAGTGGTCAACAGTATCGAAGGCAGCAGAGAGATCAAGGAGGACAAGAATGGAATAGAGACGTTTAGATTTAGCCACCAGAAGATCGTTGGTGATCTTAGCGAGAGCAGTTTCAGTAGAATGAAGGGGGCGGAAGCCAGATTGGAGGGGGTCAAGGGAGGAGTTGGAGGATAGGAAGTCAAGGCAGCGGGAGTAGACAACACGTTCAAGCAGCTTGGAAGCAAAAGGAAGGAGTGAGACAGGACGATAGCTAGAAGGGTCAGAGGGGTCAAGAGTGGACTTTTTGAGAATAGGAGAGACTGTGGCATGTTTGAAGGCAGAAGGGAAAGAGCCAGTAGAGAGGGAGAGGTTGATGATGTGCAGGAAGGAAGGGGCGACAGTGGGAGTAATGGAGGTGAGGAGGCGGGAAGGAATGGGATCAAGGGGGCAAGTGGAAGGGTTGGAGGAGGAGAGCAGAGAGGAGATTTCCTTAAGGGAGGCAGGGGAGAAGGAGGACATGAGAGAAGGAGGGGGAGGAGGGAGAGGGGTGGGAGTGGGAAGAGAGGAGTGGGAAGCGATGTCGAGGCGGATCTTGTCTATCTTGGAGGTGAAGAAGGAGGCAAGATCCTGAGCAGAAAGGGAAGAAAGGGACTGGATAAGTTCTTGGAGAGTAGATCCATTACTGGCTATTAACCAAGTAGCTTACGGGATGAACTTCTTACTGTCAGGAGCTGGGAGTGAACAACGGGGAATGGATTGCCCATTGTGACTGTTGGTTCTTCTCCCATGCAATCAAAATTGGCCAATGTCAGAGGACAGGATGCTGGGCTTGATGGACCATTGGTCTGACTCAGTATGGCACTTCTTATGTAATTATGTTCTTAACAACTGTTTAGTCTCCTTTGTGAAGGGCCAGATGGGTCAGATGCAAGGCACTCCCATCACAGATCCTCACACCATTCAGTACTGGCACTAGTTTTTAGCACCACTTTGTGTCCTGTTCACTTCACTTCAACTTGTGTTGGCATTCAAAGCCCTAAGGAGCACATTTGTCAATCCTACAGTTCTAGGTCCCCCTTTCTTCGAAGGTGAAACTCCATGGATCCCCCTCCACCTTCATTGCTGTGAAATTATCATTTAACAACCTCCTACACAACTTCTCATCTCTGACCTCATCTCTCAACAAGGCCTAACTTTGGCCCCATCCTGCCAATACTGGCTTATATGTAACCAGAGGGTTCACAATCAAGTTGCGAGTCTGTCAAGATCCTTCTTTTACCAGCTGCTCTTCTGCTTCTCCTTCACATGTTGTTGCACTTGCCTCCAAACCCAGGTGTAGAGAACTGCTCACAACAATAATACTGTAAAGATTGGCTTAAATGAGTCAGCTTGAAAATGTTTATCTACAACACTGGAGTTACCATGGAAGAAGGTTTAAAGAAATCCTCCCTTCTTCACAATATTCTTGTAAAACACGGGAAGAACAAGGACATGGCTCAGACTCTGTCAGATTATCAACTGGGATTTAACAGAACAATGAACGGTGTGATAGGACCGGAAAGGGGGGGCTGCAGTGGGGATGACGTGGACCCCAGGCACCGAGACAACCAGGGCAGTGGTGAGGCCTGCCAGGACAGAAGACAAGGATTGCTAGGCTGCCAGGGAGGTGGCGCTTCTAGCTGCGGCTAGAGCCACATCAAACTACAACCCCCAGGAGCTCTTGGGGCATGGGGAGCAACAGCCCCTGACAACATCAGGCGTTGCCCCACTGGGCTAAGCCCAGCAGGGTTATTTAAGAGAAAGGATGGCACAGAAAGGGAGGCCAGCACAGCATGACCCAGAAGGTGTTGGAGAGGCTGGATCCTCCTCTCAGTGGCACAAGCCAGGCCCACAAGGAGTGCTGGAACCTGGCCGTGAGGTAACAAGCCGGGGCCAGGCATACCAGCCCAACAGGCCCATCCCCCACATGCAGTAGGGTGGGGCATAGGACATGTAGTGGGGCTGGGGACTGATGGTGGGAGGAAGGAGGGGACTTTCCCCCTCCCCGAAGTCCCTTCCCAAGGTGACCCCACTCACTGGGAACACCAAGGTGCCCCCCATTCCTCCCCAGTCTGGGTCATGACAAACAGCATGACAACACTAGCAACATACCTTTGGTAATAGCAGATTTCAGCGCAACTATGACCTTTCAAGAGTCCTAGTTTTAAATGGAAACTCTTACTGGGAATTAATTAATAAAGCATTACTGTCTGTTTCACCATCCCTTGTCTCCCCCTCGTTTGTCTTTCTTAGACTGTAAACCCACCAGGGCAGGAACTCTATCCATTTTCAACTGTTGTAAAGCACCAGGTATATTGATGGGACTACATAAATTCTTAATAATAATATAATAAATATAATATATAATGTGTTTGCTTCTCAAACTAGATAGAATTGCAAACAGCTCTTACTGCCTAAATTGTACAGGTACAAACGTGTGCAGAGTACCCAATAGGACTATGATCTGCTGCTACTACTTCTACTACTAATAATAATACTACTAATAATTAATAATTAATAATTGTTTAGCTCTGCTATGTCATGTATACCAAGCTTTGAGACAGTCACATTTTGGTAGAGCGAGGAGAATGAGAAATCAGAGTGGAAAAGACTACCCCATCTGTGGGAAAGATGTATGGATTATGATTTCGCTATGATGAACTGTGTTGATATAGGTGCTTGGTAAGAAGCAGCATTTCTGCATTTCCACAATGTATGTATGGAAAAGTAATAAAGTGTGAACTGTAGGTAAACCTCAAACAGGAGCCCATCTAAGTAAATATGCAAATCTCCTCATGAGAACAATAGGAATTGTCCTCTTTGAAGTGCAAATAAACTTATGTGAATGAGTGGCCCTAACACCAGCCAGGGAAACTACTGATATGAAGAACTGGAAACAGAGAGGTTACTTTTTAACTATGAAAAGAGCATGAAAGAGATTGTGGGCATTTTAAGCCACACAGGAACTGTTTGGAGGTGTTTGACTGCACAGCCTGCTGTGCCAGCATGAGAAAGCAAGGATTTTGCTTAGAGACTTAAGATTTGGTGCCTGGCCTGGAATGGCCAAGAATATGAACTCCAAAATCTTGTGTTTTAGGGTAAGATTATGAGTTAGGGGAACAACTAAAGCTATCATTGCATTGGTCAACTGTTATTTTATTTTATTCAACCTCTGTATAAGCTCTGAACCTTTATAACAATCTTTAGTTCTTCTATAAAATTTCTTTTATCATAAGCTGGTTCCTGTGTGTCACTGGAAAGGAATATTGGCAGTCCAGGAGAAATTCTCAGTTTCTATAATGAGATACATGCCTGACCCACTAACAAATTTACGTGACAAGGTTACCTTCAAGATACTGGAGACAGCAAGTTTATACTTGTGGGATGGCATACTCTGAGGTTGAATGAAGGCTATCGGAGACTATGGCTGTTTTTAAACGACCACACCATGCCGTTCTGAACTTGCTCTTACCTGACTTGTTGGAACTATATCATCATCATCATAATCAGTTTGGTTTCTGTGGCTAAACAATCACTGTTGTAACGTTCTATTAGAGTATTCCATTCCCGGATGTCTAAGAACATTCTACCTGTGCAGATGGTAAAAATGGCTGTTGTATAACATTCTTTATTTAGAATGTTCCAATAAAACCTTGAAAAAGATATTTGAAAAAACATTCTAAAACCCAAAAGCAACAAAATTTTAATGTTCCAACGTCTAGAATATTATGGTCAGAATGAAATAAAACACACTAGAACATTCTAAATTGATCATTTAAAAACAGCCTACAAGTGAACAAACAGTCACAACTGGTTCGGAGACAGTTGGGGTGTCATCCAGATAGATGGAACCTCAATAAGCTTTGCTGTGACCATGTGTCTGTTCCCACACTTGCCCCATAGTGCGGTGGTGGCACTTGCCTGCCACAGGGCCACACCAGGATTGAACCCTCTCCGCTCATGTAGCCTCACACTATATTTTTTTTAAATTGCAACACTGATACTATGGTTATGAGTGGGGGATCTAAACTGACAGTTATTAAAACTTCAGTATTGCTAGGCTACAAGCATGATGGCTGCTCAACATGACCCGAGGTTTTCAATGAATTGTCCACAATGACTTCAAGAACTTTTCCTGAGTGGTAACACCTAATTTTGTGTTAAATGGCAGCAGATTTAAAACAAACAAAAGGAATTATTTTTTCACTCAGCAGACAATACAGTTGTGGAAGTCATTGCCAGTGAACGTCAGCACCATAACTAGCCTCAAATGGAAATGAGATAAATTCTTAAAGGATAGAGCTATAAATGCTTACATGTTGGGGCAATCCCTGATTACTGGTAGTTGGGAGTGGTTAGCAGAAAATGGGTCACACTTCCATGACCTGTACTTGTACTTCTCTTGAGCTACTGTAGCTGGTCACTGTTGGAGACAGAATGCTGGGCTCGAAGGACCATGGGTCCATGGATGGACTCAATGGCACAGAGAGCAGTGTAGTGTCGCGGCTAAGGTGATGGACTTATACCTGGGAAGCCACAGTTCACATCCCGCCCTCACCATGAATTCACTGGGTGGCCTTGGAAAAGTCACAACTTCTCAGCCTCAGTTCCCCATAAGCTTGATGTGCATGTAGACTGTGTGTTTTCTTCCATCCAATGTTAACCCACCTTGCTGCTGGGTTATGCCAGTGTTTTGGGTGTTTCCCTGTGTTTGGGGTTTACAAATTATTTTAAACTTGATGTGCATGTAGACTGTGTTTTCTTCCATCCAATGTTAACCCACCTTGCTGCTGGGTTATGCCAGTGTTTTGGGTGTTTCCCTGTGTTTGGGGTTTACAAATTATTTTAAACTTGATGTGCATGTAGACTGTGTTTTCTTCCATCCGATGTTAACCCTGGGAACTCCTTGCTGCTGGGTTATGTCATGCCACTGGCCTACCGTCCCCTTTGCTCTGCCTACCGTCCCCCTGGCTCCACCCCTAGACCTGCCGGCCTGGCCTTACTGCCCCAGTACCCCTCCAACATCAATACCCACCAGCCACCCCTGGCTCAGCATCAGACAATTTCCAGGAAAGGAAAAACAAATATTGATTGCAACTGTAAAACATTTTGTATTACAACAGGAATTTGTCAATCACAATGGCCAGACATCTGTGTTTCTTCAGTTGTCATTTCAAGCATGTTACCTAGGATGCCTGAGGATTTAAAGTGTACTCTTACCCAGTCAGAGTACTGGTCCATCATCTATGTAGTCTGGCACTATGAATTCTGCAGTGTTTTGTAGCTGGCATATTAAGGTGGTTTTCTTTCACCGTACTTGTCTCCACAGCTCCTGCATGATTTATTCAGTGTTCAACATTAATTTGTGGTCCCAACATAAAAGACAGCCTTATGCCCAGAGGCATCGCATCTGATCACAGAATGCTGAATGGTTCCATTGCCACAAGGGTATACAAAGTGTGATATGGACATGCCCGATCTGCTGCGCCTTCAGTATGGAGAGCGGCTTAAAACACCTATATGGTGAGCTGATGCTTCCATGCAAAGACAGAGACCAGTGCCAAGAGATGGACGGCCCCTAAGGCCACTTTTCACAGATGCCACCCACCCACAAACACCCGGAAACACCCATCAGATGGGTGGGAGAGCGTCCGTGTAAAAGTCCACAACTGGGTGGGGGCACATGCCCGACCCACCCACCAACACCCACCAACACCCAAGGAGCAGCCACGAGGGGGCCGGCACCCTCGGTGGGTGGAGATGGGTGTACGGTACAGAACCCGCACTGAGTACACGCACCACAGGAGCCGTGGAGCCATGGTCATGGCCGCAGCCAAGTGTACCAGCTCCAGTAAGCAGGTCTGGCCTGCGCAGGGTCCGTACTACCATGGGAGGGACGGTACAAGGGACCCCTTCATAGGGGGTTGCTCCACATTACATTTTATGCTAGTGTGGGGAGTAGGGGGCTCCCTGGGAGACCGCGGGGCCCGCAGTGGCCTGGGCCTCGGCGTGGGACAGAGATAAGTGCACATGACTATTGCATTCTTGTTCCACCGCGCAGGGGCCATCAGCGGAGGCCAGGATGGAGCGGCCAGTGGATGACAGGGGGGTTCCATGGCGGGGGGCACTGTACAGTGCCTGGGCGACCACTGGGGTCGGGGCCCAACCCAGTGAGGCATCTGACAGTTGTGGTGGTTGGAACAGGTACACAGACCCGTCACTGGCAGGCCAGTGAGAGGCAGCAGGCAGGGCACCACGGGGCCCAAACAACCCGCAGCAGACAGCGAGGGGAATGAGCACACAACCCGGCAGCCCACAGTACCCAGTCCCTGGACCCCCGTCGCCCACACACGGCATGGAGGCAGGGCTGAGGTTCACAGGTACTACCCAGCTTTATTGAAGGGGTTCACAGGACATGGTGTGTGGGTCCCGGTGCCCTGCCGCTGTCCGGTGTTCGGCTGCCTGGGTAACGATGTGGTGGCAGATGTCGTCCCTTTTCTTCTCTGTGATGCGCCGGAATGCCCCTCCCTGGGCATGTTGGTACAGGGGCACGGGGCCGGCCCTGTGCACCGGTGGTGGGTTGTCCAGGGCAGCACCTCCTGTCTCACATACATTGTGCAGGATGCACACTGCCAGGACAAGGATGGGGGTGTGGTCCAGGTTGAATTGGCTCCTGTTCATCAGGAGGCGCCAGTGCATTTTTAGCAGCCCGAAGGCCCGCTCCACCACGGTGCGTGCAAATGACAAGCGCTCATTGAACAGGCGGTGGTCTGGGTTGCGCGCCACTGGATAGGCCAGCATGAGCCATGGGCTGAGCGGGTAGGCGGGGTCCCTTATCACTACAGGGGTCATGGGAACCCCCGTTATCATGTAGTACAGGTTGGGGGCGATCTCCCCGTCAAACATGCGTGCATAGAAGGGGGAGGCACGCAGGATATGCACGTCATGGCTCCGCCCCGACTAGCCTGTGTACACATCTATAAACAGACCCCTATGATCCACTACAGCCTGCAGATTGATGTAGAAGGCCTGTTTTCAGTTCATGTATACCGGTATACCTGGCCCCTTCCTGTCCGGCAGTATCCCTTACTGCTCTAGCAGAGCTGACCTCGGAGGTGGCAATGGGCTCCTCCAGGATTTTTGTCCTCGGGGACTTTAACGTACAAGCCGATGCCGGCCTTGTAGGAGCGGAGTGAGAATTCATGGCCACCATGGCAATCATGGATTTGTCCCAGGTGGTCACCTGCCCGACCTATGTGTGGGGGCATGCCCTTGACCTGATCTTCGGTTCTGGCCTTGAGATGGGGGGTCGGGTAGTGGGGGAAGTTAGAGCGGTGCCCTTGTCATGGATGGACCATTAACTCCTTCAGGCCCCTCCCCTTTCCTTCCCACAACCTCCTGCGGTGCTGTCTGTGTAACTGTCTCTCTGCTCAGTGCTGCCAGGTGTTCGCTTGGTGTTCTCACCCACCCATCCACACCCATCTCTACCCATCGGCGCTGCTCCACCGTCCGTGTAAAAATGGCCTATCTGAGGTGTGGTGATTGTCGGAGGATCTGCTGAACCTCCTGGACTAACTGCGACCCATTGGTGGTGCCAGGTGTTGTGGTGCTGGACAAGCAGAGTGCAGACAAACTGAAGGTTCTTCATAAGGACAAACAGAGTAATTCTACCTCTGACGTTACTGCAGAAGAAGCTGACTGCTCTTTGTCAGGGTCAATAATAATGACCAAGGTAGGCACCAAGACCATTAACATTAGGAAATATTATTTAAGATCTTAAACAGCTGCAGCAGAGAGCTCTTATGTGAGGTTACTTCTGTGAGCAGTGAAAAGAACTGGGTGAAGATCCACCGCACCTCTTCTTATGGTTCTCTCTCTGCGCACCAAAATGGATGTTGTACAGAGGAAGGGGCAGGACTCCCTCCGCTGCTGAGAAGGGTTTCTAGAGTGGGGCGACTGCATGAGCACATACTCATTAGTGAGCATGCACAGTGCACCAACTAAAGAATTGAGAAACAGAGACAGTAGGAGACTGTCAGGACATACAAAGTCTCTGCAGACTAGGGAGTAATTCAGGAGAGCAGGCTTTTAACAGAGACTAGTAGAGGATTAATCTGGTAGTTTCCCAAGTTTTGCACAGGAGACCTTATTTTGAGACTGAAATACCTGTAGGGGGTGCTGTCAGGCCTATGGAGAAATTAGCTCCATGCCCCAGCTCACATAAAAGTCTTCAATATCATTTCTTTTACAAATCCAGCCTCTTCCAGGCTTCCAGCCCTCTCTCAGGACCTGATAACATAAAAGTATTTAGCGCTAGCGTATTAACCACACCTTCCAGTCAGTCAGATCCACCACTGTCTTCAGTACTGGGTTTAACATAGAGGGTCACGCCATCATACAGTTCATAATAGTAGTCCTTTCCCAATAGACAGGGCAGATCTCGCTTGGGTTCCTGAAGAAGGCAGGTTCCAGTAGACCCATGGCCTAATTGTAATTATGTCCTAAGTCAGCCTGCCTGGGCCAGCCCATAAATAGACCAGCAGTTTCCTAATCCTTTCTCTTCTCCCTCTCTTGGAGTGCTTTTCCAGAGTTTTGTCTCTTGCAGTTTCCTCACTCCATCTGAGCTCTAGACTTTATTCCTCATAAGTCCTTGGTGTCCTGGCTTCTCATTGGCTGACAAGCACAATTCTCTATCTGGCTCACTGCCTGAACCTTACAGGGCCTCGCTGTACCATGATCTTGTATAAGTAGGAGCACTGGTGCTTTTTGTGCCAGCACTACTGCTTCCCAATTACAAAGCGCTTTCACTAAAGCTGTACCGAATGCTGAATCCTGTCTTTTTATTTATTTTAGCTAGACTGCATCATAGGATGCTGAAACATCTTACTCTTCTTTGTTTCTCCTACATTGTGTTCTCGAAGATCTTGAGAGAAATTTAATTTTTCACAACTGTAACATTGATTTTATTTGAGCTCATAATCAAAACCATATATTTTTCATGGCACAATTGGATCCCTCTGTAGACATTTTTCGCTGTTTGGTTCAGTAATTCCACTGCCATAATCCCACCATATTAATACACACATGGAAAACAACAGGAAAGATGAATTCAGGATACACTTCAGGGTTTACTCACCCTGTTGTGTGTCAGGAGAGAGCTTCTGCCTTTGTAACTGAATCCTCTAGCACAAGAGCCACAAAACTCAGTCCTGTAGGTCAAGCTCAGATTAGTTCTGGGATACTGTTTTCTACATCCTGGAATCTGTCCTTATAGGACTTTAGACTGGAACTGACAAAAGTGAGAGTGGTTACTTTAACTGCCAAATGCTTATGATATGCTACCAAGATACTCTTGTAATGGATGTGCTAGACATGAAGAAAAGATAGCATGGACAAATACTATCGAGTTAAAGGAGTACAATTTGACTTCAGCTCAGAGACTCTAGTTTAGGCCATAGATATTCTTGTAATTTTTTTTTCCCAGACAAAGACATCTTCCTTATTTTGTTTTTGCATTATATTGTGTTTCAAATGTGAAAGTGGGGAGAGGATTCCTTCTCTGACTTTCCAAAATACTTCTAGCCAGGGATGTTTATTATTGACTCATCTGGCTATAATGACTCACCTTCTCAAATGCAAGAACACTTAGAGCAGGATGCCACAAGTTGCATTTCACTGAAATTCACCCAGGCTGATGGAACGGTTGAGGCACCTGGCTGCTATTTGCTTTTTTTAAAAAAAAAGGACAAGAGGAATGTACATGTTGATGATTAAAAAGCATTATCAAGCATTAACAAATCATTATCATACAATGAAACACTTTTAGAAAGAGAAGGGAAGATGCTTTTTACAAATATCTTTTCTCTGAGGTTCCTGGAATATCATGGGAATTTGTTATAAATAGCCTCCAGAGAATATGCACAGCACATAGCCAGGACATATGATTCACATGAGTTATAATTATTACTTAGCAAATGTATTTAGTTAGTAACTGGGAGCCCTCATCACACACAGGCCCCAGTGTGTGAGGCACCATGCGAACAAATACATTTTCAACTTTACTGTAGACATCATGGAAAAGAAGAGTTTGAAGACTGAGAACACAATGGCTTTGAAGATGTGCACAGGGAATTCTCTCATGCATTGGAATGGCTTGAGAGAAAGCACAAATGTGTTTTTCAGAAGTTTTAACTGGTGGATGACCACTAGCATCACTGGCACAGCAAAGGTGAGAGTCAACAGCAGGACAGTGCATGACAGATGATGGGCAGGATGTGGAGAGGCCAGGAAGGGCCTTAAAAGTCAAGATGAGTATCTTCTATTTGATTTGGCGGAGAGAAGGGAGCCAGTACAGGGATGCAGACAGGTAAAAGGTCTCAACTTGAAAGCTTTGGGCAGTGTAATGTAGGGGTTTGATATAGAATTTCTTCATACCACATGAAAACATCAAGACTTATGATGATCAAGCTCCAAACAACAACTAGAAGACAATGAGTTTGAGAAGGGAAGTGTAACTGTTACCATTTTACAGATGGTGAACTTGGACAAAGGTTACTTGTCTAGGGTCACACACAGAGACTGTGGCAGTCCAAGGAACTGAACCCAGGTCACCTGAGTCCCAATCCAATGCTTGAATCACAAGTCAACCCTTCCATGAACTCTGTGGACCAAACCCTGAGAGATGATGAGAGTCCACAGCCTCTGCTAAAGACTTCTGGAACTTACTGTGCTCAGCACCTCTCAAGAAGGAGCTCACCATCCCATCAAAGCAGAAAAGCATCTCTGAAATGTCAAAGCCAGTGGAGAGCAATGAAAAAAAGAAAGGAGAGTCAGTGACTATAAACATTTTGGACACAAGATAAAATGGTGATGGTGGGAAATCACAAAGCCTCTTCAAACCTATGGAGAATAGTCCCAAATGTTTGGGATTGACAAGAGACAGACAAACTTCGTGGACACAGTGGTGGCTATTTTGTTAGTTTTGAACCTCAAGAGCCTGCTTAAAATGGTCCACCAGCTCAAGCAGCTGAATGGATAAAATTGTTAAGAACACCAAAGTAACTTGGGGTCTAAATCTCACACACACACACACCCAGAAGTGGTTTTGGCTCCTGGGTCTCTCTGAAAGTAAATGGGGCATATTGCCTAATTCACTCTTGAACATATTATCTTGAGACTGTTATCTATATTCTTAGAACAAAAATGTTCCGTTTAAGAGAGGAGTTAAGGCTCTTACAAATTAAGCCATGATTGAAAAACCATGGAAATTGTAAGAGACTTAACTCCTCTCTTTAACGGAAGGATTTTTGATCTAGGAATTTCCCTGTTTTTAAAAAAGGTAATACACTAAATTCCCCCTGCTGCTACAGTACCAACCTGAGTTTGACTGGCATCCAAGCAGCCACCGAGTTTCCCTTTCAGCCCCAGCTCAGTCCCATCCATAGAATGCAATTATGTCTCCTCCTGTCAGTACAAGATGCACTAAACCCCCTTGGTATCTGGACAATAGCCTGTAATAAATGCCACTCAGGTCCGTACAACAGTAGCCTTCACAAAAGCTGATCTCCTCACGTTCAACATAATGTTAGTAACTCAGGATATTTTCAGACGTTACGAGATCATGCTCAACCACAGTAAACCACGGTCAATCCCACGGCACAGGGCCAAAGTGGACCATGGGTATGGGGGTCCTCATGGGGGTGTTCTGGCACTCCAGCCAGGACGTGAGGAGCTCCGCGAGCCGCAGCAGGGTGAGTTTGTCCATCCTAAAGTGGGCCCTCCACTCCGCCTCGTCCCACTGGCACAGCGCCCTGGCCCACCACCCCTGTGCCCGCTCTGCGACCCACTGCCACCTGTCAATGGGTATAGAGAGCAGGGCAGCCCGGCGCGTGGTCTCCCTCTGCCAACGCTGTCTCTTATACACATCTAGATGTGTATAAGAGACAGGTGTAATGTAGGGGTTTGATATAGAATTTCTTCATACCACATGAAAACATCAAGACTTATGATGATCAAGCTCCAAACAACAACTAGAAGACAATGAGTTTGAGAAGGGAAGTGTAACTGTTACCATTTTACAGATGGTGAACTTGGACAAAGGTTACTTGTCTAGGGTCACACACAGAGACTGTGGCAGTCCAAGGAACTGAACCCAGGTCACCTGAGTCCCAATCCAATGCTTGAATCACAAGTCAACCCTTCCATGAACTCTGTGGACCAAACCCTGAGAGATGATGAGAGTCCACAGCCTCTGCTAAAGACTTCTGGAACTTACTGTGCTCAGCACCTCTCAAGAAGGAGCTCACCATCCCATCAAAGCAGAAAAGCATCTCTGAAATGTCAAAGCCAGTGGAGAGCAATGAAAAAAAGAAAGGAGAGTCAGTGACTATAAACATTTTGGACACAAGATAAAATGGTGATGGTGGGAAATCACAAAGCCTCTTCAAACCTATGGAGAATAGTCCCAAATGTTTGGGATTGACAAGAGACAGACAAACTTCGTGGACACAGTGGTGGCTATTTTGTTAGTTTTGAACCACAAGAGCCTGCTTAAAATGGTCCACCAGCACAAGCAGCTGAATGGATAAAATTGTTAAGAACACCAAAGTAACTTGGGGTCTAAATCTCACACACACACACACCCAGAAGTGGTTTTGGCTCCTGGGTCTCTCTGAAAGTAAATGGGGCATATTGCCTAATTCACTCTTGAACATATTATCTTGAGACTGTTATCTATATTCTTAGAACAAAAATGTTCCGTTTAAGAGAGGAGTTAAGGCTCTTACAAATTAAGCCATGATTGAAAAACCATGGAAATTGTAAGAGACTTAACTCCTCTCTTTAACGGAAGGATTTTTGATCTAGGAATTTCCCTGTTTTTAAAAAAGGTAATACACTAAATTCCCCCTGCTGCTACAGTACCAACCTGAGTTTGACTGGCATCCAAGCAGCCACCGAGTTTCCCTTTCAGCCCCAGCTCAGTCCCATCCATAGAATGCAATTATGTCTCCTCCTGTCAGTACAAGATGCACTAAACCCCCTTGGTATCTGGACAATAGCCTGTAATAAATGCCACTCAGGTCCGTACAACAGTAGCCTTCACAAAAGCTGATCTCCTCACGTTCAACATAATGTTAGTAACTCAGGATATTTTCAGACGTTACGAGATCATGCTCAACCACAGTAAACCACGGTCAATCCCACGGCACAGGGCCAAAGTGGACCATGGGTATGGGGGTCCTCATGGGGGTGTTCTGGCACTCCAGCCAGGACGTGAGGAGCTCCGCGAGCCGCAGCAGGGTGAGTTTGTCCATCCTAAAGTGGGCCCTCCACTCCGCCTCGTCCCACTGGCACAGCGCCCTGGCCCACCACCCCTGTGCCCGCTCTGCGACCCACTGCCGCCTGTCAATGGGTATAGAGAGCAGGGCAGCCTGGGGCGTGGTCTCCCTCTGCCAACGGAGGCACCCAGCCGCCTCTCGGATCACTGCTGGTCTACTCTGGCCCCGCATCATGGCCTGCTGGTCCGCCCCGGACAGCCTCTGGGCCCTGAGCTGGGCCAGGGCGCGTCTCTGGATGTGGTGGGCCCTGCGCACTCCTGCGCCTCCCCAGGCGGCAGTAACCCACAGGTGGGCACCCAGGTGCACCTCTGTGGTAAAGATGAGCAGCTGGTTGGTGTGGGCACGATACCACT
>QEPC01004710.1:797591-835136 GCA_003113815.1 Sphenodon punctatus | reverse complement strand
TTAGTGATTTAGTTTTAGTGTTTGTAGGAGTAGGTCTGTGTACTTATTAGATAATCCATTTAGTTCATAGCATTTAGAATAGTTAATAGCAGTTAGATTTAGTGTAGATAGATAGATATAATATTAGATTAAAAAAATAAATAAAAAAACCCCATATAAAAACAAAAAAACCAAATAAAAAACAAAAGAAAACCATATAAAACCCAATAAAAAAACAAAAAACCATATAAAAAACAAAAAAAACCCACCCATAACATTTCCCGAACAGTCGAACAGAACGGCTGAATGGTCGAACCGAACAGCCGAACCCGGCGAACTAACCGAACTGCCGAACCAAATGGACGAACTGAACGGACGAACCCGAACTGCGATCTGTTTGCCCATCCCTAGTGCTCTGGTTTGTACTTCTGTCCACCCTTGGTTTAGATCTGTCTGCCTGGCTTTTTCCAGACCCTCCTGGATTGTTCCAGCCCTGATTAGCCTTGCCCTGTCTGACTCCATGGCTTCAGATCCATCTTCGGCTTCCTGACATCTGATTTATGGCTACCTATTTGACTCTGGTCTTAGTTTCTGACCTGGCTCCTTCTTCCTGGCATCTGATTTCTGGCTTCTAACTTCCTTTGGCTTCTGACTCCAGGTTTCTTTACTTTGTAACATTTTATTATTATCTGCCATTTATATAGCACTTTCAGTGCTTTTACAATCTTTATCTAATTCACCATCACAACAACCCTGTGAGGTAGGTCATTATTATTCCTATTTTACAGATAGGAAATATATAAAATTTTATAAACACAAAGTCAGACAAAACATACAGATGTGTACTCAAGATAAAAAAAAGCATCACCCAAGGCAAAATTCAAATTCCATTATTTTCAGAAACTGGTGGGGGAAAAAGAAATTGGGGGACGGAACCCAAAACCTGAATCCATAGAGGCGTGCAGGGAATCAGTAATTAAAATGACTAAATAAAGTGACTCCAAATATAAATAAATGAGAACATAGTATATGATAGAGGTGGAAATCTCAGGCTTTGGGGCCAAATGTGGACTGTGGCTAGTTTGGGGGGGGGGAGGGCGCTTTCCAGTTCCTGGATCTGGCCCCTAGAACCAGTTTCCACCCCCAAACACTAAAAGCTGAGCTCAGGGTAAGGTAGCAGAGATGAGGACATGCATATAAGGCTAGAGGACAGATCATGGCACAGATCCACGATCTGGACCCTCCTCTTCCTGAACACACCCCTAAGCACTCCCTGCCCCCAACTTCTATGTGGCTCTTGGAGTTTGAACTAATTTTCAACGTGACTCCAGGAAAAGTTTCCCTATACCTGTTCTAGGAGTACAAGGGACTACTATGTACTAAACTAGAAAAACCTTGGTATTACTGTCTCATCAGAAACTGGCCAGGACATCTAGCTTGATGTGAAAGATTCTCAACCTGTACCAGGCTTCAGTCCCTGGCGTTGTTCCCTAACAACATCCGACTCAGCTCAGCTCCTGGCTCTGGACCGTATCTAAACCCAGGTCGCTGACAATTACCCACAGGGCACAGGCATTTTAACCAAAACATATAGCCCTGTTTAAATCAAAGGTCCTCAAAAGTTTGCCTCCTATATTGAAAGCTCTCAACACACCTCCTTGTCTCCATTTTTGCTTCTGCAGGATATTTTAGAAAAAGTTTTCCAGAGAAGGACAAACAATCCAACTCTTAGGTATTAGACAGGTATGCAAGCTCATTTAGGGCCTGAAGACCAAGCTATTAAGTCCTGCAGAGGGGGCCTGTTATGCATATATTTACTGAAGTATAGGTACCTTTTTGAAATGTATGTGCATTTCAGATTAAGTCCTCCTCAGTTGACATTTTTCTTACTCCCCCCACCCCCCTCGTACCACGCAATGTGTTTTTTAATTTGGTGCCTGCCTGGATTGCCCTCAGATTTGCACGTCTTGAACCAAGAATTCTGTCAAGAAAGAAAAAAAAAGAAAGCACTTTTCCTGTTTTATCTGGTATCAAATCCTTCTGCAGGTCTGTCTCCTAGCTTGCTTACTTTTCTAGGTCTATCAGCATATTTTAGGTAAAGAAATACACATTTGCTGGTCTGCTGTAATATATTCAGAGGGAGTGTTTTTGTATGTGTTTGTT
The DNA here is from genome assembly GCA_003113815.1 of Sphenodon punctatus. Taxonomy (NCBI): domain Eukaryota; kingdom Metazoa; phylum Chordata; class Lepidosauria; order Sphenodontia; family Sphenodontidae; genus Sphenodon; species Sphenodon punctatus. Next base: position 832,994 of record QEPC01004710.1, on the reverse strand, counting down.
TTAAACTTAAGGGTGTAGTACTAAAGCCATTCCAATGGCATAAAGATGGGAAGATAAGACACGGCGGGCAAACCCTGTTTAGTGGGTGGTTGTGGTATTAATATTTATCCCATAATTGAAGGAAGATGTGACAACATGAGGAAAGCAAACCACTGCAATGTTTCCTTATGAGGCACATGATGAACCCTCCTACAGAAAAGCCCACCAGTCATTAAGTATTTTACACAACCCTTATTTATAACAAAGACAGAGAACTCTCTTACAAGCCAAATTCATAAAAAGAGACAGCAAAATTTGCGGTGTGGCGTCGCTCCACTCTAAGGCCCTTCAGCTGTACTGCTGCCTCTGGAAAAAAGACACTCTAATCGACTATCTCCACTCCAATTCCTTATGCTCCCCAATGTCCCCTTTACAACCCACACATGCTGCACACCATGCAATAACACAGGCATGCCACATGGGAACCCACATATTCATATTGTATCACATGGGGATACTGAGCAAGTGAGGGGTACTCTAACACTGGACCCCTTTTGAGTGTCAGTTATGTTATTTTAAAACAGGAATAATTCATTGTGCTGAAATTACAATTTCATTTCATTAATAGTCTCGGTACCCAGTATGAATGATAAATCTACAACAGTGTTTCACACTAAAGGCCTGTGACACCGACCTAATCCTGACAGTACCCAACTGGTCCCATCTAGCTCTCTGCCCATGCTCCTTGTATGTGGGGCACCCTGCCCTCTAAACAAAATGCTGTGATGTCACGGTGCTCTGTAGGGGATGAGCCACATTGGAAGAGGATAGGAAAATGCATTAGTCTTCCTGCTCTTGAGGTAGTCACACCTCTTGGGGTGTTGTGATAGAAGCCATGTTGGAAAGAGGTGGAAGGAAACCTTGGTCCCACCCTTTCTTTGATTAAACCACATCCATTACAAGCACTAGAATGTCACAATGTTCTGGGGGGGCATGTGCCTCCCCAGATTTTCGGAAGCCCTACAGAACCCTGTAGAACCCACTTCCCAGCCCCCACTCCTATGCCCTACTCACTAGAACCTGGCTTCATGAGGCCCAGATTAAGGTCAGGCTCAGCACAGTCCAGATTGTGGCCAAATGTCTAGCCTCAACTAGGCTCTACACAAAACACATTATTTCCAGGGGAGATTTCCCTACCCCCAATTTACAATTTAAAAAAGCCTTGCAAAACTGTAACAAAATAATAATCAGAAACAAACCTAATCGTGATAATTATACATTATCATAATTTTTTTAAAACTAAGAATATTTTACCTACCTGTTCAAAAAACATCACACACTTCATTAGAGTGGACAAGTGGGATGCTGCAAGGCTGAAGTCAGTAAGCAAGAGCGAGAACCAATAGCACCATACCAAAACTCTCACCAGGCCAGGATTTACATAAAAGCACAAATGTACAGTGCACACAGGCAGCACACAGTGAACGAGGTGACCCCAAGAATCTAGTCCTGAGACTCCGACTTCAAAAACCATTTACACCTGTATTAAGATCTATCCCTTGTCTACAAAGCACTGAAGTGCATGCACATTGCTTAGCTTCAAGTGTGTGCTTGTATTCTACTGAAGTCAACAAGACTTCCACACATTTTTAAGGGCTTGACTGAGCAAGAACACACTACCAGACTGAAGCCCAAAGTGGGATTTCAAAGTGGACATCTGAAGAGCTGCAGTTACACACTATAGGTACAATGACAGTGTCTTTATTAGGCATCAGTAAAACAGGTGTTCAGTAGAGCACTGGAATGAGTATAAAACAAGCACCTAAGACACTTGTGCCGATATAGAAAAAGGTAATTGGGATTTTTCTGGGAAAGGAAGCTGGTTTATAAGACTCAAGAAGGCAGAAAAGCTGGGGAGGAAACGCAAGACACTGTGTAAATCAACTGAAAGGATGGAACTTTGGGATCAGATCAGTAATCTTCCATCAGATGGCATATGCTGCACACCGGTGAGTCAACCAGCTGCATTTAAAGTCCCTCTTTATTTTTATAGCTGTGGTCTCCCCCCCCACCCCCCTGTCATTCCACTTAAGGGCATTAAGTCCTGCCTTCCTCATAGTTTTTTGAAGGGGTTAAGTGAGGTGAGCCTGCTTATTTCTGTAATAGAAGCTGATCCATACACACAACACAAACTTTGCAAAAATATTTGTTGGGATCAGCATGTTGTAACTAAAGACCTTACCCAAGACACCCCCCACCTCTTTAATGTCCTGAAAACACCTATATTTAAGAACTGGAATGCCCATCTACTAACTTCCCATATAGCTTGCTCAGATGCTGCATTTAACCAGCAGGGGAAACAGAATATCATCTATAGTGGTCTTCCTTTTAATTCTTTCTTTCATGCTCTCTCCTTTATTTCATACTGCCCATGACAGAAGCATGGGGAAAGGGATGTGAAAAATTACACATTAATTTCTTCAGCTGCAGATAAGGAGCCAATATTATCTGTTGACTCACAATGCCCCTGGAACGTGGGACACTATTACTAGCATCCACATGTAGCATGGCAAATCCACCCCCAGGGGAAGACACCATTAGACCCAAACAGACAGAGGCTAGTCACACTGGTTAACTGACTCCTCAGCCATCTGCGTGGGGGCTAAACCACCACAGTAGTGGTGAGCCTTTCCCAAGCTTCATGGACTGCAAAGGAGTTGGAGGCTCTTAAGGATGGGGGATGGGGGAAAGGAAGGCAAGGGTCTAGATCATGGAACCATGCCATGGATCCATCCTCTCTTTGATTACATGCTCTCGTCTCTGCTCCCTTCCCCTAAGCTCACTCTTACAGTGATTGAGGGTAGGGACTGGGTCCATGGGCCAGACCCAGGAATAGAAAAGGACCAAATAAACAGCTGCAGGCCAGATTTGGCCCATGGACCGCAGGTTCTTCATCCCTGCTTTATAAACAAGAGCTGTACCTCAGTTGGTGGGAAAGAATGAGGCAGGCACACAAATGTAGTACTAGGAGCAGATGCTCAGTATGGTTATAGGAAGGGCTGCTGGTCCCTGAGCTGTCTGAAAAGACTCCAACTGCAAGCAAAATATAATAAATAATGAATAAATAAAATAAAATAAAATAATAATAATAATAATAATAATAATAATAATAATAATATTTGTGTATAGTACCCACCCACCATTAATGAACTAAATACTTCTTGCCCGACTTAAAAAGAGGAGGAACACTATGGGCACTTCTAAACGAGTGGGTCGCCATCGCGTTCAACTGGGTAAGCCCCAAACCATCAAAAGATTACAAAAGGCTTTGTTCCCAAATAGGCTGATACACCTCCTGCCTGAAAGGTCAGTCGAACCCTGCACTCAGTATTTTGACAACATGTCCCCACCCAGAACAGTATAAAAAGCCAAGCAATACTCCAGGTCCTTGTCTCAGCGCTTGGCATCTAACTTGGTGTCCGTGGGCTGATGACCCTTTCTGGAGCTCCTCCATAGGGAGTTCTGCAACACAACAAGGGGCACCTTTCCCGGGTACGGACCCCCGGGCCCCCACCTGTATCAACCTCTCCAAACCAACGCTCGCCACTGTGATCTGCAGGACACGTAAGAAACATATTTTATATGCTAGGCAGGCCAGGCTAGGATCTATCTAAGAACTGTTGCATTGGGTTCATGCTGTACCTGATTGTGTGAGCAGGATAATAAAATAGTGTTGTACCCAATTAAAAACGTCTAATTTGTGGTGTGGGGGTGACTAAGATCCCGATTGGGGAATTGTGCTTGGGAGGGAAATTACTGGATTTTAAATCCTAACAATTGGTGGAGAATTGCAGGCTGGAAGTGCTCTGTGATTCCTACAATTGACAGTACCCATTGGGATAAGTACATTTTTGCTGGTCCCCATTAAAAACTGCTAGTTAGCTTTCAAGAGTATTGTTGAAATTGAAAATTGAGAGCAGTGGAACTCGATGCCACGTAGGCACACAGCGATGCAAGTTGTGAGAGACATGCTCCAGTACTTGTGAGTGGCATTCCAAGTACACAGTCTGCGTTTCATTTTTCACGGAAGGATCCTTATAGACACGAGGCACACAGCTCTCGGTATACGGCTACCATAAAAAGAGAGGTCTGTGGGGTCTGTGTACAGGTACACGTGAAAAATCAAAGCAGACACTCTGTGTTGTTTTTTTTGTACCCCCGGACTGTGAGCTGCATTGTCTGGCCAACAGTGCTGCACACACCTCGGTGATACTGGTACTGTCAACAAAGGAAAAGACCAGGGTACTCTCCTAAGTCTCCCTCACACTTTTTTGTAAAACATTCCAGTTCTTGGATACAGTACTAGCATAGGCAATGCCTTGGTTTGGGAGGAAGAGTACAGGTGGGGTCCCCTTGGAGAACTGGGATAAAATAAAAAACCTCCCAAAATTAGTTGAATTCATACACAGCCTAGGAGCTTGCCCTTGGACTAATCAGCTTTTTACAAACCCCATTAGTGAAGAACAGATATCTGAGGTTTGGGATAAGTATGTTTCTTTATACTCCCCTAAAAAAGAGCATAAGGTCTCTGCTGCTATCTGGCTTCTCTGGGGGGCTCTACAAGATGCTATAACACTACAAACCCACCTGGAGGGGCAAGGGAGCCCCGTCGGGAACTTACCGCCTATCATCACCCTGCCTCAGACTTCCTTCCATATTTTTCGAAACTGGAAGGTAAATAACTCCTCCGATGCTTTCTTTGGTTTGGGGGGGGGGGGGGACATCATTGTGCTTTTCTCTTTCACAGGTGCCTGTAACATGTGGACCATTGTGATAGTCCTTGCTTCAGTGACCCAGGTCCTGGTTGCTCCCCCTTCTGCAATGATTGCTCCTCCTTCCTCTGGTAGCCAGCAAGCACCGCCAATAACTGCCTCCACTACACACACTGCCCAGGATATGATACTCCGGTCCCCTGTCCCTAGAGGATCAGCTGATGAGCCAAGCAACAGCCTTATCAACAGCTCTGCCATTTCACGTCCCCAGAATTCTCTCACTGCATTATGCCCTGTGCATTTAGCTCTTTCTGATGACCCATGCAGCAAGGATTTACATCTTATATTTTGTACTGGAGGAACTTTTACTTGGATTCCCCGGAATGGACGCATCCACATTTCCTTGAACTCTCACCGATGCTCTTTTACCACTCGTATGGGAACCATCACTTCCACACCCCAACACGGCTTAGACTTACACCTATGGAACTCTGACATCCGTACTGCCTGCACATGGAGAACGGGTCTCCACTCCTGTAATCAGGTTGTATCACCGTGTGCTTTGTCTATAACATTGAATACCCAACCACATATATGCTATGCTGATAATGTTTTCCCTGTTATACCTCGTTCTATTATTCCCTATGTAGTCCCTGTAGACCCTTGTTCCTCGGGTCCATTGAATGGTCAAACTGTTGATACTTGTGTACCTACAGTGGAGTATAACATGTGGGGGGAGGAGGTTGTAAATGTTACACTCCACTGGGAGAATGAACTGGTATCAAGTAATGAAACAGCAAATAGTTGCTACCGAACTAACTTTAAAATCGTTAGCTAATGCAACCAAGACCGCAATACTGTGTACTCAATGGCAAGAATGGGCATTAAGCTTATTAGACAATATTATTGGGGGATTGGAAGCAGGACGTTTGCATCATCACTTATGGTCCATACCAGTGATCAGGGAAAACACAGATGCAAATTGGACAAAGGTCTTGGGTCACCAAATTAGTGATACCCCTGCAGGACTAATCTTAACCATCCAGACAGCTACACCTAAAGGCACCCACTCAGAAGCATGCGCAGTGCAAGCATACCCCTGGACCTCCCATGGCCAGTGGTTAAAATTTGAGTTGCCAGGACTGTGGCAAAAGAAAAGAGGTGACCAGGTTTTAATTTACGATTTGGAAAACCAATGTAATATATGGAAAACCACCATGTACTATTGCCCTCTGCCATTAAGGGAATATAGGAGGTGCATCTACAATACTGATAATTATGAGTGCACTGTGGATGTTCTACGAGTGGTGGCGCCTCAGGTATACACATTAGGGCACAAATGTTTCTACATAGTGTCCACCCCAAATTCCACTGTCACCTTCAACCAACTGTACAAACATGTCATGCCATCTACTGGATTCTTGGTAATGTGCAACGTCACTAAAATAGCTACTGACAATTACACCTGGACACTGCATGCTAATGAGTGGAGGCGATTGTGGGATAAAGATAGCTTCCAGCTTTGGAATATGTCATTCGCATACTCAGCCGCCCCAATTCACAAAGCTTTACATGACACCCTGATGTTTAAACAAAAAGTAAACCATTTAGTCAACACACTGGGTCATGCTGCTCTACTCCTTAAATCAGAGGGGAATAAAATTACACATGTTTTAACAGAGGTAGAATACACAACCAAACATTCCTTTTGGGAAAGCCTATTTGGATGGTCTCCCACTGCTACAGGAATATTCAATATTATAATACACCCCATTGTTGTTATTTTAGCTATTCAATGTATTTTAATAATTGTTGTCATTTGGATTGCATGTTGGGCAAGGAGAGAAATACTGACCTTACAAAGTAGGGCCATTTATGCTCCATTGGCACGAAGGACATAGGCTCTCTGCCTGAGAGTTGAGCTCCCTCACAGCCAGACAAGTCAATGATCCTTAAAATTCAAAAGCCTCAAGCACTCCAGAAGCAAAATTATGCCACCATATAGCAGAATGGTGACACGGCAGGGACTGTTGCATTTTTATTGTAATCTCACCTGGCCATGTAAACCTGTTTTTATCTTAGTAACTGTGTACACTGACTTGTGCTGCATTTTGATTGTATTCTCCCCATATCACATGATTGTAAACCTGCGTTTAGATGACTTTAGTAACTATATAACACCTGTTTGTAGCATTAGTAGATTAAATATAAATAGTATTGAATATATGTTAGCCCAAGTGGGAAAAACACTGGTTCATATTATAGAGCATGATGGGTACAAGCTAAAGAACCTACTAGCCAGCTAAACCTCAAACCAAAATCCTCAGGTCACAGTGATACGAAGTTGAGAGCCATGCACAAAGGAGAGGAGAAAGGAATGTTGCTATAAACAAAGCTATAAGTACTGCAAAACAGGAGATAGGCGGCAACACCTAACCAGACAAAGGGGCCTTTTTAGTACTTTGATGCAGAGTGACTGGGTGTCAACGAGAAAAGTAGCCTTGGAGATGCCAGGAGGGGCATGAGTAATACCCCAATCTAAATTACAGAAGGTTTGGCCCGGACTGGAGGGTTGGGGTCTGAATGCTCTGGAAATAGATTGGGGGAAAATAAATAAGCATATCAACTGGGTAAGCCCCAAACCATCAAAAGATTACAAAAGGCTTTGTTCCCAAATATGCTGATACACCTCCTGCCTGAAAGGTCAGTCGAACCCTGCACTCAGTATTTTGACAACATGTCCCCACCCAGAACAGTATAAAAAGCCAAGCAATACTCCAGGTCCTTGTCTCAGCGCTTGGCATCTAACTTGGTGTCCGTGGGCTGATGACCCTTTCTGGAGCTCCTCCATAGGGAGTTCTGCAACACAACAAGGGGCACCTTTCCCGGGTACGGACCCCCGGGCCCCCACCTGTATCAACCTCTCCAAACCAACGCTCGCCACTGTGATCTGCAGGACACGTAAGAAACATATTTTATATGCTAGGCAGGCCAGGCTAGGATCTATCTAAGAACTGTTGCATTGGGTTCATGCTGTACCTGATTGTGTGAGCAGGATAATAAAACAGTGTTGTACCCAATTAAAAACGTCTAATTTGTGGTGTGGGGGTGACAAAGATCCCGATTGGGGAATTGTGCTTGGGAGGGAAATTACTGGATATTAAAAACGTCTAATTTGTGGTGTGGGGGTGACAAAGATCCCGATTGGGGAATTGTGCTTGGGAGGGAAATTACTGGATTTTAAATCCTAACAGCGTGATATTTAAAAATTCCGCAAGGCAGGATTACACAAGACAGAAGTCCATGATCATGCGCATAGAAGGCGGTCGCGCATTGTTTGCAGACCGCAAATTAAATACCTGCTCGTTTAAAAGCAGCCTACGTTTTTGGCTGAGAAGTGCTTGACCACACAACCCTGGTACAGAGAATCATACCTGGGACTGAGAGAAGCTGAAGAAGAGACCAATGCTATTTTAAAACAGGCATGGCTGAGGAGCAGTCACGGACAGGCATGGCTGAGGGCGGTATTCAAACGGACAAGGGATAGGTGTACGCCCCTACCCACACACAGAGCATCCCATATTTTTCCCTGATGCTCTGTGAGTGGGCAGTGCATGGGTCACGGGGGTGCATGCTTCCCATGCCGCTTTCAGGCAGGCATGTGGGTGCTCGTGGGATGGGTGGACCTGCGGGAGTTTGTCTCGTCTAAAAATGGCCCAAGTGTCTCATGTAAAACCTGTGCACATATGCAAATAACTCACCTGGAAAAGAAATGTATTAAAAAATTGTCTTCACCCCCATAACCCAAATAAATAGGGGGTGGAGGTGTTTGTCCCGCTCCTACCTTGAAGGAGTGGACAAGCTGGCTGAGTTTAATGCAGGGCTGCAGAGTAGGAGGAGCAGTTCAGCCTGGGAGTTGCCATGGCAACCAGGGATGGGCTGTGCAAAGGGGAGTCTAGCGTTACTTGAGCTTCTTAGGGACAGCTGAGTGATTTGAAGCCCACAGTTGGAGCTGGCTGTGGGCGCAAAACAGTGATACCTGAGGGCTCTGCAAGGATCTTGGAGAGGGCAGGAAAGCTCAAGAGGATTCACCGACTGAAGGTGGCTGTTTCTTAAAATAACTAGCAGAGGGTGAGTAGGTGCATGGTAGCACGATGAAAAGTGGTGGCGCTTGAGGCTTCAGTGCCAGGGATTTGAAGCTGGTCAGTTTCAAAGGGAGAATAAAAGAGTGTGGCAGGTTCGGGAAGACTGTTAATTGCTTAACTGGGTGGCTAGGCATTGAAGACAGCTTTGCTGGCAAGGGAGTCTGATGGCAGACAAGGGAAAGAAGGGGCCTGGGAAAGGGCCCTGCTAAGTGTAAGCACAGACAGGGAGAGAGCCGGATGGGTTCCAGGCATGAGAGGGAAGACAGCAGGGCTCTACTGCTTTCACTTCAAGAGAAGCTTGGGGAATGTGGGGATCACATGAGGAATCTAGCTGTTATGGTAGGGCACAGAGTTGATTTGTTCTCGGGGCACAGAGTGGCTGAGCAAAGTGGTGCTGGTATGGCACAGCCTGTCAGCCTAGGGGCTGTGTTGCAGCCTCTGGCTCAGTCAGAAGGTTCAGAGGATCAGTCACTGGGTGGAGTGGGCATGACTAATAAACAGGCTGATGCAGGTGCCTGGGTTCAAGGGGATGGTATTGCTCTGGAGCTCCCTGTACCACGGGTGGGGCTGGAGGAGAAACAGGTGGTGGTGGGCCTCCCGGGGAGACATCCAGTTCCTCCCTCTCATTTCAGGGACAATGATCTGGAGCCACAGCGTCACAGGAGGTCAGATGGAGGTGATGGGCAGGAGCTACAGCATCCCAGGGGGCAACAGGGAGATGAGGAGCCAGTGTCATGGCAGCCTAGGAGGATGGAAAGCAATGATGAAAGGGATCAAGCATTTGACCTGGCTAAGAGAGTTGAGGTGCTGGAAAAAATCATGAAGGAGTTGGCCAGTAAGATTCATCAGAGCCATTCAGTGGTGCTCCCGTCTCAGGCTCCACAAACTGCTCTAAGGCCCTACTTCCACAAGCTTCTGTTTCAGTGGTTCAGGTTCCACAAGCTGTTTTTATGGCATCAGAAGCACAACAGGTTACAGGTATGTTTGAAGGTTGGGGTATGGCTCATTGTACATGCATGAGGAATGTGGGTCCGGTGGAAACTGTCATGGGGTTGGGGTTCACTACCCCACGTTTCTGGGTTAGGTGACTCAGTTTCCCTCACTTTCAGCCCGTCTGAATCAGTTCTCTCTCTAGGTGATTCAGTCCTGCAAAGGGACAACACTTTTGTCACCCAAGTTCCAGAGGCTTCCCGTTCTCAAACTCTTTCTCTCTGGGTTTGCAAGTGCTTGAGGGCACAAAGTACTCAGACTGTGTTCCCCAATGTGAGACAACAGAAAGCACTTTTTAGTAAAGTAGAAAGTTTATTGTTTACATAAACAAAGATAGTTTGAACGCAGAGTGGCAAATAAAAGAAAGGTAAATAGCGCAATCCTAGTCTGTACTGAGTAAGTCCCTAGTTAAGATCTTACCCTACACAAGTTCCATGAACTTGAGTCCATTTCTCAGTCAGATGTAGTAAGGCTGAGCTTTTTGTCCTCAAGCTGGTTAGCCAGAAAAATCTCTTATCCTAACTGAGCTAGAGGGAAAAAGATCTTCCCCCTTAAATATCTTTCCAGGTTTCTTTGTTTGACTTTCCCGCCTGTAGGACTCTGTGCTTCTAGTCACATAGGCAGGAAGAGATCCATTTGCAACTCAATGTTCTCTGTCTGGTTTCTGCAGAGGTGGTGTTAGGCTTTTCTGAATACACATTCGGCATGGCTTCGTCTCTCTTCATTGCATGAAGTGAATTTCCAGGTCTCGGCTTTTACATTACATACATGTTGAACCTTTACTTTTACATATTTGTTAGACCTGTAGTCCAGTATCTCGTGACACAAACATATCCTGGCACATCATCCTCTGGGAGTTCAGGGAGTTCTTTAAGTGTTTCAGGGACTTGGAGGCTAGGGTGGAATGGCAGATGGGTTCCTTGGCCTGGGCAGGGTGAAAGTAGTCCATGTAGTTTTCCAAGTGCCTGTGTCAGGTCAAATACAGGTGTTGCCTTGTGGCGGAGGGCGGTCTAATGTTCAAGTGTGGACCAGGGGGCAGAGTCCACAAGTGTGTGTATGTGGCTCAGCCTTGAAGACAAAGGAGGCCACTGCTTTGAGGGGTGGGTTACCTGATGTTTCCTCTCCCATAGGAGCGCATCTTCTCCAAACAATGAAGGAGAGGATTTGGCATGAAGAGTACATGGATTTGTTTGCACTGTTGTTCAGTGACCCAAACGACAAGGAAAGAAGCAAAGGATAAGCAGTGGTTCAAACATCCAAAAGCTGATCACAATTGGACCAATTGGACTGCAGCATATTCCATTTATCTGGGGATCATGATTCAGGCATTCCCTGAGAGGGCTGCAGACCTGGTTAAATATCAGGATATAGTGTGCAGGGCCTATGACATGGGGAAGCCTGGTGCGTGGCTTCTCTATGATGAGGCTTTTTGTCATAGGGCGGCCATTACCCCTAGAATTAGATGGAATATACGTATTTCGTTGGACTGCATGAATGCTGCACCCAATGCTAATAGAGTTGATAGTGGGCATGTTCTTGAAAAAGGGGGTGTTGCACCAGCAAACAATCCTAGTGCCCGAGAAGGGCACTGGTCCAATATTGCAGGGGGTCCATGTTGGGAATTTAATAGAGCAGGGACATGCAGTCAATCGCTGTGTAGATTTTGTCACTTATGTGTACTCTGTGGGGCATCGCACACAGCTGTCAACTGCAACAACTTAAGTTTTGGGGTAAATTTAAGCACCAGAGAGGGGGCCAGGAAACACCACCGTGTCAGCCCGAGGGAGGTGTTAGTGGGAAGGGTCCCAATGCCAATTAAACCTGATGTGCTTGAAATAGTGCTCAGGGATTATTCAGACAGGCAAGCATTGGACTACGTTATTAGAGGTTTTAGGGAAGGGTTTAGAATTCGAGCAGTAGGACTCACCCCCATGATAACAAGGAGGAATTAGAAGTTAATTCAAGGTCTTGTGCATGTTGTATATGCTAAGCTGGAAAAAGAGAGTGCTGGCAGTTTATTTGAGCGCCCGCCGTTGCCTGACCTGTACATTTCACCATTGGGAATGGTACCTAAGAAAGCGCCAGGTGAGTCTCAGCTTATTCATCACCTTTCCTATCCTAAGGGAGCCTCGGTGAATGACACCAATAGTTATTGTCATTTCTGAGTACTGAGAACTGACGTGCTGAGCAGGGCCGATGCTGGAAACTGCCCACCCTATCACGCCACATTTTACAAATGGGAAAACTGAGACATGGAGCTTTAGTGGCCTGTCAAGTCATCAGCATCCGAGTACTGGAAGTGGAACCATAATATCATAGCTTCACAGCCTGCCAATGGTTGAGCTGGAAAAAGAACCCATGAAGTCCCAAAAGCCAGTTCACTGGCTTGATAGACAACAATCCCACAATTAAATAAACCTCTCTGAAACTGCCTCAGTACAGCAATAAAGGGGAAATGCGAACAAAGGAAATAATATATTTAGATTTGCAACTTAATACAAAATTTCATAAAATCCATTTTTATTAAAGTTTCTGTAACAAAAACATTTTTTTTTTTACATGAAGCAGATGAGGAAATTTGCTTAAAGGCTTGCTTCATTTATTTGCTCAAATAGAGCAAATAAATGAAGCAAGCCTTTAAGCAAATTTCCTCATCTGCTTCATGTAAAAAAAAAAATACCATCAGACATATTAATCTGGACACAAGGGTACAGGTACAGGGCAGTTGTTTGTTTAATGGGGGAGGAGGAACTGCAATTTTTTTCTTCATCCACTGGGCATGGATGTCTCCGTCTGTTAGCTCCCAGGCCTAAATGCCCATAAGAACCCAGGGCTGGGAGTATCCATGGACATGCTAAATAAAGAGAGACCTGAAGTATCTGGCTTTCTATGTCAGAAGAAACCTGTAGGCACACTGAGTATCCCTGGATTTCCCCAGGGTAATGACAGTCTTTACCGTTGGGGGGAAAATGTATTTTCTCATGTAATTGAGGCAAATGGATAATTAATGACTGTTCTAATGGACCTGTCTAGATTTCTCTGTAAGATACAGAACTGCTATCAGCAGGGCTCTTTACAAATGTCTGGAAAAGGAGATGAGAACAAACTGCACGAGGCTTTGCTTGAAGAATCAGGAAGTATTGTTTTAATCTGCAACACACACACACACACACACACACACACACACAGAGCGAGAGCGAGCCAGGGACTGATTTGTTGCAAGTCTGTAACTGTTGAATATTACTTTAGTTTCTGTAGAAATTACAACTAATCTAACTTCTTCTCCCTAAACATACTTTGAAATATTCCTATAATCAAAAATAGGATTATAAATTTAAATGGGACAGCCCCTTCTCTTTACTTGCTTGGGGAAATATTAAATGCTGGCAGCCTGCTTTCTCATGTGATTTATTAAATGACTAGGGTTCTATAGAAGGTAACACATCTTCACATCAAAGGCAAGTTTTTCTGAAAGCAGATGAGAAGTTAGTTTGCTTCCCACGAGTAAGAACTCTTAGATACCCTTCTTACTTTTTAGACCAAGTGCTGGCTGACATACGATCTGTCTGAACCAAGACTTTATATAACCTGAAAGACACTTTGAGAAGTCTTCATGTCTCCAGAGCATGTGGGTGTAGCCACCTCCCACCCGATGAACACTAAAAGCTTATATGTTCATATTCATCATAAGGTTCCCACAAAACATTTCTCCAAAAGGTAATTGCTGTCCTAGGGCTGAATTTCCTCTCAATTTTCAGCTAGCTTTTAGTGAGACTCGGGAAACCACTGGTTCTCAACATTTTTGCAATCAATATTTTCCCCCTCGATTTGCTTATGGGCAAGGTCCAAGCATAATTTCTCTAGGCCTGGTACAAACTTGTAACACACACACACCCTGCCTCAATCCCATCCCAAACACACAATCTCATGAGTCATGATAGAAAAATGTCTATTTCATTTCTGAAAAGCTCACTGTTCAGAATGTTGTTTGTTCTGCTCTAACACTGCTTCTGATTTGCTCCAGCAAATCTCGCAAGATCTTACAAGATCTGGACACCCCATAGATACAGGGAAATAAGTTTGTATAAACATCCTCAAGCACCTACAATTTAGTCTCAACTTTTTTCTCATAGTAATAGGCTTGTAGCTTGGGCCCCTCTGAACCCCAGAAAACTGTTCCCATTTCCCCCCACTCCCATGGTCGGGCCCTGCTTATTGGAACTATGTGTGTACTGCATATCGTTCCATGTCTTGCATGCGTACCAACATACTATTTAGTGTGCTGTCTAACAGCCCTTTTTAAATTCTAAGTTCCAAACTTATGTGGTCAAGGGGATTTCTGATTGAAGGGGCCACCAATCAGAAGCCAATGGGAGACTGGAGGACCACAATGGCAAATCAGTCTTATGGGGACATTTCTGATTGGTCGGCAGGGGAAGATGTAGGAGAATGTGCCATCTCGCAAAAAAAATCAGTAATGTGCATGTGCAAAATGGCTACCCTTTCCCAAATGGTGGCAATAATGCCAGCACCATTTTGGAAGAGGGCTGCACATATGCAGAAAAAACATGGCATTCGTTTTGTGCATGTGCAGTTGCTTTTCTCTTTTTAGACAAGATCTCATTGAGATCTTGCACTGTTATAGAAATTGTATTGAGATCTTGGTAAGGATTCTCAACTCTCGCAAGAAAAAAATTGATTCTCATTGCAGCCCTATGCTGCCCATCTGGCAGACTAGAGATATTCTAACCCATTCCACAATAGGCTGGATATATTAACTATGGCTTTTTCAGCACCTAGCATTTGGCCATCTTTGGATAATGATAGTGCTGAAACAGATATTTAATTCTGTAACCATGGTTAATAACTGAAATTCCAGATAGCTAATCAATTAATTAATCAGTAACCACATACTATAGAAGTTAACTGACTAACTGAAATACTGATTAATACAGTTTTACTATTATTGCATAACTGCTTTACTATTTTTCTCCGTCCCATCATTTCTGATTTACTTCCGGACCAATAAGAAGTCAGCATCCAGCAGATTTGAAGCAGGTATCCAAAGGGAAACTGACTTAAACTTGAAACCAGGGTCTGGGGGTTAAACAGGAAATGAATTACAGACAAATGGAACAACCATGGGACAGGAAAACAGCAATGTGGTAACATGTTAAAATAGCACAAAGCAGTAATGTGCTAAATCAGTTAATTGGTTAACTGTTAGACACTAAATGGATATTACTTGGTCACCGATCATTGTCAGTGCAGATAGGAGACTGCAAATCTGACAATTACTGTGTGGTTAACTATTTCAGCTCTAGACAGTAAACGGTGTAACTGTGCAGGTATTTATTAATTAATTATTTATTATTAATTATTATTAGTAGTAGTAGCATTACTATATTTCTATAGCATTTCCCTGCCTTTAAATGACACTTGGGAGTGCTTTTCAATCATAAAAATATTATTAGATCAAAAAAATGGAGGTTACTCAGCAGTAACTCTTTTCTTTGAGAGAGCTCCACATATTCTCACTATTAGGATTCACTACCTGCTCCGCAGGTACCGGAAAACCTCTTGTCAGCAGTTTCCAGGCAGAAGATGTCCTGGAAAGATCTAGAACATGGTGAGGGCTCCGTGCCTCCTCCCCCTCCCTTCCCGTGAAAAGTGCAGGTCCCAGATCGCATGAGAGTGGGAGTATATAAAAGGGGGCGGAGCCCTCACTGCCTCAGTTCCTTTTAATCCCGTCCCGGGAAGACCTAAGTAAGGTACCTCTGAGTCAGAGGGAAGGATGGGCGGGTCGTGAGAATATGCGGAGCTCTCTCGAAGAACAGAGTTACTGGTAAGTAGTAACCTCTATTTCTTCTTCGAGGTTCTCTGCGTTTCTCACTATTGGGAGAGTGAGTAGCAGTAAAGTGACATACCTCAAGGAGAGGGGTGTTGAGGAGGTCAGTCAAAGAGAGACTGTAATACTGCTCTACCCACGTTCGAGTCCAATCTGGCCGCCAGGTCCAAGGAGTAATGCTTGGTGAAGGTGTGCACTGAGGACCAAGTAGCAGCTTTGTAAATGTCCAGAATAGGCACTCCACAAAGGTTGGCTAATGACGAGGCAATGGTCCTAGTGGAGTGAGCCCGAAGGTGAGAAGCGGGAGTCCTACCCGTCCGTTCATAGCACCTTTGAATGCAAAGGAGGATCCATTTGGACAGTCTCTGGGAAGTAATACGAACCCCGATGCGTTGGCCACCATACGAAATGAATAAAGCAGCTGATGCCTTATTCGTACTCGATGGCTCGAGTACGACTGATGTAGAAGGAGAGAGCTCGTTTGATGTCGAGAGTATGAACTATTTGCTCTGCCCGTGAAGAATGTGCCTTCGGAAAGCAGACAGGTAAAGAGATGGTCTGATTTAAATGAAAGGGAGAGACAACTTTAGGGATGAACGAGGGGTCTGTCCTAAGGTCCACCTTATCACAGTGGAAACAAGTGTAGGGAGGGGTCGCTCGAAGGGCAGAGAGTTCAGAGACCCTTCTCGCAGAGGTGATGACAAGCAAGAAGACCGTTTTGAGCGAGAGATTCTCCAGGGAGCAAGTGGCCATAGGCTCAAAGGGAGGTTCCATAAGCTTGGTCAGAACGAGATTAAGGTCCCACTGCGGGGCTGGCTGAGAAGTTGGGGGGAAGGAGTTAAGCAAGTCTCTCCAGAAGGTCCTCGTGAGTGGATGAGAGAAGAAACTGTCCGCTCCCTCTGGTTGTAGGCGAGAGGAAAGGGCCGCAAGGTATACCTTTAGAGAGGCGATGGAGAGTCCAGAGCCCTGCAGGTATAACAAATATCTGAATACATGTAGCATGGAGAGGGAAGTTAAGGGGCAAGGAAGAGAGGCGCACCAAGTTGAAAAACGAGACCACTTCGCGGCATAGCAGGCTCGTGTAGAGGGCCGGCGAGAGTTCAGTAGGATTTCCACAACTTCCGTGGGGGCCTCTTGCATTAGGATTGGATTAACCAAGCGGAGAGATGGAGCGCCCATAGGTCGTGGTGAAGGACTGTGCCCTGTTTGTGAGACAGGAGGTTGGGTAGGAGGAGGAGGAGCATGGAGTCCGCTGATATATTCTGCAGTGTCTGAAACCAGGGTTGGCGGGGCCAGGATGGAGCTATCAGGATTGTGTGGGCGTGATCTACCTGAATCTTGTGGAGAACCTTGTACAGCAGGGGCACAGGAGGGAACGCATAGAGAAAGGGCCCACTCCAGGAGATGGCGAAGGCATTGGAGCTCAACCCTAGAGCTCGACCTGCTCTGCTGAAGAATTTTTAGTTTTGCATTTTCTTGTGTTGCAAGGAGATCTATTGCAGGGGTACCCTATGTGCGGGAAATGTCGTTCAACACAGCGTCGTTGAGAGTCCACTCATGTTGGTCGGAGCATCTGCGGCTGACCTGATTTGCGAGAGTGTTGTCTTGGCCTGCAAGATGTATGGCCTGTAGGTGAATATTGTGCTCGATGCACCATGCCCAAATGGTCTGGCCTTCTAGGGAGAGGCGAGTGGATCTCGTGCCGCCTTGTTTGTTGATATACAACATCGCTGCGGTGTTGTCGGTGAGGATTAAGATGTTCTGACCTGCGATGTGGTTGAAGAGAGCTGAGCTCGAGCAAATTTATGTGAAGGAGTCTCTCCTCTTGAGACCAGAGGCTGTGAACCCTGGCTTAATTCATGTGAGCTCCCCATCCTGTGAGTGAGGCATCAGTAGTGATGGATATCTCTACCTGAGGAGGATTGAAGGGTATGCCGATAACAAGGTAAGGTGGGTCGGTCCACCAAAGAAGGTCGCTGAGGACCTCATGCGGGATAGTTATTTTCATGGAGAGGGGGTGACGGGTCGGGGTGTAGACCCGTGGAAGTCACTGCTGCAGCGGTCGGAGATGTAGGCGAGCATATGGTGTCACGGCTTTAGTTGCAGCCATAAGTCCATGCCTTCCCTGCTCCCCTAAGCGCCTTCGTCCCTTCTCACTTGCTGCCCCCCATGCCTGGAACTCCCTCCCTGTCCACAGCCGCCTAGACCCCTTGTCTCTCCCTCTGTTCCCCTTCCTATGCCTCTCCCCCAGCTCCTGTCTCTGACATTGTAAGTCCTAGGGCAGGAACCATGTCTGTTTTATTACTTTGTAAAGTGCCAGGTACACTGCTGGCGCTATATAAATGTTTGTTAATAATAATAATAATTAATAAGGCAGAGAAAGTAGCGAACAGGCCTTGTGGTTTGGGATAAAAGGGCAGAGATGGTGGATTCAATGTTGTGAAACCTGTCTGTAGGAAGGTAGGCTCTCAACTGTAGGGTGTCCAGAACAGCCCTGATGAACTGAAGCCGTTGAATAGGTAACAATTGTGACTTTTTGTGGTTTATGATGAAGCCTAGAGCTTGTAATAGAGAGAGTCTCGTGGAGGTGGGTTAGTAGAGTGCATCTGGAGGATGCAGTGAGGAGTCAGTCGTCCAGATATGGGAACACTCTTACTTTCATTGTCCTTAGGTGAGCTGCGACTACTGCAACACATTTGGTGAACACCCTCAGAGCTGTAGAGAGGCCAGACAGGAGGACCGAGTACTGGAAATGATGGTTCCCTACAAGAAAGCGTAAGTATTTTCTGTGAGCAGTATTAATGGAAATGTGGAAATAGGCATCCTTAAGGTCAAGAGAGGCCAATCAGTCTCCTTGTTGTAGGCCGAGAAAGATAATAGGGAGAGAGGTCATACGGAACTTAAACTTCCTAATGTATAGAGATGGGCAAACAGAACTGAGTTCGGAAATTCGGTTTGGTTCGGAAATTTGGATCGGTTCAGAAGTTTGGTTAGGTCAACTGAACTATTCGAGTTTGGTCCGAACTTCCGAACAAAGTTCGGAAATTCAAACCCCATTGAACTAAATGGAATATTATCTTTTAGGGATGGGTGAACAGAGCTGAGTTCGGAAATTTCGTTCGGTTCGAGAATTCAAGTTTGGTTCGGAATTTTGGTTCGGTCGACCGAACTGGTGAAGTTCGGTCCGAACTCCGAAGTTCCCAAACCGCGTTTGCCCATCCCTACTAATGTACTTGTTAAAATGGCGAAGGTCAAAAATTGGCCTGAACCCTTCGTCCTTCTTGGGGACTAGGAAGTAGCTGGAATAAAAGCCGGTATTCTGTTGTATAAGGGGGACCTCTTCAATGGCTCCTTTAGCAAGGAGCTCCTGTACCTCTAGTAGTATTTGAGGGTTGGGGGGGGAACCCCGGAGGGGCGGGGGTGGGGAGTCCGGGGGGAGAGTGTGGAATTGGATGGAATAACCACAAAATATTATCTCCCTGACCCAGCGATCAGAGGTAAGGATAGCCCATTGATCATAAAAGGGCTGGAGATGGTTGAGGAAAGTGAGTGGACGCTCAGTAACTCCCTTGACCTGAGAGATCATAAAACCGTTGCTTGGGCGGAGGTCCAGACTCCGGAAGAAGAAGTTGAGGAGGATCTACCTTTACCCTTTTGTTTTGTAAGCCTCCTATGAGGTTGTGTAGCAGGAGTCTGAGACTGTTGATATTGGGGCGAATAGCGTCTGCTCGATTGATAGGAGTACTGTGAGCATTGTCTGGCCTGGTAAGGGTAAGGGGCAGAGTGTGGATAGAACAGTCTCTTTCTAACAGAACAAATAACCCCTGTAGACCTAGCGGTCTGGCACATTTCTTTGACCCTCTTTAAAATGTCATCTGTAGAAGCCGCAAAGAGTCCTTCTCCATCAAAGGGAGGTCCTCAATGCGTGTCTTATTTTCAGGGGCTAGAGCAGTAGACTGGAGCCAAGCATGCCGTCTGAGAGTAATGGCCGAGGCCATACCTCTAATGTTCGAGTCAGTGATTTGCATGTTAGCGGTGAGTTGGAATTGTGCTATTTGCATGCCTTCTCGCTGGAGAGCCAGGATCTGAGCAGGATTGGAAGTTCTGCTCAACTGTGAACACAGCCAGTGCTGGTAACCACATAGGGCGGAGCCATAGTTGGCAACCCAGAGGGAGAGAATCTCTGAGGAGAAGATTTTCCTGCCCAGCATGTCTAGGCATCTACCCTCCCTGTCTGCAGGGGAAGTTTGGACACCCCCGGCCCTAGATTTTAAAGAAGCTACTGCTTGACTAGGGAATTAGGAGCTGGGTGTCTATAAAATATGGCTGCCCCTTCCCTGGGGATAGCATACAGAGAATCTGCAAGCTTGTTAGTGAGTGGAGCAGAGGAGGGTTTCGCCCATACAGCCTTAGAAGGTTCCAAAAGCTGGTCCAGTATAGGGATCGTGATCTGGCCTGAATCTCCTGAGCCCAAGATACCAAAGACCAGTCCTGACTGCAATTTCTTTACCACCCTCATGGGTAACTTAGGCAAGGTGGAGACCAGCTGTCTCAACATGGCCTGAAAGGCTGTAGTGTCCTCACTGGAGAGGGTTGGGTTGGGGTCAGAAATGGTGTCAGGGGGAGGAGGTGAGATGGTTTCATCCTCCTCTTGTAAAGAAGATGAGGACGATACGGAGGCCGAGCATTCGGACAAGGCTTCCACTTCAGGAGGGGCAGGAGGAGCTCTTGCAGAGGTGGAAGCCCCCAGGGTTATAGATGGGATGCCAAGCAGCGTGTTAATGAAAGAGGACTCAGCTGGCAGGTCTGACCTTGCCTCCTGTTGTTGTGCAGGGGAAATATTTTGCAGCAACGGATCCATCTGCACCACTGCTACCGCCAGTCGAAGCTGAGACTGGTTTGGCTGTGTCACTGAAGGAAGGATAAGGTTCCGTGGTGGAGGAGAGTCCGATGGAGGTCTGGACACTGTTGCTGTAGGAGGCGCCCGAGGTGGCGCAGAAGGTACCGGCGAGTGGCATATCGGCGAGTGGCCTTGAGGTGTTGGGAATCGTGTTTCAGGTTCTGAAAGTCTCTCCTTGAAGGGTACAGCAACCTGCTCCGGGAACGGTACCGGTAGTCCATGTGCTCATACCCATGGTACCAGTTATAATCCTCATGATGGTACCGTGAGTCTCTGTATGGAGAGCAACAGGAGCATGGGGATCGGGACTGCTGAACCCTATGGAAGTGAAGCGGTTCTCTGTGGTGTTGAGGGTCAGTCTTCTCTATATCAAAGGCAAGGTCCAGCTCTGAGGGTTCCTGTCTGAGAGGTGATCTGGAGCGGAACCGATGGTGCCACTGGTAGTGGGTCTGGGACACAGAGCGGGAGTGCCTGTGGCGACCCTCTGTCGAATGCAGGGAGGGAGACGCTTGCTGAACAGGCGGTACCAGAAGTTGCGGTACTGGGGCCTGCCCCGTTGGTTGTGTCACCAGGAATGGCTCAGAGAAAACCGTCTCACTTCTAGAGTCCGAGCTGTGCTGGTTGCATGCTGAGTGACCTCTTTTTCTCCTTCTGATGCTCCCCTTGCTGCCTGGAGCGGCACTCCTTAGAGTGGGAGGGAGTCTGGGCTAGGGGAACATTGGTGATGGTATTGGGCACGTCTGGTACCAGTGGTGCGGGTAACGGTGCCGAGGCACCAGCAGTCATCTCCTGAGGCTGGGACGGATCGGCTGGAGGGAGAGCGGGCAAGTCCATGGAGGTCTGGTGTCTAGCCAAAAAGGACAGTGGCCCCTCGTCGCCCCCTTGAAACGCTTTCTTAGTAAGGAGCTCCTGCAGCTGCAGAGCTCTTGCCCTCTTAGTCGGGGAGGAGAGGTTAGCGCAGTGAGAGCAGGTTCAAATGTTATGTCCTTCTCCCAGACAGGACAGGCAAAGCTTGTGCTTATTACTCATGGAAAGTGTGGCAGAGCAGGAGGCTCACCGCTTGAAGCCTGGTTGTTTGTGCATACTTTGCAGTCCTGGGAGAGGTAGACGGTAGGCCCCGGGGAGGCAACCCAGCGGAGTGGGGCACAGCCGAACCGCAAGTTTCTCTGTGAATTTTTTTTTTTGTAGGTTGGAACGAGTATTTTACCTGAGAAAGGGGCTCACAGAGAAACTGTGAGGTAAACTACTGACAGTGCTGAGAAGCATGGAGGTCTTCCAATCGCGACGTGGTTGGAAGGAACTGATGAGGCGAGGGCTCCGCTCCCTTTTATATACTCCCGCTCTTGAGCGATCTGAAACCCACGCTTTTCATGGGGAGGAGGGATGGAACCCTCACCATGTTCTACAGCTTTCCAAGACATCTTCTGCCTGGAACTGTTGACAAGAGGTTTTCTGGTACCTGCGAAGCAGGAAGTGAATCCCAATAGTGAGAATCGCAGAGATCCTCCAAGAAGAACCTTTGGATTAAGAGAAGAGTTAAAGCTCTTACAAATTCAGCCATGCTCCAAAAAGCATGGAAATTGTAAGTTACGGCTCCTGACATAACCTGTGCGTCATATAAACAGTAAAGATGTACAGTCTCACATATTGTGTTTGCTTACAACTTGGGATCCATGCATCCACACTTTGCCTTTGTCTTTCAGCCCCAGTTCTCTTCCTCTGCAGGATGGGGGCAACTGAAGCTGGGATGAGCATGTGGGATAGGGGGCACACTTCCTGCTTTCCCTATATGTTTTCATTTGGATTGGTGAGAATGGGAAGAATGTGGACAGTAGAGGTTACTGGTAGTTTTGCATCTAGATTATAAGGATCAGGGTCAGACTTGGTTAAATACAATCATTATGGAGGCAGGGCTAACCTTGCTGTTTCCTGCCTTAGTGGTGTCCCTAGTCTGTAAGATTGAAACTGCGCTGTGGTTGTGTGAGCACTATTCCTCCACAAAGATTAGTTCAGGTAGTACAAACAGCCCTGTATTAACTTGTTTAAGAATCTTGGAGCAAGAGGGAAGGTGCAGGTGTCTGAAATGCAGATCTAGAAGGTTTGCTACACTGTTGCAGTACAAGCACAGTATGTTTTGGGGGGTGGGGGTGTAATTTTATTTAGAGATGTGTACTTACCAGAGAATTAGGCCAGGAGGTTTCAGGAAGCAAAGGAGAAGTGGTGTAGGAGTGCCTGAAATAGGCTGTGTCCACAACTGTTTCACAAGAGTGACTACTCGCTTATCTTTAGTCTTACTGGAAAAACAGATCTTCGGAGGTGAGAGTTTGCTAAATTGTAAAATGGTACACTAAAAATGTTTGGCAAGAAAGTACATTCCAAAATAAAAAGCTGTACTGAGTCTAGGAAATGATTTTTGCGAGTACTAAGGGGGAATATGGAACGAAGCAGAGTTAGGCGGCATTTAGACGTGCGTTTAAATCATACAGCCGCTGCAGCGGCATCGTGCGATTTAAAGCACAGTGCACTTCCGGGTTGGTTTGAATGCGGTGAGTGCGCACATTTCCGTCTAACCCGAACAGTTGGAGTGCGGTTTGAAAAGCTGCTCGGAGCAGCTTTTCAAACCGCACTCCAACAGTTCAGGTTAGGCGGAAATGTTGCATTCACACTAACCCGGAAGTGCGCGGTGCTTTAAATCGCACGATGCCACCGCGGCAGCTGTGCGATTTAAACGCACGTCTAAATGCGCCCTTAACAGTTGGAGTGTGGTTTGAAAAGCTGCTCGGAGCAGCTTTTCAAACCGCACTACAACAGTTCAGGTTAGGCGGAAATGTTGCATTCACACTAACCCGGAAGTGCGCGGTGCTTTAAATCGCACGATGCCACCGCGGCAGCTGTGCGATTTAAACGCACGTCTAAATGCGCCCTTAACAGTTGGAGTGTGGTTTGAAAAGCTGCTCGGAGCAGCTTTTCAAACCGCACTACAACAGTTCAGGTTAGGCGGAAATGTTGCATTCACACTAACCCGGAAGTGCGCGGTGCTTTAAATCGCACGATGCCACCGCGGCAGCTGTGCGATTTAAACGCACGTCTAAATGCGCCCTTAGTGCTGAAGCAGGGGAATCTGACTGTAAGCAGCAGTATTACTATCAGTGCAGCGAGCAGATGCACTTGAGCTGCTGTCTGAGAAAGAAGCTATAAATGAAGGAAGAACTGTGGCCACAGTGGAGACCGAGATAAAGCATAAAATACTGGGGAAGGGAGGAGCTTTCGGTCCTCAGGTTCAGTGTTGCCCCCAACCTGCAGAGGAAGAGGACTGAGGCTGAAAGATTATTAATTATTATTATTATAAAATTTGTATGCTGCCCCCTCCTGCTAAAAGCATCTTGGGGCAGCTAGCAACATATTAAAACAAGTTTTAGTTATTAAATGATTCCATTTATTTATGGAACCTATATAATTGTTTTGATTAATTTATGGCTGAACCCATAATCTTGTATATGTTTGTTAGTATTAGTTTGTTTGTTTTGTAAATGCCATGACAATGGTCGAGCATTGAAATAAAAATTTATTATTATTATTATTATTAAAACAAATTAAAAAACAACAATAATACAATTTAAAACTCCACAATAAAACAAATTACCCCCTACCCCACCCTAACCCAACCCACCCAGCCCATCTCCCTCAGGAAAGGCACGGCAGAATAGCCAGGTCTTACATTGTCTACGGAAGGAGTGGAGGTCGGTGGACAGGCAGACATCCGGCAAAAGGGAGTTCCACAGCCACGGCGCAACCACAGAGAACGCCCTCCACAAGGTCGACACCCGAGAAACCCGGGGAATCTCAAGGAGTGCATTCCTGGTCGACCCAGGATCCAGCGTCCAGCGGGTGAGGCAGTCCTGTAGATAGGCTGGGCCCAGGCCGTTTAGGGATTCAAAGGTCAACACCAACACTTTGAATTGGGCCTGGAAGACTAACATGCAGAGAGCGAAGCACCGGTGTAATGTTCTCGTGTCGGCCCATCCCTGTTAGGAGATAAGCCGCTGTGTTCTGCACCAGCTGCAGTCTCCAAACCAGCACCAAGGGTAGCCCCACATAGAGTGCGTTACAGTAGTCCCATCTTGAGGTAATAAAAGTATGGATGATCATGGCCAGATCCGAGTTCGAGACATATGGCCGAAGCCGACGCACCAGATATAACTGGCAAAATGCTCCTTCGCCACAGGCACCACCTGGACATCCAGGCAGAGCTGCGGGTCCAGGAGCACCCCTAGACTCTGAACCTGAGATACCTGCAGAGGACGGACCCCATCAATGATGGGGGTCACCACTCCCCCGGCCTTCCCCACAACCATCACTTCCATCTTGTCGGGATTTAACCTCAGGCAACTCGCTCTCATCCAATCCCCCACAGCCGTCAAACACCGGGTAAGCACCGAGACTGACGGGCCTGAGTTGGATGAAAAAGAGAGAGATAGCTGGGTGTCATCAGCATATTGATGACACCATATGCCAAACTCCCTAACAACCTCCCCCAAAGGCTGCATATACACATTGAACAAGAGAGGGGACAGGATTGAACCCTGCAGGACTCCACACGTGAGGCCCTGGGGAGAAGATGAAAAATCACCCAGGACCACACGTTGGGTTCTCCCAGCCAGGAAAGAGTGGCACCATCAAGAACGGTCCCGCCAATCCCTGCCCGGTCTCACAGCCGAGTCAACAACCGCTCATGATCAACGGTATCAAATGCAGCCAAGAGATCTAACAGGGTCAAACAACCCCAGTCCAATTCACGGGAAAGGTCATCGACCAAGGCCACAAGTGCAGTCTCCATGCCATATCCCAGACGAAAGCCAGACTTCAAGGGAGTGAGAAAATTAATCTGGTCCAGATGCTCCTGCAGCTGCTGGGCCACCACCCGATCAATAACCTTCCCTAAAAAGGGAAGGTTAGAGACCGACCGATCAAGGCAAGTGTAGGTGCATGGAAAATATGGCCATTTTTAAATGGGAAGCACCCACCCACCCAAGCGTTTGTCTGAAGACGATGTGGGTGGGTGGGCGCGCGCTCTTGTGACCCACACACTGCCCACTCATGGAGTATCGGGGGGAAACCCGAGATGCTCAACGCAGGGCATGAGCGGATGGCGTGTGAGTAGGGGCACACATCCACCCTGGCCTGTGTAAATCCTCCACACACTTACCAGATGTCCATCGGTACACCTCACGGCACACACAGACTCACCCCACAGCCGTGCCCGTTTTAAAATGGCATAAGATGGAAGCGAGCACAATATGAGAGACTGTACAACATCTTTACATCTCTACTCATATGGCATATGCAAGTTAAGGCAGGAATCTTAACTTACAATATGCTTTTTGGAGTGTGACTGAATTTGTAAGAGTCTTAGCTCCTTTCAACTGAAGGGTTTTTGATCTAAGAATTTCCCTGTGTTTTGATGGTGGAATACACTAAATTCCCTCTGCTTACCAACCTTAGTTTCAGTGGAAGCCAGCAAGTTTCCCTTTCAGTCCAGTTTTTGCTCCGAGTGTAAAATCCCACTGGTGAAACTGACAACCTTGTCAATTTCACTAGCAGGGGAGTGTGGACTACAGGTGGATATTGCTTTGCAGATCCCTCCTCACCAGAGTGTTTCCCTTGTAGTTCAGAGTTTTCTCAATTGTGCATTTGAAGGAATTCTGTGTAACTCACACACAATTCTTCAATCCACATGACCACATGCAGTCGCTCTCCTGACTCCATCCCTTATGAGTTTCCCCTTCATCCCCAAATTTCACAGTTTCACTGGGCGGAAGTGATCAAGAGGGAAATTGCTCTGAAGACCCCTCCTTTCAAGAGTTTCCCTTGCAGTCCAAAGCTTTGTCACTTTCACCAGCGAGTTTGGTTTGTTGTCTGCTTGGGAGTTAACTTGGTAACCTGAGAAGCCAACTAGTGATGAGTTTCCCTTTCAGCCCCAGCTCTGTCATAGTCACCAGTGGAGTTTTTTCCACGAGAGCAGCCTCCTCTTCATAGGAAGGTGGGGGAAGGAGGGGAGATTTCTTAGCAGACCCCTCCTCATTGGAGCATTTCCCTTGCAGCCCTGATCTTTGTTAGTTATGTGCCTAATGGAATTCTGTCCAACTCGTGTAACATTCCTTAATGCACCTAACTCCATATAGTCTCTCTTGAGTCTATTCCTTCATCAGGAGAGGAAAAAAGTGAGGAAGACACAAAGGGGAAATAGAAAGACGGTGAGAGTGGGTTGGTCCTCTCACCCATCATTCCACCCAGCCTCCCTCCCACATCATTCCAGTGTCTCCTGGTGACTTCATACCTGTTATTCCACCCAAACTCCCATCATTCCAGCCATTCCTGGTTGCTTCGTATGTGTCATTCCACCCAGCCCTCCTTCATCCCAGCCACCCCCACTTATGTGTCATTCCACCTAGTTCCCTGTCATTTCAGCTACTCCTGGAGACCACCTACCTATCATTCCACCCTGCCCACCCAATTCTAGTTACTCCTGGGGAGCTTTCTACCTGTTATTCCAGCCAGCCTCTTGTGACTCCAGCCACTCCCAGTTACTTGTCATTCCAGTTGTTTCTAATGGTCTCATATCTATCATTCAAGCCAGCCTCCAACCATAATTCTAGATGCTCTGAATGGCCTCTTACCTGTCATTCCACCCAGCTCCCCCTCCCCATCTTTCCATTTCCTCTTGATGGCGTCCTCGCTTCTCTCCCCCCCCACCCTTTCCTGGCCTTTTTTTAAATCCCCCACATTCTTTGGCATTTCAGATTCTCCCCCACTTCCTTTGTTTCAGTTAATCATTTGTCCTTGTACTGGTTTACTGCCCTTTAAGGGATAATTATATTCCCAAAGCCCCATTACTTCAAATTGATATTCCTGTTGTCTATATTACTTCCAATCAGCATTCCTTGTGCCTTGCCAGTACACCTGCTGGGGAATTTGCTTGGCAAGCAGAGCAGCTAGTCACCGAGTTTCCCTTTCAGCCCCAGCTCTGTCCCATGCACAGCGTTCAATAAACTTCCCTGGCGTCCATACAACAATTGGGTGCAATAAATGACACTTGGGTCCATATAACAGTAGCTTTCATGAAAACGTATCTCCTCACGTTCAATAAAATGTTAGTGAAACAGACAGCAAAGTCACTTTTCTCACTCTTCCCCATTTGCCAAAATGGGCACTTTAAAACATCATAACTTCAAAACTATACAATGGATTTTCAAAAACTAAACCCACAAAATCTATTCAGGTCACAGTGGAATTTTTGAGCATCGCTAGATTCTTAATACTGCTCCCAGAACGAAGTCTCCAAGAGCAACAAAAAAGTTGCATGGAGAGAAAATTTTATTCTGCCTCCAAAATTCAAATGTTTCTACCTTTCTTGCTTTTCATCCAATTTGCCTGACATTTTCGGAAGTTTCTATCCATTACCCAAGCGATCTTCCTTCCCCACCAAATTTCACAATGACAGGAGAAATCACATTTCATAATTAATAGAACATTTGTGATTTTAAAGCAATAGCAATATCTTCCTCTTGCTCTCTACCAAATGTGCTGAAATTTTTCACTATGTTCTTGAAAATTAAATCGTAAATTATAACTACACCTGTAATCCTTCAATATTTACATAATTACCCTTTTAAAATGCCTCAGAAATAAAACTAATATCAAGCAGCATTTGTTTAAATTTATACCTCCAGATGAAGTTTTATAAGTCATTAGCTTAGGGCCGTACTTGTCTAATACTAAAAAAAATTGTTTAAGAGAACATAACTGAAACTTTGTCAACAATTTTAACTGAGTCATGTTCACTGTTTATGGCTTATTTTAAAGCACAGAGATAAACCAACAACCATACTGTAGCTTGATTTTTCAGTTACAAACACAAAATTAACCTAGTCTGCTGGCTGTTCTACCTTCTAAATAACTATGGTTCCCCATATTATGGGACCCAGTTTTCTTTATTATCTTTATTATCAGATTAGGCAAACTGAATTTTTCTTGGAAGCTGAACCACTAGAATCACAGGTGTCTGTCTAACAACTATATTTTCAGAGAAGCCATTTTAAAATTAATTAATTTTAACTCATCAGTTTATTTATTTATAAAAATAATTTAATATCCTGCCCCCCCTGCTCCAAGCAGCTCGGGGTGGCTTACAATATGAACACACATAAAAACAATAAAACCATAAAATACAATAAAAGGGAAGGCACAAACTAAAATGCTCCCCTCCCCATATCCCACTCTACACCCCACCTCCCTCACCAAAAGCCAGGTGGAACAGCCAGGTTTTACAGGTACGACAGAAGGAGGGGAATCCAGGGCCACCTGGGCCTCCACCGGGAGGGAGTTCCACAGTAGGTGCGTCTACTGAGAATGCTCTCTCCATAGTGGGCCCCCGGGCCACACAGGGGACTTTGAGAAGGGCCCGCAGAGGTCGGTCCAGAGTGCGGTGAGCGAGGTGGTCCCGCAGGTAAGTCTGTCCAAGGCCGTATAGGGCTTTATAGGTAAAAAACAATACCTTGAGTCTGGTCCGGAAGACTATAGGCAGCCAGTGCAGAGCCCAGAGCACCGGTGTAATGTGCTCATGGCGACCCATCCCCATTAGGAGACGGGTCACAGCATTGCACCAGCTGCAGTCTCTGGACCATCACCAAGGGTAGCCCCACATAAAGCACGTTGCAATAGTCCTGTCTTGGCCTGACTTACCTGCAGGACTGCCTCGCTAGCCACGCTCTGGAGCGGCCTCTGCTGTCTTCTGGGGATGCCCTTCTTGAGGTGGCCCTAACAGCCCCAAGAGCATCCTCCGCCCTGGTAGATGACACCAACTGAAATCAATCCCACAAAACTGGACAAGGCAGGGCTTCCACAACCTCTGGTTCACCCACTGTAATAAGTGCGGCGTCCAAGTTGTGGTGAATCTGAGCGATTTTCTCTGCAAAATAATCATCAAACATGTCACGGATGGTGGGCATTAGATATCTCCAATTCCAGGCAGTGGAAGGGAGGACCGACCAACCCCATCACCACCTGGAAAAGCTGCACTGGATGAGATTTTGCAGAGGCTATACAGGCAGCAAAAAACTATTTTTTTGCTGCCCTTAAAGCTACAGCATATGCATGTAAACTGGCTCTATGCTGCAATTCATCAGATTCAGCATGCAAACGGCACCACTGTTGCTCCAACTGCCACCCTTCCCACTTCAGCAACCTCAGATCCTCCAGGCCTGAGGAGCCGTTGCCGAGGGAGCGGACACCTCGGAGCTGTCCCGTCAATGGCCTCCAACAGCCATGTATTCCATAAAGGCACGAGGTCATCGAACAGGTGGTCGTCAAAATCAGAGGGTAACTCCCTAAGAGCTTTCCGGAACTGCTCGGGTTCTGTTAGTCTCCGGGGGTCAACCATCCGAATTGGTTCTACAACCCTCCAAGGCAGACATGCACCAGGAGACGTGCTCACAGGAGATAATGATACATTCATGGCAAGGGTTCTACTGATACCTCCCCCATCAACAAATCCCCCGCCTCAAGGCCGGTTCAAAAAAATCAGCTCCAGGGTATGCCCCTCGTCATGCGTTGGGCCATTGACAATTTGGGACAGGCCCATGGTTGCCATGGAGGCCATAAACCCATGCTCTGCTTCACCAAGACTGGCGTCAGCATGTATGTTGAAGTCCCCCAAGACTAGTGTCTTCGGGGAGCGCGACACCACATCAGACACCACCTCCATCAGGGCGAGTAGGGATGCTGTCGTACAGGTAGGTGCACAGTATACTAGCAACACCCCCATTCTGTCTCCCGCCAAATCAAACACAAGATGGAGGCCCTCTACCCCTGATCTGGCCTACACCAGATACCTCATGACAGACCATTAATCCTGAAAAATAATGGCTACACCACCCCCGTCCCTCCGACCGAGGCTGATGCGGCACGGATTACCCAGCCAGCACGAGTTCAGCCAAATTAGGCTCCGACTCATCGTCCAACAAGGTCTCCATAATGCACACGAGGTCGATGTCATAGTCCAGGATTAACTCCTGGATAGTAATGGATTTATTAAACACCGACCTCGCATTCAGGGGTCCTCTGATCATGAGCCGCTTCGGCACCTGCTTGGGAGGAACTGAGAGGGAAGGCAACACACGTCTGACCCGTCTCACAGATTTCACCTCCCCCAGGACCATATCTCCCCCGCTCCATAATGACCCCTATGGCTGCGCCCCTCCTCCCAGGCGGAGCCCCCCATCCCAGCTGCTCCACCCACATGGTGAGGGAGATCCCCTCCACACCAATTCCCCCATCCCACCCACTACCACTAGGCAGGATCTCATACCTCCCTGTCAGGACCTCCCCCCCACCCCCGTACTGAGGGAACAGATCCCCCTCCCCAACCCACTCTCTCTCCAGCCCCCCTCCCACAAAGACCAGAGAAAATCCCCAACCTCCCACAACATAATACTCCATACCCAAAACACATAACCCCCCTCACAAGGCTATGTATATAGCCTCATAACACATAACAAAGATGCTGAATCCCTGCTTTAAGTGCAAAGCTCAACTTTAAATATGGAAAGAACGATAGCTGGCTATTCCATTAGTACCTTGTAGAAATTCTAAAGAGACAGCGCTGCTGAGTAGATAAAGGCACAATATTGAGAGTCACAATATTTAGTTTCCATCCCCAGCTCTGTCAGAGAACTTTTAATTTGTTTATTTATTTATTTAATATTCTTAATACCCCGCCCCTCCTACCTCAGGTAGCTCAGGGAGGCTAACAATAACAAATCATAAAACATAACTGTATTAAATAAAATATAAATAAGATACCCCATCTCCCCCCAATCCCCACCTCCAACAACCTCCTCACCCTACCCATCTCCTTCTCCAAACACCTGGCAGAACAATAAGGTCTTACAAAGCTTCTGGAAGGTGAGCAGTTCTGAGTAGAGGCTGGCCTGCTCCGGGAGAGAATTCCACAGCAATGGCACAGCCACCCAAAACACCCTCCTCATAGTGGCCCTCTGCCGGCAGTGCAGGATCTCAAGGAGGACGCTTCCAGGAGACCACAAAGGACCCAGGGAATGAGGCAGTCCTTCAGATAAGTGGTGGGTGCTGCGTAGGTGTGTGGGGCAGAAGCTGCCTACTAAAAGAACTCTGGGGCAGGCCTGCTGATCCTTGCCTCCCTGTCCTGGTTAGATAATTCCTGCATCCTCCCTGCCAGGGGCATAGCTAGGTTGCAGTGAAAGACACAATGGGGTTCTCTGCCTGCCCTGTCAGTAGCAAGGAAAGCAGCTGCACAAAAAACATGGCCACCCCTGCCACAGGCCTATGAGGCCTGGTGCAACTATAACACCTGTCCAAATTATTGCTATGCTTTTGCTCCCTACTTTCCCATCACAACACCCCCATGATTCCCACAGCCGGGTGACCACTACTTCACTCACCCCCCACCCCAGGGCAGCAAACATAAAAGGGGTGGAATTTTGCTGTCCCTTTTACATCAGATGCCTACCTTGCTTTAATGGTTGATAAAGCCCCCACCCCCATGTTGCCAAAGCTACCTCAGATGCCATATAACTAGTCCAACAGAAACCTTTGTGCCAAACAGGGAGGGTGGAATTGAGAAAAGGACTAAGATATAGCAGTGGCACATAGGAATGTATAGGATTTCAGCTCTTTTTAACACCAGAATTATGGGAATTTGGCCTCTTCTCACAGAAGTTCTTTTCAAATTTGCCAAAATGTAGCAAAACTATTTAAAAAGGCTGTTCCATAGGTGCTGTCCTAGGGGGTGAGTGCCAGTGGTTCCAATTCTATAGCAAAGGCAAGGCCAGCAGAAGAGGATGGTGAAGCACCAGGTTTGAGACTGAATATTTCCACAGCAATAGATTGCTACTAGGGATGGGCGAACAGAACGGAGTTCGGAAATTCAGTTCAGTTTGGTTTGAAATTCAAGTTCGGAAATTCGGTTCGATTCGGTTTGAAATTGAAGTTTGGTTCAGAAGTTTGGTTCGGTCGACCGAACAGACCAAGTTCGGTCGAATTCCGAACTTCCAAACCAAGTTCAGCCATTCAAAACCAGGGTTTTTGGTGTGTGTTGCCACTAGGGATGGGTGAACAGAACGGAGTTTGGAAATTCGGTTCGGTTCGGTTTGAAATTCGAGTTTGGTTCGGAAGTTCAGNCTATAACACCTGTCCAAATTATTGCTATGCTTTTGCTCCCTACTTTCCCATCACAACACCCCCATGATTCCCACAGCCGGGTGACCACCACTTCACTCACCCCCCACCCCAGGGCAGCAAACATAAAAGGGGTGGAATTTTGCTGTCCCTTTTACATCAGATGCCTACCTTGCTTTAATGGTTGATAAAGCCCCCACCCCCATGTTGCCAAAGCTACCTCAGATGCCATATAACTAGTCCAACAGAAACCTTTGTGCCAAACAGGGAGGGTGGAATTGAGAAAAGGACTAAGATATAGCAGTGGCACATAGGAATGTATAGGATTTCAGCTCTTTTTAACACCAGAATTATGGGAATTTGGCCTCTTATCACAGAAGTTCTTTTCAAATTTGCCAAAATGTAGCAAAACTATTTAAAAAGGCTGTTCCATAGGTGCTGTCCTAGGGGGTGAGTGCCAGTGGTTCCAATTCTATAGCAAAGGCAAGGCCAGCAGAAGAGGATGGTGAAGCACCAGGTTTGAGACTGAATATTTCCACAGCAATAGATTGCTACTAGGGATGGGCGAACAGAACGGAGTTCGGAAATTCAGTTCAGTTTGGTTTGAAATTCAAGTTCGGAAATTCGGTTCGATTCGGTTTGAAATTGAAGTTTGGTTCAGAAGTTTGGTTCGGTCGACCGAACAGACCAAGTTCGGTCGAATTCCGAACTTCCAAACCAAGTTCAGCCATTCAAAACCAGGGTTTTTGGTGTGTGTTGCCACTAGGGATGGGTGAACAGAACGGAGTTTGGAAATTCGGTTCGGTTCGGTTTGAAATTCGAGTTTGGTTCGGAAGTTCAGTTTGGTCGACCGAACAGACCGAGCTTCCGAACCATGTTTGCCCATCCCTAATTGCTACCATAAACAGAGGATTAAAACTTTACTGTGAGATCAAGTAAGAGGAGAATAAGGGCTGGGGGAGAGAGAAAGATTGAAAACCACACATCTACCATAGAAAATAATATGGAATAGCAGAGACCCAGAAGATTGATTTTTATTTCTCTTAACTTTCTTCCAACCTGGAAGTCCCTGTCCAACAGCAGACTTTGATACCACGTTAAAAACAGCATGGAGCATATATACTCGACTGTTCTCCTACCCCATCCAGGCGGGACTGTAGGATCTAGCTTTGTCCCGGCAGCTCCAGAATGGGAGTGCCGCAGATGTGTGTCATACAGAAAACCTCTGAAACAGAATGAATGCTAATGGGAAGGAAAATATATAGAGATCAGTTCTCCTGCTGCTTTCATTCATTTCAAATCCTCCAGCCCTGGACAGTCACAGGTTTAATCATCATACACAAAATAGCAACAAATTCAAAATCACTAGATGGAAGGAAAGGGTGAGGGGGAGCAAGAGAACGATGGCTAGTGCCAACCCTGAAATGCCCTCCTGCAGCTAAGCAATCTAGGCAATTCCATCTCCCATATATTCCCAGACATGGAATCAAATGTCAGTGCATGCTTCCTACTCCTTGGGGGGAGCCAAAAGTCACTTCTGAATATGAAAGGGAGCAGCAGCAGCTGCAGAGACAGGAGAGCGACTGAGTGGGAGAAGTGGCAAAGGGACTGAAAAGAGGAGGATGGAAAGCAGAGCAAGCATTTAAGATAGCTGCATACAGTGAAGCATGAGTCCCAGTGCCTCGCAAAATCACTTCAGAAAATCTTCATTTTAACTTAGAGCTTTTGGGAAAGGACAAAGGTGTGAGGGAGGGAGGTGTGTGGGTGGGTGTTTGCCATACCTTCCCTTTCATGCAGGATGCTTATATGAAAAATACATGGTGTAGGGCTGCATTGGAAGCAATGCAACCCTGCACCATGTATTTTTCATAAGCAGTCTGGATTAAAGGGGAGGTATGGCAACCCTAGCGGGAGAGATAAATTGCTCCTATTATTGATACCTGGGGTTTGAAGAAACTAAAACACATACTACAGTGGTAGAGCTCTTGCAGAGTGCTGGCACTCACATGGGTATATTTACCATTAAACATAAAACCTTGCACACTGGGATTCCTGAATACAAGAAAGTGGGCTGACAGAGAAGCTAAATGCCACTTTCCAATCATCTAGCACTCACTTCCTTGCAGGTCTCCAGTATTTTCTGCTATTACATTAACTCACACATCAATATTCTGAGAGGTTTATGACACAGAGGAGAGTAGGGAGTGGATAGAACTCAATATAGACTTTTGCAAAGTCCTGAAAGCTACTTGAAAAGATAACTGGGAAAAGGAAATGAGAGTTAACTGGAGTCTATCAGGAGTAGTTGAAGCTCACTGAGGTGTTTGTGATTTAAATGGAATAGAAAAGAAAGGCACATTTTCTCAATGAGACTGCAAGACACAGGGCATTTTTACACACACCTTAAAGTGCTGATCTTTCAATCTTCTGGGTTTTTCAAGTCCACAAGTAATTCCAGATGCATTATTCACACAAACACTGCCCTGAGGCAGCCTAAAGTAACCGCATCTGTAGACGTGAGGGGCTGCCATGGAAACCAAGTGACCACAGCTGCCT
>QEPC01004710.1:780873-797491 GCA_003113815.1 Sphenodon punctatus | reverse complement strand
TCTCTCTGCTGTCATGCCACATTCTGAAAATGCCTCTGGATACTGAGGACATATCATCTTCAGAGCAGCGCGCCATGGATAACTAGTCTCTCGACAGCCTAGGAGACGGAAGTCTGCAATTCAAGCCAAAACACCGGCAGCCAATCCAAGAACATTCTCCTGCCTCTGAAGAAACAGCTCCACATAAGGTTTCAGAATCTAAACTGCCACCATATCAATGAGAAAGTTCAGCAGTTTCCCCTCTTCTCTCGTTCTGGGAGGGGCCCTATTCCATTTCCAAACCACCCCAAACTTCCTAAGGGAATGGGAGGTTATGCCTTCCCTACTAAAAGTGGTAAGATCCTTTTTGTGCTAACGTCCCTTTTTATCTCACTACAAATGAAAGCTGATGAGGCAATCTAGCCAACCCTAGATTCCATGCTGCATGGCATGGGGAAAACAGATAGGGAAATATAATGTTAATTCTAGTTTATGAACATCTTTAATGTCCAAGCAAGGTAGGTCGGCAAGCAGCTTTTCCTTTGCCTTCTGGGAAACAGACATGAAACATTTCTCTTTTCCTACTCAAATACGTTCCTTAACTCTGTGCCTCTTATAAACCTCTGTGCTTCAGAATTTCTGTGTCTGCGGACACACTGAATGGGAGAATTATATTGGATGGACAGCTCCTGCCTGAAAAGCAAAAGTATAATAAAAATGTGTCTAACTTCATCATCTATTTGTCAGGGTACGGTCCTCAACTAGAGCTGCAAGCGGGTACCCAGCCAGTCAGACACTATCAAGTTTAGGGTGCCCAACTGGTACCCAAACAAGATCCAACAGGCTACCTGGCTCCTCGGGCCCTGGGCTGACTCACCTCACTGGCCAACCTGCTGCTGCTCCTCTAGTCTGGACTCCTGGCTGCTCTCTACTTCTTCCTGGCCTGTGCACTGTTCAGCTGAGCGGGGAACATTCCCACTTGGCTTTTTCTGAGTGGGGCGGCGGGGGAGGGAGAGCGAGAAGGCCTCTTTGTATCTGTGTGTGGCTCTCTAATGGGTCCCTCGTTCCCAGGCTGTCTCTTATACACATCTAGATGTGTATAAGAGACAGCCCATGCACCCCCCTGATATGGATCCCCCTGGGAACAGGAAACCCAATAGGTGGCACATGCAGATGGGATGAGGCCTCTTTCCTCTCCTCCCTCCCCACTCAGAAAAAGCCAAGTAGGGCACGGGGAGAAACAGGGAGCAGCCAGAAGTCCAGACCAGAGAAGCAGTAGCCAGGCAAGTGAGATGAGTCAGCCTGCGGAGTCAGGTAGCCCGTTGGATCGCGTTTGCATTCCCTAAATTCGGGCATCCTAAATTCGGGTGCTGGGATTAACATCCTGGGACATCCTGGGATGCACCAGTAATACCCATATTTTTGGGCACCGGGTACCTGATGGGGGGGGGGGGGTCAGGTACCCCATCAGGTGCCCACTGGGGGGTGCCTGAAAATACAGGTATTACCCACGGGTAGCTAAACTGCTACCCACTGCAGCTCTACACTGAACCCTTGGCCTCCAAGTGGCAGCTCTTTCTTTCCTGCGCCACCACCTGGCCTGTTTGGGCTGTTTTAATGCCCCTTGTATTCTCTATTTTCCTTCTTTCTTACTTATTGGTAGCCATGCCACCTAGCTTCCTCATTGGCCCCAACCTGCTTATAAGGTAGGCTGGGAGACACAAGAGGTTGGTGGAGTATCTGTTGTGGGTTCCCTCACTGTGGGCGTTTTGAGCCCCTCCTTGGACTCTTCTCTGCTGTTATCCTGGTTATATCTTTCCTTGTCTTTAGAGTGTGTAATTGCTTGCTCTGGTCTTGCTCAACTTGTTCCTCCTTCCTCCTCCCTCTGCCTGTGCCATGCTGCAGTTCCCCCCATGTTGTTTCTCAGCAGCGTCCTCCTTGTTGTGTTACCTGCATATTACTCCCCTTCTAGTTGTTACCATCCTAGTTCCTCCTTTGATCTCTAGCTGTATGTACTTTCCCTGCTTGCACACCTGTAATCTCTCAGAATTGATTTTAGTCACCTACTAAGTGGTGGTTGCTCTCCCCATAGCCGTTTGTTCCCTTTGTTACAGATTATGTGGAACAGAGGCAGAGAGAGACTAAGGGTGTTTTTACATGGACACTTCATCCCCGGATTAGGAGAAAATTATCCCAGAATTGTTATCCAGGGATTACAAGTGGTATGTGTTTTACATGGACATTTCTATCCTGGATTGAAATCCATCATGGGATAGTTCAATGAACAGCACATTGCTGTTATCCCACTTTGAGAATATCTGGGATTGATACCAATCCTGTGGTGCTTTTCATCTGTGCTCAGCGCATTGATTTCTGGGACTGAAGAAAATCTGATTTTCTTCATTTCTTTTCTGATTTCTGAGTTGAAGAAAATGGAGACTCATCCTTTGTTCTGCCGTATAAACTAGGTGCTCTGCTATGTATTGTTGAAGAATGATGGAGGTAATACGATTGACCCACAGACATGTACTACTAGATGCCATGGAGGCAGAACTGCATAGAGAGGATATCAGCTCTTGCCATAACACTTTGTGATGATAATCCCGGGATGATTATCCCAGGATAGTTGTTTAGATGGACCTGATCCTGGGATTACTTAACAACCAGATGTTACAAACCCTTGAAAAAGAGGTTTTGTAATCCAGGTGTTTTTAAGTGATCCTGGGATTATAATCAGTGATCGCTGAATACTGCATTTAGATGGACAAGTCATCCTGGGACTAATGATCTAATTCTGGGATAAGTGTCTGTGTAAAAACACCTTAAATGTCTCACCCATGACAACTCAGAAGTCTGCAGCAGAGCAAGGAATTGGACCCAAGTTTCCAGCTATCACTCTAGCCTCTGAGCCATCCTTCCTCTTTACCAATGAGACTTTTTTTTTCTAGGAGTCCTTGCAATAGGCACAGCCTGAAAGTACCATTCCTATGACTACCGTATTTTGTTAATTAACCTGAAAAGAAGCTAATTTAAAATCTGTATCCACCTTTTCACACAAGGAGTCAGGCCATATTCAATTGGAGAAGTTGGCAAACCCATTTCTGTACTTAGCTTTGTACTGTCGAGCTAGGTTCCTAAGAAGGAATTGGGGGGGGGAAAAAACTTTTTTTAAAAATTGTGTGTGTGTGTTTTAATTCCTCAGACAAACGGCAGCAAATCCCAGTGCAGAACACAATAGTAACTTCAGTTTCCTGGGGAGGGGGGTGGGGCTTCAATGGCTAAATAAATTCAATTTGCTCATTAAGATGGGGGTTGGGAGAAGGTTAGGAGGAGGGTGGACTTTGTAATTCACTTCCCCCCAATTAACATTCCATTGGCACCACACCACTTTCTAGGAACAATAACATTTTCAGAGGGGGGCCGTTCATGGGAGTGTTAAAGAGTGAGATGAACCCATAAAAGGAGACACATCCACGTCCTCCTACCAGAGCCAGAGTTTATGTATTATGGGAACTACTAAACAAAACCAACAATAAATAAGGATTTAGCCTGCATAACAAGCACCTACAACATAAAAGCCCTCATGATCTTTAACCAAGCTTATTTGCCTTTACTGCTGATCTAAATATTTCTGAACAGGCCTTGGCAACAGAAAAAAGAGAGACAGCTTTTTTTGGTTTTTGGTTTAAAAGGTCTCTACTGTGGCATAATTAAAGATATTTAGGCCAGATTCTCAACTGGCATAACAGAGAACAGCCTAAACAGGGCTTATTGATTTACACCAGATGAAGGTCTGGTTCACTTGTACTTAAAAGAAATAAACAGACCAACAAAAGCTTTTCTCTCTCTCTTCCTCACTTAGCAGGTTTTCAGTTTGTGTCTACACTTCTCATCCGCTATACTAGGAATTATAGGTGCAGAAATGTGACCTGTAAAGGAAGTACACAGAAAGAGAGAAGAGCTGGATGACTTACAAAGGGAGAAAGAGTTACTTTAAATGGTCATCTCTTAGATAATTAGCAAGGAAAGAGTCATTTTGTGGTTAAAGGCTCTTTGGGAAATTCCTCCATTAGGGAAAATGGGAGTTAACACATGCAGCTTTTCTCACACAGGGCTTGTTGCCACCCCTAAGAAATTCCTGAGCCCCTTGTTGAGAAATGCTCATCACTCAAAGACAGTAAGTCATTCATTCATTTCCTTTCCAGAATGAAAATCCCCTATTCTTACCTTTGTCATTCACTTTGGACTTCAATAAAAAATGTTTATAGCACATTTAAAACTGCATTTGTTCTTGCAGCTTTTGGAATGCTGAGTTTTGCTCCTTTCTGTCTGAGGCAGGGATTGGAGGACAGGATGCAGGGAGGAGGAGGAGGAGGAGTGGGTGGCATTATTTGGCCTAGCCTGAAATCCTAACCATTCACCTTTGTACTCATACAGCATAAGTACTGTACACGGCATCCAGCAAAATAAATCCAAATACACACATTTACCAATTTGGAACAAAAAACTTCAGTTATAATGATAAAATAAGCTTTATAATTATAAGCTTTCAGCAAACTTGCATGCACAATTGAACGACACTGTGCATGTGACAAAGAACTTGCCTGTTTGGCACACCAGCATGTAGAGCTTTGTAAATTTTCTTGGGAAGCAAAAAATGCCATCCTTTTCCATTGACATGACATGAAATATGTTTGGGTGGATGGGCTGGTGATAAGGCACAAAATAAACCAATATGGCAGTACACTAGGCTACAGAAGTATTAGTGAATTTTATTACTTAAATATAGCCGTGCAACAAGGGAACGAGCTTGGTAAAATTACAAGCACACTTGCAAGTCTCTATTATATTACTAATACTGACAGCAGAAGTGAGGAACCTCAGGCCCAGGAGCCAAACATGACCCGTGGCTAATCTTTATTTAGCCCCTTTCTCATTCCTGGAACTAGCCCCTGGATCCAGTTCGTAGTACACACAAGCACTGAAAGACTGAGCTCAGGGTCAGGGAGCAGACATGAAAGCATGTGCAAAAGGACAAGGGACAGACCCTTGGCACAGATCCATGATCTGGACCAACCTTTTCCTGAGCACAACCCCACCCCCAAGTTCTATGCCTTCCTCAGTAGGCCTGAAATGAAAAACCTCAGTGAGCACTGCTTCTGTTGGAAGTAAGGCACTCACCAAGAGTCATGCAATGCAGAAACCTACCGGCTTTCCCGCTGTTTTCACCATTTTCCATTATTTTTTGCAAGTTGAGTGGGGCTGCCATCAGCTGTGTAGACAAAAACTTGCCAACTAAGTACTGGAGAAGTACTGGAAATTGCCAGAAAAGTGCTGTAAAACTGCCCTAAAACTATCATAAATTTCCTGGAAAGTGACAAAAAGTACTGAAAGTGACAAAAATTATGAAAAAATGGTGGAAGACATATGTATGCATCAGTGGAGACTGGTGGCCTTTTAAGGCTGGTGGGGTGGTAAAAGAACCACAGATTTTGAAAATGTCAGGGGGTACCCAAGGCTCCACCCCCAATTTGAATAATACATATAAATTAATAGAGAATTTATATAAATTGGACACATTTAAAATACCCCTTTCCCAGTCACAACTTTTAAAAAAAATATAAACAGAACCCAAGTCAAGTTTGCACTAAAAGAAGTAGACCCCTCCAAAGGTTAATCCCCTCCACAAGCAAAGCTTTTTTAAAAAAAACAAAACCACACAACCCTGCCCCAAGCAAAGATTTAAAATAAAAAACATACCTTGAACCACCCACAGCAAACCTTAAAAAATACCCACACACCAAGAAAAGTGAAGAAGAAGAAGACGACGACCAAGTAAAGCAAGTCAGACACACACACACGCTCAGGGGCAGTGGGGAAAGCTAGAGACAGGAGAGACATACACAGGAGGCAGGGAGAAGGGGTGAAAGGCTACCAGGGCTCACCTCAGCTCCAGAATCTTTGCTGGTTCAGGCAGCCATGTTGGGGCATTGGGGACCTGATTGGTCCTCAGGTAGCGCATCAGGTACCTGATAATGTGGGCATTACCCACGGGTACAAATTTTATTACCTGTTGCAGTTCTAATTTCACCCTTAATCTCGTTCATCATCAGTATCAGTTGTCCCTTTCAAGTTTATTGTCCATTCCGCCTCCAAAACAACACCCCTTCCCCTTCCGTTGGCTTCTGGGGAAATTTCAAACGTCGTCATATGCCTCTCAGACGACAGTGGAGCAGAACCAGATTAGGGAGACTCAAGGACAGAATAGGATAATGGCGAGAGTAGTGGGTAAGCCTCTCTTTCCCCTAGGCCCCATTTACTTTGGGAATTGCTCCCTTTTAGGGCTGAGACAAGAGTAAGTGTTCTCGTTCAACAGGGAAATACTAACCTTTCGAGAGCACTTGCAAGCGTTCATCAATACTTGATCAATCTCCAGTGATTCTGCACTTCCACCATTGTTGATATCAGTGCCTGTGATATTCCAACATTTCCTTTCAATTTTATCACTTTCCAACATTTTTGTCATTTTTTGTTACTTTCTGGGACTTTTACAACAGTTTTATAGCAATTTACAGCACTTAGCCGGCACTTTTGCATCTTAACAGCCCCTGAAAGTGTGCATAGGGCACACACAGGGGCTTGGGATCAGCCTCGTAGCAGCTCTGTTCAACTTGCGAAAAATAACGACAAATGGCGAAAACACTGGAAAAGTCAGTAAGTTCTCGTATCACATGACTAAAGCCAAATTATTTGTTTCTGACAGAAAAAGCATGCGCCACAATTTGTCATTTCAGGCCTACTCCCATTCCCACTGATGCTATCTTCTTTGTTATTCTGGAAAGTTATTCCCAATCAGCCTCACCCCTAGCACATCAGGTCTACCTTAGTGAGATGCCAGTTCTAATTTAATGGTAATATCCACTCACCAACCTCCACTGAAAAAGGAGGGAATAACAACCCTCAGAATTCTTAATTAATATACGTGTGTGCGTGCGCGTGTGTGCGTGTGCATACGAATAAACATTCATGTTCAAGACAAAAAACTAGAAAACACAGTTCAGTTGATCCATCCCTAATGCTCTGACTGAACGACTCTGAAAAACATTCTCAGGAATGTCTAAGGAACTCAGAAATGTTAATCCATTTTCTAATCATGGACAATACAAATGAGAGCAAAGTTATGTCAAGAATTTATAGAGAGTTATACAAGATTTACCACCCACTGGACACAAGTTATTTGGCCCAATGGGGACAGGACCTGGGGAGGGTCATGACTGAAGAGGAGGAACAAAAAATATGGTATACAATGAATAAATGCTCATGGTCTCTCTCAATAAAAGAACAACAAATCAAACTGAGCCTAAAGATGTACATGACTCCTCAGAGGCTGAACCAAATCAATAAAAACTACCCCAACTTATGTTGGAGAGGGTGTGGGGAGGTGGGCTCATACCTACACTGTTGGTGGGAATGTCAGAGGGTAAATAGGTTCTGGCATATGATATGGCCACATCTCATCCAGGTGGCTGGGATGGAGGTACCTTTCTCTGCAGAGTTGGCCTTACTAGGGGTATTCCCGGAAATGGGGGTACTCAGCCACCGACAGAAGGCGTGCCATCAGTTGAGGCTGGCTGCGATCCATATAATAGCTTGTTCGTGGAAGTCAGCTCAAGGCCTTACGAGAACAAAATGGAGGAATAGACTATGGTATATAATCACGATGGAGAGGGTTATGGCAGAAATTGAGGGCAAAATGGACGATTTCTATCTTGTCTGGAATCCATGCTGGGACATTATTACGGCCTTACGCGAAGGCAGAAGCAAAGCCCCTACGATTTGTCTGACAGGCATTTGAACATCCACAAGACAAAAAAAGAAGAAGATGGTGCTGAACTTGGTGTCATGAGTTATGGTTATAAGGGTTTATACTGT
This sequence comes from Sphenodon punctatus, assembly GCA_003113815.1. NCBI lineage: Eukaryota > Metazoa > Chordata > Lepidosauria > Sphenodontia > Sphenodontidae > Sphenodon > Sphenodon punctatus. Next base: position 789,580 of record QEPC01004710.1, on the reverse strand, counting down.
TATGTGTTTGTATTTATGGTTTTGGTGTACATGTATATAATAAAATAATAAAATTTTTTTTAAAAGAAAGAAATTGCATTAAAATTGCATCTCTAAACAAAAACAAAAAAAAGAAAGAAATGTTAATCCATTTTCAAAATTGACCCTAGTAATGATCCATAGGGGTTCCGCAGAGTAAATGATTTGTGGATCATGGCCTTAAGCATTTCAAAGCTAAAGGCAAAGGCTCTCAAACACAAATTGGATTACATAATCTATGAACAAGGTCACAATCCTGATTGATATCAGCAACACTTTCATATTAGGGATCGAACTTGATCTCCATTTTTTCTCAGTTCTCACAGAGAATCACGGTTCTTGACTCATTTTTAGCAAGAGTTGATAATCAAGGAAAACTTCTGTTCTCGACACTTTCTTGATCAATTTTTTTTTTATCAGTTTACTGTTTACCATGATGACCATTTCCGGTGATTCACCGTGTACCATATACTGATTTACCGTGTACTGCTTACCATGTACCGCATTCATCCCAAATGGACATGCGCAAAATAGACGCTCTCTTCCAAAATGGTGGTGATACTGACGGCGCCATCTTGGAAGAGGGCTGTGCATACGCAGAACAGCTGCAGTGGCTATTTTGCACATATGCATAACCGGGACAAACACGGTACATAGTAAATAATGGTAAACGATAAATCACAGTAAACTGTAAACTAGAGGTTTTGACCCTTTCCCAGTCACGAGCACTGGAGTGATGTATGTCACATACATGGGAGCACTGCATAATTTGTGTAAATGATTTGCATACATTTGCATAGGTAAAGTCTCCCCTCTGCAATTCAGTTTAATTCAATTTGATGGAAATTGAGATAATCAATTCCCCACCCCAATTTGACCCTGCTTAAATTCAATTCACTTATTCCACTTACTGCAGCAGCTTACAACTTGAGGCCTAACATGTGTGAAGTGCTCCCGAGCACTACTGACAGCTGGCTTGGGGAGCAATTTCACACATTCCCTGAGCATTCTGGTGCTCCTGAGCACCAGGTTGAGAATCTCTGCTGTAAACAGTAAATCGAGAAAAACTGTTGACCGAGATCTCAAACCATTACAGAGATAGCCCCAAGATTTTTGTGAGAAACAGATGGATTCTTGTTTCTGCCCTATTTCATACCATCCAATAGTACCCTTTTGCCCGTACAGTAACTGTTTTTGTTATCTTCTACTGGCAATCTAAGCTTTGTACCCATCAGCAGACAAAGGGAGTCATTGACAACTCATTCATCCAGCAGGAGAAAGAGCTGTGAGGTGAAGAGTTTTTCACTTTAACAAGCTTGTGGCAAGCACTGCTATCAAAGAACAAAGAAAGGCAACACCCAGGTGGGAGGTAGCTGTTTGCCTGGGAGCAAGATGAAAATTAAAAAAGGTAGGAGGGATGCGAGTGTGTTTGTGAGAGATGATTCTTTAGCATGCTGAAAGGGACTATCACTGCTTCCACCTTTGATCTTCTGAGTGACATTAAAACTAAAACTCTAGAGCCAAAGTCAGTGCACACATTTGAGAGTTTTGACTTTTGAACATGCTGAGTTGTAACTCAAACCATCAGTCCTGTACATACAAATATATGTGTACACAGCCTCACATACAGACATCCTTTTTTCCAGCTCATCCCCAAAGTTAGTCAGTGGGCTATTACAAATTTTCATAAGAATGCAAATTAGGGGTGGCATGGTATACCTATTGTTCGCTGACAATTTTTTTAGGTTGTGCACTTTACTTATCTTTCTTGCTGTCTGGGAATATGTGGCTATAGTTAAAACTGAAAAGTGGGGTTGTGCAGACAAAAAACTGGGAACCATTGGCCTACTGGGTAGATATCCAAAGGCAAGAATGGCACTACGTGTCTAACCTCCACCAAATGTCAGGGAGAGTTAGGTGCTTGAGCAACATTCTTGCTTTTGAAAAATCTACCCCTAAGGTTGCATTCACATGAGACACTTATTCTGAAAAAATCACTTTCCCTCACTTTTCCTGAATCTGTCCCATAGAGTCAGTACAGAGCTATGCAGCATTTTGGACATCTAGCAGCAGTCATAGCAATAGAGGGTAATTTTTAAAGCACAGGGAGGGAACTTGGGAAAAGTGAAAATCCAGACTTATAATCTCCTGTAAAAAACTGAAATGGTGGGAGAAAAGACGTGTGAATGCAATGCAGCCTAAGATCTACTGACTTTCAAAAAGAGTTAAGCTGCTACATACCTAAGTCATGTTTATAAATATAAGAACTGCCATTCTGGCCCAGGCCTACAGTCTATTTAGCCCAGTATCCTGCCTCTGATAATGGACAGCTTCAGAAGAAGTTGCTTCAGGAGAAGTAAGGCATGAACCACCCCTTGTTCACTCCCAGCTACCAGCATTCAGAGTTTTATGGACACCCAGAGCACGCACCTCGCCTGACCATCTTGGCTAATGCCCACTGATGCTCCTATCCTCCATGAATTTGCCTAATCTTTTTCTGAACTCAGCTATACTATATTTCACAACATCCCATGACAATGAGTTCCACAGATCTGCTGTGTCTGAAAATGGAACATTGGGTACATTTTGATAATTTTTACCTGTGAGGTGCACTAAAGCAGTATTGTAACATTCTCTGAATTCCACGCTGCACTGCACAGAGAGCCTTTTGGGAGCTGACAAATGTAGGGAGACAGAAAGACATGTCTCCAGTTCTGTTCAGTAGAACCATACCTTAGCAGTTCAAGGAAACAATACATGTTGCTTTGAGAGTAAAATTGTGGTGAATTACTCTTTTACGAGGGTATCATAAATAGGTAGGTAGTTGGGGGCTTATGGCAGAGTGGCTACAAATCATTCAGAAAGGGAGGTCAGCTCAGACACTGGCATCTGGTTTGAAGCAAGGTCCCTTCTGCTACTCACTCAAAACACAGTTCGGATGGCCTACATTAGAAAACTTGAACCAAAATGCTTGAATTTCCAAAGCAGAGAGATGGTGAGGCACGGAATCTTGGTGATTATTTGTGATGACTTGCGCCGTATTAATGTTAGAGAGAAGACTGCAGTAACAGGGCAAAGCTCCAACTATAGCTTTAACACTAAGAAGAATGGAGGGGGAAACACAGCATGGCATAAGACAAATGAAACTAATAAGACTAATGAGATGTTAGCCTGCTGCAGTCTGTCTTCAATCTGTGCAACCCCCACTCAGCCCCAACTCACATGTTTTGCACATCCAGCCTAATAAATAGGCAGGTCCCAGCCTGTCTTTCATGTGCTTGGGGGTAGCCCACACTGGCAGTGCCAGTGAGAGTGAGAACAGAGAGAGGGGCAGAAAGTGGTCACTGCTCGGAAACTTTAGGCTTTCCACCTGCGACTCTGTGGTGCTGGCGGACCTGTACACGTGGAGGAACTGCCTGCAACCTAATCGATGAGACACAGGGGCACACATTAGCCCGCATTCGCCCACATGGTACGTTCCACATTCTCCAAGACCACGCTGTGAGTGGGGGCTGCAGGTGACCACTTGTCTGGTGGAGGCAAACACCTAATAAATGGGCAGGTGGACACCCACCTGGTGTGGGCTTGTTTGTTAACACCCTCAGACTAAGTTTGATTGAAGTTTAGGGTCAAATCTACCTGTGGTTCTCCCATCTCTCCCAATGTTGTTAGTTATTAATTAATTAATTAATTAATTAATTAATTTATTTATTATTATTATTATTATTATTATTATTATTATTATTATTATTATTATTATTATTATTATTATTATTATTAAGCATTTATATAGTGCCAGCAATGTATCTGACACTTTACAATTGTAAGAAAGAGACACGGTCCCTGCCCCAGCAGGCTTACAATCTAAGAGAGACAATGGGGGAGGCGGGGGAGACAAAGAGTGGGGGGAAAAGAGGAAGAGACAAGGATATATACATGAACTCATGAGGTCTCAGGTGAACGTGCTTGGCTTAGTTACAAAGGTGTAGTTACTCATTTAACGTTACACAAGATACGATGATTCAGGAGTCAGCAGAGACAGAGTAAGCAAGGGGGCGAGGGGAACGAGTAGTCAGGGAAAGCTTGACGGAAGAGGTCGGTTTTGAGGAGGGATTTGAAGATTTGGAGGGAGGAAGCCGAGTGAATGTGTTCAGGGAGGGAGTTCCAGGCATGCGGGGCTGCCAGGGAAAAGGGGCGGATGCATTTTGAGGAACAGGGAGCTGTGAGTGGGCAGAGGAGGAGCGGAGCTTCTGAGCAGGTGTAGCAGGAAATGAGTGCTGAGACATAGGGGGGAGCAAGGCCATGAAGAGCCTTGTAGGTAAAAACAGGAGTTTCAATGTTATAACATGCAGACAATATGACCAACTAATATTCCAGATAGAGCTAGTATTTTTCCTAACTCTGGCTTTTGTCAGTAGTGTTTGAAACCAGTACTGAGTTTAGAGCCTCTCCAGTGACAGAAAGGATGAATAAAACAAAGTCCTTCTTTCAAGGCAAGTGGAGGGAAAAAGAAAAAGCAGTCAAAAGTGCTGCTGCTCACCCACTTCTTTGTGATATGTGCAGTGTTAGAGAGACCTCTTGCAGTGTATGGCTGCTACTGCAACCACAAGCTGCAAGTTAATCAAAACAGAGTGAATAACATTGCTGAACAAAACTATATCCTTTCAAGCAAAACTGTGGTTTAACTTGCACAATAGACAGGCCCACCAGCTCCCCACACACATATTCCACGCACACTCACTGCCGTATAAAATGAATTACATGCACATTTGCAGTCCTTTGCAAACACACGATATTATTACACACCCACATTTACCCTTATAAACCCTAGCTTGGATTCTACAATCAGATTTGTGCAATAGGCCCTGCAGCCTCCACAATTGGGACAGTAAGAAATGAAAGACATACCAGGGTATCATCAAATAAACCTGCTTGTTTTTTTAAAATCCAAATATTGATAACTCTCAAATCCTTTATTTGGGGTCAGGCCAGAGTGGGGGTCAGGCCTTCACCAATCCTTATTTGAGGAGCAGATGAAGTAGGTATGGTCAGATCTTCTGCCAATGTTGATGAAGAAGACGACCTCACTTTCCATCCAAACTTTGCTGTCAGACTAAGGGTGTTTTGAACGAGACGGGAAGGTGAGGGGAAGGTCTGCGGTCGGTGTGTGGGGTGGGTGTGTCATACGTGGACTGGGTGAGCGGTGCATGAGTCACGGGAGCACCCCCCCTCACGCACTGACTTCAGACGAGCACTCCTCCACATGGACAGTGAGAGTCCATGCATGGGGGCATCTTGTCTAAAAACACCCTAAGCCCAGAATTTAATATATTTTTTTGGCTGTGAGATTATGGGAATGCCGTGGATACAGTATACCTTGATTTCAGTAAAGCATTTGACAAAGTCCCCCATGATATCCTTCTGAACAAGCTGGTTAAATTTGGGCTAGAGTATACTAAACATTAGGAGGATTTACAGCTGGTTGACGAACCATACCCAGAGTGCTCATAAATGACTCCCCATCAGACTGGAGGGAGGTACCGAGTGGGGTGACTCAGGGCTCGGACAGGGCCCTGTACTGTTCAACATCTTTATTACTGACTTGGTTGAAGGAGTAGAGGGGATGCCTATCAAATTTGCAGATGACACAAAACTGGGAGGGGTAGCTAACACCTTAAAAGACAGAAACAAGATTCAAAATGATCTTGACAGGATGGAAAGATGGGTCAAAACTAACAAAATGAAATTCAGAGATAAATGTAAAGTTCTGCATTTAGGTAAGAAAAATCAAATGCACAAGTATAGGATGAGTGATATCTGGCTTGGCAGCAGTGCATGTGAAAAGGATCTTGGGGTTGTAGTTGATCACAAGCTGAACATGAGGCAGTAATGTGATGCAGCTGCTAAAAAGGCTAATGCAATTTTAGGCTGCATTAACAGAAGAAGCATATTGTCCAGGTCATGAGAAGTAATAGTTTCACTCTATTCTGCATTGGTCAGACCTCATCTGGAGTACTGTGTCGGTGTCCAGTTTAGGGCACCGCATTTTAAGGAGGACATTGACAAATTGAAATGGGTTCAGAGGAGAGCAACAAAGATGGTCAGGGGCCTGGAAACCAAGTCCTATGAGGAAAGGTTGAAGGAGCTGGATATGTTTAGCATGGAGAAGAGAAGACTAAGGAGAGACATGATAGCTAGGGATGGGAATACCGGATCTACCGGTATCCGATAATGCCGGTATCGGGCGTACCGGCATTATCGGATTCGGNGGACATTGACAAATTGAAATGGGTTCAGAGGAGAGCAACAAAGATGGTCAGGGGCCTGGAAACCAAGTCCTATGAGGAAAGGTTGAAGGAGCTGGATATGTTTAGCATGGAGAAGAGAAGACTAAGGAGAGACATGATAGCTGTCTTTAAATATCTGAAGGGCTCTTACATAGAAGATGGAGCAGACTTGTTCTCTGTTGCTCCTGAGGGAAGGACTAGAACCAATGGGCTCAAATTACAAGAAAGCAGATTTTGGCTAAAAATTAGGAAGAACTTCCTAATGGTAAGAGATCCTCCAGGAAAAGGTGATATTAAGGGCAGATATGTTAGTCCAGAGGCTGGAACAAGGAATGGAGACTCGCCTGTCTTGTAGAGCCCTGCAAATATTGGAGAAGAAGGGTGACCTAGAAAAGAAGACGAACATCCTCCAAGAGCGGAGGGAGTTAAGACCTACTCTTAAGGTAGTAGCATAGGTCTGAGTTAAGACCCAGGGAATCCTTGGTGGAGGAACGTACTGCTATTGCAAGAGAGCAAATGGCTCTGCTGAAGCAATGTGGGGAGAGGAAAGCCCTGTTTAAAGAAGGTTGAAAGAAGCCAGTTCGAAAGAAGGCTGAAGGTGCATCATTAAAGAAGGGCTAATCAAAAGTTGAAGTTATCCTCAATCAGGAATAGGTAATAGGGTTACTGAGACTAGCTGAAGGAAGGCCTGAATAGCAATGTAAGCTATTTCCTGGAATGGTTGTCCCTAGAACTGCTTATAATTGGGTTAAAAGTCACTGGAATTGTATATACATGAGTTAAAGTCCCTGGAATTGAGTGAAAATGGGTTGAAGTTCCTAAAATGACTATAAAATGGGTTAAAGTCCCTGGAACTGCCTATGAAAGGGTTAAAAGCCCCTGGAATTGAATACAAATGGGTTAAAGTCTCTGAAATGAATATAAGTCCTGGAAGAAGTAATAAAATTGGAAAAACTAATTAAGGAAAGTGGGTTAGAGTTCCACTCTCAGGGTCTGGGATGGGATGACTGGAAAGGTTGGGAGGGCCAGCACCCCACTCCTTCAGGAGAAAGGGAAAATTGTATTATTTTATTGTGAAGGGGTTAGAATTCCCAAGACGCATGGGCAGGGGAGGCCCACCAGGCTACATGAAATTATGTCTGGGCAGGGGAGGCCTACCAGACTCACTATTAAAGGGGTTAAAGTCCCCAACAAGCAAAGACACTCTGGGGTTAGAGTCCCCTGAACAAAGAGGCTCTGCGGTTAGAGTCCCCTGTTCACCTGGTGGAATGGGCTCGGCTAAAATGGGTGCTGTGGTGACCAGGAGGGCGTTAAAGCCCAGATAGGGGTGCTAGACCCTGGGAGGTAAAAAGAGTTTGAATTGGGTTTGCCAATTGGAAGAGACTGTATATCTTAAGAAGTTGTGTATAATTATGGATTGTAATCCAAGTTGACATATACTGTAACCTCCTCTCTGCCCTATTATGAAAGGGTGTTAGACAGAAGTCACCTGTGGGAATCCCATCTTCAAGGTGGGGAGGCATGTAATAGGGCAGAGGCCCTGTGAGCTGCAGTACCTTTAAGGAACACAGGAGTGGGAAAGTGGCCACACCCACTCCTGGATATATAAGAGGCAGCCTGGGACAAGAGGAGTCAGTTGGTTCCTGGCTGAGCAAGGGAGCACATTTCTGTGTGAAGGCTGGAGCGAGCAATACTTCTGAGGACTATAGGCTATGGGAGTTGCTTGCCTAAGGACTGTGTTTGGCTAGGCTGGGGATAGCCAGGACCAACGGGGGCTGAAGGGGTTATATGCTAGCAGTCTCTGTGCTTCAAATCAAATCAAATCAAATCAAATGTATTAAATAAATAATTGCCCCAACTTAAAAAGTTATTGGCAATAACATCAAAACAACCACCCTGCACAAAATACAGAATACAAGGTAAATACAAAATAAATAAAATTGCAGAGTTAAAAATAACATTGTATCGCCCGCTTTCAAAGTCCTTACAGTATACTCAACAACACTTCTATAGTTTCAGTTGCTCACAGTTGACCACCTATAAGAGCGGAAAAGTATTGAGTAATATCACATCCTCAAACACTCGACACCTCCTCCATCATCCTACTGATCGGACAACCACTGGAGCGATCATTCATTACTACATTCCCAAAAGCAGCCACAGCTCGAGTTAAATCTGAGGCTCTGCTATGCAAGGAAAACTTTACCATTTTGGTTAGTGAGGATCTCAACTGGTATTGGTCGAAAATCTGCATCATCTTTACTCTAGTTTTCTCATATTTCGGACAGATAAAAAGAATATGCTCCACTGTATCCGGCACCTGCATAGTACAAGTTGCACAACACCGATCATGCATTGGGATCCCTCTATATCTTCCTTCTAAGACTGAAGAGGGGGAAACA
>QEPC01004710.1:764404-777329 GCA_003113815.1 Sphenodon punctatus | reverse complement strand
CTAGCCCCTCCCAGAAACCTCCCCTGACTACCCCCCTCCCAGCAACCCCCCCCTTCAAAGGTTTCTCAGGGTGATGTGGGTGTGTTACCCCAAATACTATGTGCAAATTTGTTGAAAGGTTTTTCAGGGTAACTTGAGTGTGTTACCCCTAATGTTCTTATGTGCATTGTTGTTCAAAGGTTTCTGAGGTTGACTATGGTGTTATTCCCCATAAAAAAGGAAACCAAAACCAAAAGACAAATAGAAAAATGAAAGTTGGTTGAAATGGTAGAGAATCACTGGTAGTAATTACTGGCTTGATGAGACACTTAAAACATCAGTTTCTCCTCACAGTGAGCCTGGGCTCTATTTTTTACACTGCTAGGGAGAAATAGGACTAGTGGGAGAAAGACATTGGATGGGACCTTAGTAAGAGGGCTCTCTATCCCCCAGTGGCAGGGCTTCATGCAGCCGCAAGGAGTTCACAGGGTTAACTAATATAATCTCCCTCCAATGTTAACTCTAGGAACTCCTTGCTGCTGGGTTAAGCCAGACCACTGGCTTAACCGTTTGGTTGGCTCTGCCTACCGCTGGCCCTGCCTACCATTGGCTTGGCTCCACCCACTTCGGGCTCCACCCTCTTCCCCACAAATGTGCATAAATTAGTATAAAATTAGCATATGTAAATTTCATGCAAATGATTGTCCTCTTTTCTGCCAATGCGTCAGTGGCCACCCTGTCCCCAATGCTTGACTGAATAAAAAGTCTTACCTCTAAAAGATGTTTAGACTCAGGTTTTGGAGAACCTCTACAGGAAGGGAATTCCATAGCTGTAGAGCAGTCACCAAGAATGTCTCTCTTTGTACCCTTCATGTATGGACTTGACATACAAATGTACTTGCAAAAGGGTGTTCCCAGCTGCCCTCATGGACTGACAATGGGACATAGGGGATAGGGCAGTCTTTTAGTTACTGAGGCAACTCACATTTTGAATCTGTCAACCTTTAACAAAGTAATTAAACCTTCAGTTTGGTTGAGCTCTCAAAGACAGTTGCCATCTACACTGGTGCTATCTCCATTTTGCTATAGTGTGCACTGGCCCCAACATCCCTCTCTGGGCTAGTAGAATGCCATTGTGTTGGATCACTTTATCCTTTCCATGCTAATATCCCAAACAGTGCAATGGCTTATTGCTGCTCCAATCATTACATTAAGGGTTGGAAAGGATTCTTCCCCAAGTCAGAATGACAGTTGACACTGAGGATTTTCTACCTTCCCCTCTCTACAGTTCACTTGTCTGAATCTATACATCTCTTGCTAATTTCTGTCATTTGAGACATTAGTGTGCCCTGGTAACTCCTGCTTTCCACATGTGGTAATTTTTTTTTATCATCAGCTGTATTCTTGTATTTGGTGAATTTGTAGGGTGGTTTAGGTCCTCCCTTATTGCAGGGGATTGGACTAGATGACCCTGGGGTACATTCCAGCCCTGTGATTCTATGATTCAGTCACAAAATCATTCAAAACAACAGATCAGACTCAAAGAGCCATCAGCAGTGATCTTAGCAGACAGTTGAGATCACCAAAATGTCTCTGTAGCGTAAACATGTTACTGGTGGCAAACACAGCTCCCTTTCTTCACCCTGCTCATGTAAAGCTCAATAATAGGGGGAAAATATATGGCCATGGTAGTATTTTTTGAAAGGGAAATAAATTGCTCCTCTCGTCTTCTCTCGGTTTGGCGTGAAATATTATAGTGGTTTGAAGAATGGCTCTAACAGCATGTCTCCTTGCTCTCCTAGAGAGTTATAAATTGCCCCAGTATGCCTAGTATTGATCTTTGCCATTCACACCTACATACCTTACATGGGCTGCCATTCCCAGTTTGATCTAGAGATGTATGGTCATTTCTGAGGCAAATATAGCCACCTTAGTACTTTTTACTCAATTTCTGTCTCAGCCAATCTGTTTCTTCTCCCTCCCTCTTCATTTATTCATCACTCTCTATCTTTCACCTGTCACAAGAACACTGCTCCTTTCTTCCACAGTCACACACTAGCATGCAAGCCCCGTGCCCAACACTCTGGCACTCTTTCCCCATGTCCCTTGAAACCAGTGCATCAGCCTCCATCTCTGTTACTCTTGCATTCAGCTCTACAGAACGCAGTTGCCATCCAATTGTAAGACATGGAGACAAAATAGTTCAGATGATCTCTTTTATTGGACTAACTTCTCTTGGTGAGTGTGCACAAGCTTTTGCACCACACAGAGTCCTTCCTCAGACAAGACAGAAAAAATTCAAATAAAAATTATCATCTGAACTACTATGTCTCCCTTTCTCACATTTAGGGAAGATGCATACAGTTCTGCACTAGAAACAAAAAATGAGTATATAAGGGCAAAAACAAATGAGACATTAGCCCACGTTAGCCTGCAGCTGCTGTGTGTTCACCTGCTCATTTATTTCATTCTCACTGGCATCTTAAAACCCATCACACCATTCTCAGCGTGCACCATTTTCCTGTTGCAACGGCTCCCACTCCCAGCACAGAAGCCACAATTGCCGTCTAAAAACTCTCCATGTCAGTCCCCACCCCAGAGCCAGCATGGGTCAATTCAAACACAGATGTCAGGACTTGTACAGCTCCAGGTCAACAGACAACTCAAGAGTCTGCCTTTCTTCTGTGGAGTTTTTCTTCCTGGCCAAAGAGAAAGGTAAGTGAATGCACCTGCAGAAGGGATGTGACCGGATCTGGTTTTCCTCTCTAGGAGCAGCCTAAACAATAAACTATTAGGGAATTAGTTCTCCCCTGCAACACCCAGAACAACCCTTTTCTCTATGGCACCCAATGGGGTAGCGTTGACTCTCAAAGGGGAGCAAGTTTTAGGGATCGAGCCTCCATCAATTCCCCTTACAGCCTGCCTCATAAGCCTCTGGAGAGGGGCTTCTCCCAGTCTGTGTGGGTCCCCAGATAAACAGAACCAGAACAAACATAAATATAGTCTCTTCTGGGGAGTACAGATCTTTATAGCTCTATAGTCCTTGACCAGATCCCATGCTCTGGGTGTCCTCCTGGTTCTCTGTAGCTCAACACAAGTCAATGTCTCTGGGCTCCATTTAAGCCTAAATATTATTGGATTGTGCAACAGTCACAAGTAAAAGCCCATTGCAAGCCCTGCAAGCTTAATATGGGGCTTGTCCAATAGGGGGAGGGTCCTCCATCTTGTCCCATGAAGTCTGTACAGTATGGAAGCATGTCTTCTGATTTCTTAGTAACATTCTGTTTTGAAGAAACTTCTGCTGTGTGTTATTCAACAGAAAGCGAACTCTACAATAGGTTATGGGCCCAGGACATCTTCAAGGCAATTTTGAAGACTAGAAGCAGCCCAGAAGGAGTGCAGACTGTGAAAGAAAACTCCCAGACAAAGAGGCCTACTGACTGTGAGTAAGAAGGCCTAAATCCCAGAAGGGGAAAGGGAGGGAAGCAAGCATGGCAAGCAGCTCAGAGCTCAGACTTTCAGTAGGAAAGCTGAACAATGTAAACTACCAATTGTGGAAGTTTAAAGTGGAAATGCTTCTGTCTAAAAATGATCTATGGGAGGTGATTACCATGAACAGACCAGCAGCAAATCATGAGGAATGGGATAAAAAGGACAGGTTAGCAAAGGCTACAATAAGTTTATTGGTAGAAGATGACCAGCTAAGTCATATAAGAAGTGAGACCACAGCAAGAGGCATGTGGATTGCATTGCAAAACTTGCATGAGAGAACTAGCCTGAATTGCAAACTGTTTCTACTGAGGAAACTATACAAAATGAGGCTTGACAAAGAAAGTGAAATGCAGGAGCATATAAATGCCATGTTGGAAGTAGTGGCCCAGCTGTGAGACATTGGAGAAGATATAAAGGACAACCATGTGGTAGCCCTACTCCTCTTCAGTCTGCCTGAATATTACAGTGCCCTCATCAATTTCCTGAATACAAGGCCAGAGGATGAACTGAAGCTGGAATTTGTTAAAGGTAGTCTTGCGGATGAATTCCAGCACAGAAAGGAGAACCTGCAGAATGATCTGAAGCAGGGTAATTAGACTGCACTGAAAACCTCAGACAAAGCTCCTAAGAGGGAAACCAGAGTCTGCTTCAGATGCAAAAAGGAGGGACATTTAAAGAAAGACTGCTATATATGGAAAGCAGAACAGCAGAAATTGTCTCCACGAACATCTAAGCAGAGGGCTAAAGTCACAAACAGCAACACAGTCGCTCAACAATGGAGTGGGTGCTTCAGAGCAATGCAAGACAGCTCATCCCAAAATTGGTGTGTAGACTTCAGGGCAATGAGCCACATGACTAGCGATAAAGGATTCTTCACAGGACTGGATCTCAGCAGTAAAGAAAGGATCTACCTTGCAGATGGGAGAAGCATCAACGTGGAAGGAATTGGGCAAGGATTCCTGTACTGCAACCAGTCACAGGGAGGCACACTGATCATACCCATGAAAGATGTGCTGTAGGTGCCCAACTTAGAAGGGGAACTCCTGTCTGTGAAGCGCCTGGCAGCGAGGGGGCTCACCATCTGTTTCCAGGGAGACAAATGCACAATTCAAAGTGTGACGAAAGTACTGGCTAGAGCCACTGTAGATGAGCACCTGTACCGTTTGAGCACAGTAAAAGAACAGGCGAAGCTCACTGCGCACAAGCCACACAATGACTGCATCCACCTGTGGCATAGACGCATGGGACATAGACACCCAGACAGTATCAAGGAAATTCACAGACAGCAGTTGACCAAAGACCTTAAGGTATCAACATGTCCCGTGATCATGAAATGTGATTGCTGCATCAAAGCCAAAGCCACGAGGGTTATGCTTCCTAAGAAGAATTAGAATAGAGCCACAAAACCGCTTGATTTTGTACACAGTGACGTCTGCGGCCCAATGAAGGTTCCCACGCCAGGAGGCAACCGGTATATGGTAACTTTCATTGACGATTACTCAAGGTACATGATCACATACATCATGAAGAGTAAAGATGAAGTAATCGATAAACTTCAGGATTATGTGACCATGATGAGCAACAAGTTCCAGCGCAGACCAAAGACACTGCGGACTGACAATGGAGGTGAGTTCACAGGAAAGGAAGTAGAGGACTTCCTGAGACTCCATGGAATTGAGCACCAAAAGACAGTGCCATATACACCCGAGCAGAATGGAACAGCGGAAAGGAAAAATAGAACGCTGACCAAAATGGTTAGATGCATGTTGACAGACTCTGGACTACCAAAAAGATACTGGGGCGAAGCAGCAGTTGCTGCTACCTACCTACAAAATTGGCTGTATTCTAGAACAGTGAGGAAAACTCCATATGAACTGTGGCATGGTCAAAAACTTAGTGTGGGTCACCTCAGAGTATTTGGAAGTAAGACTTACGTATATATCCCAGAGGAGAAATGTACCAAACTGCAAAACAGAGCAGTGGAAGGCATCCTCATAGGATACAGTGAGCATTCCAAAGGCTACAGGATCCTGGATCCATGCACAGACAAAATAACCATTAGTAACAGTGTGTGACCTTTTTGGAAAACTCAAGCAACAGTGTGATGACTCTCCAAGGTCCAGGCGAAGGAGAACAATCAACCATGGACGAAACCACTGAAAGGGAGCAATCCTCTGAACAAATGGTCGAAATTGGCACAAAGGTAACAGAAGTGCAGGAACAGACACAGCCAGCTGCTGATGTTGAGCCAAGGCAATCGACGAGGTCTAACAAAGGTATTTCCCCCATTTGTCTGTCTTACAAAGTCAGCACCAGTAAATTGTCAGAGCCAGCATCCTGGGAGGACATCTCGCAGATGTCAGAAGGGGAAGCAGAAAAATGGGTAAGAGCGGCTGAAGAAGTAAAGTCCATGCAGGACAACGCAACACAGACACTTACTCCACTGCCCGCAGGGAGAAAGACTATAGGTTGTAAATGGACATTTAAAATAAAGTACAATGCGCAAGGAAATATTGAATGGTACAAAGCCCAACTTGTCACGAAAGGATACTCCCAGAAGTACAGAGAAGACTACGATGAAACATTTGCACCTGTAGTTAAGCACACTACAATCAGAACATTGTTAAGTATAACTGCCAGAAGAGGAATGCAAGTCAAGCATATGGACATGAAAACGGCATTCCTAAATGGTAAGTTGAAGGAAGATATTTACATGGACCAACCACCGGGGTTTGCAGACATTGAAAGGCCGGATCTTGTATGCAGACTGCACAAAAGCATATATGGGCTTAAGCAGGCCACCAGAGCGTAAAACACTAAAATAAACAAGGTCCTCATGAGGGAAAAGAGACTAAGGGCATTTTTAAATGTGCACTCTCCCAAGCGCATTTTGAAGAAGACGGCTCCCAAGCATGTTTGGGAGAAGATGGCTCCCGTGGTGAAGCCATCTTCTCTGCCCCAGCCATTGATTAAATTTAATCACTGGCTAGGGGCTTTATAGGGGGGAGGAGGGTTGCCAGCGCTGCCTGGAGGAGACAGTATTCGCTGGCTTTCCCCCACCTCCTCCCCGCCCCATGCTTGCAAACCAGGGAAGCCGCAATTAAACGCGGCGGTTCCCAGGGATGCAAGTGAGGGGGCAGGAATCCTCAGCCGGTTTGATGCGGGAAAGATCCGGCATCAAACCGCACCAAACATTTAAACGATCACAAAGAAAGGCGGCTGGTTAAAGGATCAGCTGCGTTTTTTGTATCGTTTAAAAGTGCCCTAAGGTGTAGGTGGATCTTTGTATTAATTTATGTCGATGACCTTATCGTATGCTTTGAGCAAGAAGGGGACGAATGCAAAACAATGAGAGCTCTAAATCAGGACTTTGAAACTAAGGACCTGGGTAACATAACGCACTAGGGCCGGGACCCCAGGGCAATTACCGGGTACCAGATTTACCGGATTCCGGTTTCCAAAAAACCGGATTCCCGGATTAAATCCGGTATACCGGTACTGGATTTATTCCATTGATTTCAATGGGGCACTATCCCCATTGAAATCAATGGAATAAAAAAATTCTTCCCCCCTCCCCCTCCCAGGCTGCGCGGGTGGAAGGGGGGACACCCCCCACCCACCCTGCCCAGCCTGGATTTAAACAAAAAAATTCCCCTGAGTGTCCCACTGCAGCTCCGGGCTGCCGCCGGCAACCCAGAGCCAGCCCCAGCCCCAGCGGTCATCCCAGCAGCAGCCGGTAAGTATACTGTATGATTCCTGGGGGGGGGGGTTTAACACACCCCCCCCAGGGATCACCCTACTTCCAATTTCCCGCACCCAGGGATCTCGTACCTTCACTGAGCTCCGGCAGTCCGGGGGCTTCAGGGCTGGCTGTGGCTGCCAGCTTCAGACGCTGGTAGGCCTTCCGGGGAACTTCCAGTCCCTGAAAGGGACTGTGCACCTCAAGATACGGCTCCCAGCAACTTCCGTGTCAGGCCTGATAGGGTACATGGATGCAGATTGGGCTGGAAACCATTCGGACCAAAAATCTACCAGTAGGTACCTATTTTTGCTTGGTGGAGGACCCATCAGCTGGTGCAGCAGGAAACAAGCCTCTGTGACACTTTCCTCGATGGAGGCAGAGTACGTGGCTGTGGCACACACCAGCCAAGAAGTTATCTGGTTGCAACAGCTTCTGAATGATCGGAGGCAAAAATTGGATAGACCCACGATCCTGGAAAGTAACCAAGGATGTATAGCGCTGGCGCAAACAGAAAGAATCAACTCCAGAACCAAGCACATTTCGTAAAATACCATTTCCTGAAAGTCTCACAGGAACAAGGACTCATAGATCTGCAATACTGTCCTACAGAGGATATGACAGCGGATGTTTTCACGAAGCCGCTAGCAGGGGAATGCCATCGCAAGCTATTAAGAAGAATGAACCCAGTGGATTTGACTAGTGACTGTTGAGAAGGGGTGTTGAATTGTGCAACAGTCAAAAGTAAAAGCCCATTGCAAGCCCTGCAAGCTTAATATGGGGCTTGTCCAGTAGGGGGAGGATCAGGGGATAAAACAGTTTCTTTTTCTCCTTGTCTCCTCTCTTCTCCTCTCTCTGTCCTCCATCTTGTTCCATGCAGTCTGTACAGTATGGAAGCATTTCTTCTGAGCTCTTAGTAAAGTTCTGTTTTGAAGAAACTTCTGATGTGTGTTATTCAAGAGAAAGCTAACAAAACAATAAATATAAGGAGGGATCCCAGCTTGATTTCCCAGACTGTTTCTTCCTGAGCAGGTGAGTTGTCTCCTCTGGAGTGGGGTTTGCTTGCTTCTCTCAAATAGGCTCTCTCTTTTGTGAGAAGGCTGTACCAGTCAGCCTGCTAGCCTAGTAACTCATAGGGATGTGTGAACGCAGTTCGGAAGTTGGGGTTCGGCCCGAACTCGGGGTGTTCGGCCCGTTCGCAAACACCCTGAATCCAAACCAACCCCCGCCCAAACTGTTCCAAACGTGTTCGGGAGGGGGCAGGGAGGAACCCGGTTTTCCCTCCCCTTCCAGGCTGCGCAGGTGGAAGGGGCACCGGGGAGCACCTCCCCCCCCGCCCAGCCTGGGAATTTAATTTTTTTTAACCCCACCCCACTCCAGGGATCACCCTACCTGGTGGTGCCGGGGCTCCGGCCCTGGGCCCACTGGTAGCGCCGCTCTGGAGTGCTTCAGGCCGCTACTAGGCCTTCCGGGTCAAATCTTTCTCATTTGAAAGCCTGCTTTATTGGACCCGGTCTAGAGTGCACACCAGGTCTGGACACCATGGTGGCTGTCATTGGCTGCATGCCTGCCCGTCGGGGGCTGGGGGTGCAGCATGGGGGGACAAACACATGTCTGTGCGTCTCCCCATCCTCCCTGGCGGCCCGATCTCTGTCACATTAGTTCGGGGGTCAGGACCGGTCTTAGCCACAGTGGTGGCCTGTCTCTGGACTAGGTAAGTAAGCCACCATAACACATGAACACACCCATTGTTAGGACGGCCCTCTTATGCTCCAGGCAATCCAGGTTTTAGTTGGAGCAGTTACCTTTGAGCAACCTTCTCTCACCTGTGACTGTGACTGACTAATTTTCTTAGGTAGTAATCTTCAGCTGGCACAGATGCCACAGCTGGCACAGATGTTCGGTCCTGCTCTTGTCTTCACTATCTGCCTGCTTGGCTGCAGCCACTCTGTTACACTCTGCAGTCACTCTGTTACAAGGGGGTTCAAGTTTACTCAAAGGCTTCAATTTATTGTTATATAACTGTGTTCTTTATTGTTTACTGTGTTGTCAGGTGGTCCGGAGAACATGGTGGAGGAGCAGGAATTCCACCAATTTTCCTACCAATAAACTTATTTGCTCCTTATGGAATCAAAAGCTCTAGTATTCACTAGGGATGTACGAACAGAGCGGGGCTTGGATGTTTGGTCGTTTGGCCCGAAAACTAAGTTCGGGTTCGTGGGTTCAGTCTGGCGGAGTTCGGTCCCACTGAACGTTTGGAAAGTTCGGCTGCAGTGGAGGCTTGGGGCGCTCCAGGGGGGCCCATGGGGCCATGGCAGGCCATCGGAAACACAGCAGCAGCAGCAGTAGGGACTGTGAAGGCTTGGTGCTTGGCACCCCGGCTTGCCCGGGCAGGCAGACTCAGTGTTTCACCCCCAGGGGTGCCCGTGGCTGGCCATCTGAGATTCAGTGGCAGCAGCAGCAGCAGGGGCCGGGAAGGCTTGGGGCTTGGTGGCTGGCCTGGCACCCCTACTTGGCTGGACATTGCAGACTGTCAGGCATCGGTGAAGCAGCGGCAGACATTGGATTGCCCAGTAGCAGAACCCATGGCAGCAGCGGCAGCAGCAGCAGCAGACAGACAGCTNATTGGATTGCCTGGTAGCATAACCCATGGTACAGCAGAGGCAGCGGCAGCAGCAGCAGCAGACATACAGCTTGATGAAAAGCAACTGCTCCACCAACTTGGCCCCCAGTCTCAGGCAGTGCGGAGAGCAAATGTCTGCCGGCATAGAGAACACCCGTTCACTGGGGACACTTGTTGGTGGACAGGACAACAGACCCTTGGCCACTTTGGACAGGGCCGGCCACAAGTCCCTCTGAGAGCTGTGTCACCACCATGTTCTGCCCCTCCCATCAGTGCTGTCAGTGGTGCAGCAGGAGCACCTACTTGAGGCCCAGAAGCATCAGTGCACTATGGAGGAGCTGGGGTGGGGACAGTTGTCAAGTCCATCAGCAGCTGCAGAATGTGGAGGGCAGCGTGGCTTTCAACTGGAAGCCATGTGCATGTTGGGGGAAATGATTGCGCTCGATAGGCAGCCCTTCTCGGTGGTCAGGGACATAGGGTTTAGGTGCCTGATTGGCTTCCTGGCCCCCCAGTTTAAGCTGCCCTCGTGCACCACCCTGAATAAGGGTGCAACTGATGCCTGGCAGCCTGCAATGCCCAGTCAAGAGGGGTGGCAGCCACCGAGTCCTGGCTGGGCCTCTGCTGCTGCTCCATTGATGCCTGCCAGTCTGCAATGACTGCCTGTGATGGTGACTAGAACTGGAGAACGCAGCATAGAGCAAGCAGAACTGGAGGCCTGCCAGCACCACCCTGAGTCGGCAGGTGGTGCCAGCCCTGTACCAGGCTTTAAAGGAGCGGGTGAGGGAGAAGCTGGCAGGGGCTGGGGGTGCCACCGTCCACTTCACCACCGACCTGTGGTCGAGTAGGAACGCGCAGCTCATTTACCTTGCAGTGACGATGCACTGGTGGCAGGACCTGGAGGCAGCATTTGGCAGTGGCAGGAGGGGTCCCAAAGTAGGGTATAGGTGGGCCCTGCTTCAGGTGGAAGACATGGACGCTGCAGCCCCACACTTCTCTGAACATCGAGGCAGCCCTGCCCGCCATGGTGAGAGAGTGGGTCATGCCAGGCGTGCCCTTTACCAATGGGTGCATGGTGACGCACAACACAGCCAACATATTGAGGGCAGTCCGCAAGGGGGGCTTCACCAGCATCCCTTCATCTGGTAGTCAGGGATGCTCTGGGCTTGAGGGAGAAGGGGATTGGGGCAGACACCCTTAGCTCCCTGATTGAGCAGGGGAAGAAGCTGGCCAGTTTCTTTAACCGGAATGTGATGTGCAGCGAACTCCTCCAGATGAAGCAGGCCGAAAAAGGCTCCCCAGTGCACCAGTTGGTGCAGGATGTGTCCACCCAGTGGAATTCCTCCACGTTCCTGAAGCTCGAGCGGCTTCTCGAGCAGAAAGCCACCTTGCAGCAGGATCCACCGTCAGGGTTCTGGGACCGTCATTCTGCTCAGAGAGAGCTGTCATTCCATGGCATCAAGAAATAGGCAGCCACTGCAGCCCCAGGACCCACCGTCAGGGTTCTGGCGCCTACGTTCCAGGCAGGGTGGGCTGTTCTTCCACTTCATCCAGAATCTGACACTCCATCCCCAGGACCCACCATCAGGGTTCTGGGGCCTATCTTCCAGGCAGGGAGGGTGGTTCATCCACGTCATCCAGAAGCTGCCACTCCCGCTAGTTGAAGCTTCAACTAGTGATGGACAGTGGGGCACCTCCAGGGTACTATGGGGTGGAATGGGAGATCCTGGCTCACACTGTCTTTGAGACCGTTCCTGGTTTCGACGGAGACCATCTGCTCTTCCACGGCCAACATCAGCCAGGTGACCCCTCTGGTGCAGTCTCCTCAGGAGGTTGGAGGAGATTCTCCAGGGGCGGGATTGTGGTCCTCAGGGCAAGAAGCTGGCAGCTGAGCTCCTGCAGCAGGAGGAATATGTGTTGGCAGGCAACCATGCTGGACCCCAGGGTTAAGGGCAGCGTGGTACGCCAGACACCGCTCTATGGCCACTGGAAGGGTGAGCTGGTGGAGAAGGTCTGGCAGGCAGAGCAGGTTCTACAGCATGCGTGGCAGCAGCAGCAGGATGCCCCTGGAGATGGTGGGAGCGGGAGCAGCCACCTTTTCAGCCGGTGGGGTCTATCCCTGTTCCCAGACCTAGCAGTAGCAGCACCAGCAGCAGGCTGAGCAGCAGAAGCACCCCTATTGCTGCCTGGAACATAGGCCCCAGAACCCTGACAGTGGGTCCTGAGGATGGAGTATCTGCTTCTGGATGAAGTGGAATGACAGCCCTCCCAGCCTGTATGTAGGCCCCCAAACTCTGACGGTGGGTCCTGGGACTAGAGTGGCAGCTTCTGGATGACGTGGATGGACAGCCCTCCCTGCCTGGAATGTAGGCCTCAGAACCCTGACAGTGGGTCCTGGGGTTGGAGTGGCTGTCTGTTTCTTGATGCGGTGGAATGACAGCTCTCTGTGAGCGGAATGATGGCCCCAGAACCCTGATGGTAGGTCCTAGCACTAGAGTGGCAGCTTCTGGATGATGTGAATGGATAGCTCTCCCTGCCTGGAACGTAGGCCCCAGAACCCTGATGGTGGGTCCTGGGGTTGGGGTGGCTGGCTGCTTCCATAGTTGGAATTGCTGTCTGTGTCCAACAGGAGCAGAGCCGGCTCTCCCTGGGCCATGCTGTAAGTGAATAAGGACCCTCCACGTGGGTCGGCGGAATGATGGCCCCAGAAACCTGAGGGTCAGTCCTGGGACAGGAGTGGCAGCTTCTTGATGATATGGATGGACAGTCTCCTGTGCCTGGAACATAGGCCCAAGAACCCTGAGGGTGGGTCCTGGGGCTGGAGTAGCTGGCTGTTTCTTGATGCAGTGGAATGACGGCTCCCCATGAGCAGACTGACGGCCACAGAACCCTGACAGTGGGTCCTGGGGCTGGAGTGACTGGCACCCCTATTTGGCTGGGTGTTGCAGGCTGGCTGGCATTGGTTGGGCAGCAGCAGAGGCCCGGCCAGGGCTCAGTGGCTGGCACCCCTGATTGGCCAGGCATTGCAGGCTGGCTTGCATGGGTGGAGCAGAGGCTCAGCCAGGGCTTGGTGGCTGGCACCCCCACTCGTCCAG
>QEPC01004710.1:741763-753202 GCA_003113815.1 Sphenodon punctatus | reverse complement strand
GTGGGGCTGGCGGGGGTTGAGGTCGGGGCTGGCGGGGGGTAGGTCAGGGTTGGGGGGTACCGGTAGGGGTGGCCACGCCGCCACCAGGGGGCCCAGCAACAGCAGCAGCCAACGGAGCTTGCAGGAGGACGCCGACGCAGTCTTTCCCCAGCTCTCCGATAGGAGAGAGGAACTCAAGTGCGCATGCGTGAGCCTGCAGAACCGATTTTATATTCAATAATAACTCCGTTTTGGCTGCCCCAATTACTGGCCAGACTCAAATTAGGAAGGAATATGCTCAACTAAATTATTCTCTTTGCTGAATCAGGGTCTGGGATGATGATTGGCTTAGTGCAAAAAGCAAGCGCTATGAGCGGAAATACAGATTTGGTCCTATATTCTAATAATAATACTTAGTCATAAACAATAAAAGTTCTAAATTAAATATGGGTTTAAATCTTTGTAAAATGTTTCTATTGGCTAATCTAGCAACTGTCAGCAAGTATCTTCACCTCTTCGAACACAACATATGGAAGTTATTAATACATTTATTTATTTATTTCCATTATTTTTATCCCACCTCTCCTGCTTGCGCAGCTCGAGGCAGCTTACAAATATAACATTGAAATATAACACTAACAAATAACCATTAAAAATAACATATATAAAATTTATAAAACAAACCAAAGGGGATGGCATAAAATACAGAAGAAGAAAAACCTACCTCCCTAACCCACACCCTACCCACCCTTCATCCATGTTGCTCACCAAAAGCCTGGCAAAACAGCCAGGTCTTGCACTGATGTTGAAATGAGGTGAGGTCCGAGGCCACCCAGGCTTCTGTCGGGAGGGAATTTCACAGCCTAAGTGCAGTCACCGAGAACACCCTCTCCATAGTAGCCCCCTGGACCACCCAGGGGACATCAAGAAGGGCGCTCATGGCAGACCGCAGGGATCGATTCAGGGCACGGAGAATGAGGTAATCCCACAGATAGGCAGGGCCTAGACCATTTAGGGCTTTAGAGGTAAACACCAACACCTTGAATCAGGCCCAGAAGGCTACAGGCAGCCAGTGCAGAGCATGAGCACTGGTGTAATGTGCTCACGGCGACCCATCCCCGGAAGGGATGGGCCACCGCATTCTGCAATCTCCGGACTGTCACCAAGGGTAGCCCCACGTAGACCGCATTGCAGTAGTCCAGTTTTGAGGTGATGAAGGCATGGATGATAGTGGCCAGGTCAGAGTCCAAGGCGTACGGCCAAAGCCGCTGCACCAGATGAAACTGGCGAAAAGCACTCCTTGCCACAGCTCCCACTTGAAGATCTAGGCAGAGTTGCGAATGGAGGAGTACTCCCAGACTATGAACCTGAGAAACCCGTGGGGGATGAACCCCATCAATAATGGGGGACGTTACACCAACCACCCTCCTTACCAGCATCAACTCCATCTTGTCAGTATTTAGCTTCAGTTGGCTTGCCCTCATCCAATTTACATTTCGCAGATAAATTATTGTTGCGGCTCAGACATGGTTGCTCTACCTAACCTCTGTAGGTTAGAGAAAGTATATTTCCTTAAATAGAAGGTGGCTGCCGACAAGTACATTCTTGCATCTTGCAAACCAGCATAATAACATCAGAACATAAGCAGTACCATTCTGGGTCACACCAACGGTCCATCAAGCCCAGCAACCTGTCTCTGACAGTGGGAAAGCTTGGTCTTTTTGGAGAAGTACCCAACAGGTCACAATGGGCAAACCATTCCTTGTTGTTCCAGCCTCAAACAATAAGAGGCCACGTCCCAAAACCAGCTTGGCTAATAGCCATTATTGCACCTATCCTTCAAGAACTTACCCAATCCCTTTATAAAAACTAGCTACACTACTATACTTGACCACTTCCTCTGGCTATAAATTTCACAAGCTAATTGTGTACTGAGTGAAAAAATACTTTTTCTTATTTGTTTTAAATCTGCTGCCTGTTAATTTCATGGGGTGTCCCCTTGTTCTAGTACTGTTAGATAGGGTAAATAACTGTTCCCATTTATGTGTTCCACATCACTCATGATTTTAAAAACTTCTATCCCGCACACGTGTGCAGGAGGGGGGGCACCTATGCAAACGCCACAGCGGGTGTGGAAGGGATGGGTGGGCGCCCATGGGAGCACCGTGGGTGGTGGGTGCATGCATGCTCCCGCACTCCACCCACCACCAACCATCAGCCACGCACGGAGCAACGGGGCCCAATGCTCCGTGCATAGAGATGGATGGAGTTGGGGGGGGGTTCATGGGAACGCACCCCCATGCACCACCCATCCACGGTGACCTGTGTAAAAAGGGCCAAAGTAATCTCTTCTCTAAGCTGAAGAGCCCCAACCTATCAAGCCTCTCTTCATACTGGAGCTGTTCCATACCATTATCATTTTTGTTGAACTTTTCTGTATCTTTTCTAGTTCTACTATGTCTTTTTTGAGCTGGGGCGGCCAGAAGTGCATACAATATTCCAGGTGCGGTTGTACCATACATTTATATAGAGGCATTACAATATTTTCAGTTTCATTTTCTATCCCATCGGAATGATTCCTAACATTCTGTTTGCTTTTTTGACTGCTGCCACACACTGAGCTAAAGATTTCAATGTATTGTCCACAATAACAGCAAGATCCTTTTCCTCAGTGCGTGTATGTGTGTATATCTTTGCACTTGTCCACATTAAATTTAATCTGCCATTTAAATGCCCAGTCACCAGTCTCATAAGATCCTCTTGCAGTTCTTCACAGTCTACTCGAGTTTTAACTACCTTGAATAACTTTGTGTCACCTGCAAATTTGATCATCTCTCTCTTTACTCTCTTCTCCAGATCATTAATGAATATATTAAACAACACTGGTCCCTAGGGCACTCCACTAGTTACTTTTCTTCACTGTGAAAACTGACCATTTAGTCCTACTCTTTGCTTCCTATCTTTTAACTAGTTGCCAATATCTTTTAACCAGTTGCCAATCCACAATAGGACACTGCCGCTTATCCTATGACTCTTTAATTTCCTCAAGGGTCTCTCATGAGGGACCTTATCAAATGCCTTCTGAAAGTCCAGGTACACTCTATCAACCAGCTCACCCGTATCCACATGCTTATTTACACACTCAAAAAATTCCAATAGATTAGTGAGGCATAACTTTCCTTTCCTAATGTTGACTCTTCCTCATTATGCCATGTTTATCAATGTGCTCAGGAATTCTGTTCTTCACAACTGTTTCCACCAGTCTGCCCAGCACCAATGTCAGGCTCACCAGTCTGTAGTTTCTAGAATTACCTCTGGAGCCCTTTTTAAATATTGGCCTTACATTTGCTACCCTCCAGTCCTCTGGTACAGTGGCATATTTTAGCAGTAGGTTACAAATTACCAATAGGTGGTCTGCAACTTTATATTTGATATGTGTTTTCCTGATATCTAACCAAAATCTACCTTCCTGTAGATTGAGCCCGATGCCCTCCTCTGAACCTGCCCCAATTTGTCAATGTCCTCCTTAAAATGAAACAGTTGACACCCCGAACTGCACACAATACTCCAGATGAGATCTGATCAGTGTGAATAGAGTAGAATTATTAACTTCCGCTAATTTGGAAAAATGCTATTAAAGCTGTATGTATCAAATAAATGAAGAAAGCACATTTTGAAGTGCAATATCATCATCATCATCATTTGATTGATGCTCTTACTCACTAATTTGCAAATTTGAGTAATTCACAACTGCTCTTCTACTTGGTACCTTTATTCAGAGCTCATTCTCCTGCATATTGTACTCGTCTGAACAAGTTATCTGGCTAAAGCATAATTTTATTTATTAGTTTTCTTTTTTTTCTACTCATCAATAAATAACAGTCACCAACTAGGATGATATGTATATGGTCTTTGTTTTGTTTAATGTTTTGATATTCCTTGGGATGTATTTTGATAAAATTTCCTTTTTGGAATATTTTAAATGGTTAAATTGTTATATTTTAAAATTATCAGTTGTTTTAATTTTGGTTATGTGATTTACTTGTCATGGCAATTAGCCAGCACAAGATTTTAAAAAAAATAAACTTGAGACAGTCACCAACTGAGCAATTTGACTCTCTGCCAGAAGTACCATTTGGTATAATTGACACATGATGTACATATATTTTTAAAATATACCTTTGTATTTTACCTCCTCAAAATATGCATAAGGAATGTGCTTTGTGAAGGTTAGGACAGCATGTGCTCAGTTCCAGTATGACGGCTATTACATTAATCAGTCACTTCAATTATGAGTTTGACCTACCTGCTTTATAGAATAAATCTTAAATTTCTTTTCATATTTTTGGTTACATTAAAATAGAGAGAAAAAACAATAATTGATGGCTGACTTGCTGAGATTTCTGGGAATGAGATAAGCCATAAAACAATCTGCAGCAGTATGGAAATATGATTTTTAAAAGACAATGTAATGTCACTGGTGTTGATGGAACTACAACAAGAATGAATTAAACTTTTAAGATTTCCAGGCATGACATCTTTTGAAATAATTTATCATGCCTTCCCAAACACAGGACTATCGGAGCCTGAAATTCATAAATCTATACCAGGTACCTACAGATGGTAGCAGAAATAATATTAAAGTATCCAAATAACATTTACCCACTCACACACTAGTTGTCTAGTGCAGGAGGACAATCTGTTAATCTATTCTAAGTTTCCAACTAGTAGTTCAGAGACCATATCAAAGCTTAGTTACTCCAACTCCAAAGAACCACATGGATGAATTTTATAATGTAAGCAGGGACGTGTGTTCACTGTGGCCCTTTTTAAATGATGCGCATCCACTCATGCCCACACAATGGACATGAGTGAGTGCATCCCGTTTGAAAGCGCCGGTGGGTGGGCGTGCATGCACTTCCACTCATCACCCCCCCATGGTTGCTCCGTGCAGGGGTTTTGGGGGAGATGTGGGGGGAATGGGTGTGCACCCATGTGCACCCTCCCCTGCACTGCCCCCACAGCAGCATGCCCATGGACCACATACACCCCCAGCCACAGCCCATTTAAAAACATCCTATGTTTTCCCCATTGCTGTCAATAAGGAAAATGCAGTGAACACAGGTCCATGACTATAAAGTTAGAATGGTTCTCTTTACATAAATCATCACAATACTAATGTGATTTGCATCATTGGTAAATGAATTATAGTGTGCCTGTGGTGCTATAGGAATAGCAAAAACTACACAACTATATATGGAAAAAGATTAACTTGCCTCTTTGCAGAGCTCAGTGTTACCTATCTTTCACAGGTTTGATTACCTAGGTTATCATACAATAATTTTAATTTTTTGCTGATGCCTGTTCCTATTGCCTAACTCATTCTCCAATAATCTGTTTCTCCCATCCACTGTCACAAACCTACATGTGAAGCAAGGGCTGCCATCTGTATAGTGCCTAGCACACAAGGGGACCTTACCACCACAGCAATACCACTGCTAGCAGTGTCAATATAAAATAAGAATGGTTAAAATGAAAGTTGGTTTGGCAGAGACTTATGTCGTACCTGTTTAAAAGCAGGCTCACTGCCTCCTTCCATTCAGTCTGTAGGGATGGTCGAACAGAACGTGGTTCGGATGTTCGGTCGTTCAGTTCGAAACCCTAGTTCAGGTTCGATGGTTCGGTTCAGCCGAGTTCGGTTTGGCCGAACTTGGCCGAACATTCAAAAATAGCAAAAACGAAACCGAAACGAAACCAAAACCTAATTTTTGGTCCTGGAAAGAAGTTTTTCCTGACTCCGAACTCATCCGAACTCGTCCGAACACAACCAAACTGTTCGGTCGTACAAGAGTTCGGGTCAGACGTTCGGTTCGGACGTCCAAACAGACTGAGTTCGGTCTGAATTCCAAACACCTGAACCGCGTTCGCCCATCCCTATCAGTCTGGTGTCTCACCTTATCCCAAGTTCTAACACTCTGCATTACACATGGGTTATTCACGCTCAAGCCACCACCAGTCCCAACACACTTGCTGGGGCAATGGTGATTTCATTATGCATATCAGTCTAAGGATTTATGCCGTTTACATCGTGCAAGCACACGTGTCAAATAAGGGCCATCAAGCGAATCGCCTCATCCGACATTTAGGAAGATAACATAGGGTTATCAATGCAGTAAAACTGAGTATCTCTATGTACCTATTGTGTATTTTGCACCTGGCAAGAGATAATAGCTAACAGCAGTTTTGTTCTTTATCTGCCATTTCTGACAAAAGAGTCACAGTGAACACACTGCTATCAATGTTACCAGTTATATTTTCCATTTTGGTCTGAAATGGATCTTTTGTTACTTGGCTACTGCAAAACTGACAAATACCATCAGTTATGAGGATAGGACATATATAGTGTATTCCTACCTCAAACCAAATCAGCTGAGGTGTCAATTAGGAATATGCCACCAACAGCCCAGAATGGAAAAAGCCTAGCAACTGTATATGTCATGCTGCTTTTCCCATGCTATACAGCAAGGGCAGCTGTTCTATGGGAGCTGCGGGGGAGATTCCCTCCCAATACTCCAGCCACCACCTACTGCGTTTTAAAATTGCCCATGAGTGGCAGCACTGAATAGCAGTGCTGCCATTTCCTGGCTGGAGCCTGAGCAGGCGTGGGGAAGGGAAAGCTAGCTTTCTTTTTTTCTTTCTCCCCGCCCCCCCCTTCCCTAAAGCTTTTTTTAAAAACTATTTATAAAAACACACATTTATAGAGACATGGTGTGCAAGGGGGGAGAGCAGGACAGTGCTGGAGCCGCTGCCCTGTGTTTGTTTGGAGCCTCAGAAGAGTCTCTTGCATCCCTTTGAGAGCCCACCCACCTGTCTGCTGCCTGGAGGCAGGTCCCTGCTGGAGCCCCCAGTTTCTGCACACCTGTGATCCAGGGGGCAGAGCCCTGCAGCGATTGCACCCTCCCAGGAAGGTAAAGGCGTGCCTGCAGCGCTGGGGACGTCGCGCGACCTTGTGTGTGCGGCCTTAGGTGCGAGCCAGGCGCAGGGCGCTGGTCTCTTTGTTTTCTGCTCTACTGGTTCTCTGAACTGGGACTCCTACCTTGTGGCAAATGCCAAAGAAGCGCAGGAGACATGGTATGGAGACTAGAGCAAGATCCACGGCCAGACAGCTCAAGCTCGACGACTACTTCTCTGAAGAAATGTGTTCCCCCGGCCAGGGCCAGAGGGAGCAATCCCAGAGTGAAGGCAGAGTGGCTGCTGGAGAACCATGCTTTCAGACCCCTGTGCAGGACTCTATTTGTGACATCTCGCGGGGTCATCTTTCTCCCTTGGGGGCTTTTGGAGAGAGACCGGGAACCTTGGCTATGGGGGCTTTATCATCCCCGATAACTTCACCGGACTATGCTCTCTTGGGAAAGCAATGTTTTGTGATTGGTGATCTGATATAAAGACTGTATGGGCAGTTAGATCAGATTAATACCCAACTTTTGCAACATCAGAATATGCTGGGAGACATAGTGGGGTGTATTAAAAAGGAAGACAAAGGAAGTAAGGAGGGGGTGAAAGTAAATCATTTGGCTACTACAGCGTCCCAAATGGAGGGAGGTTGGAGTGCTGGGTTGCAGCCTCAATTTACGGGCAGGGATAGAGGAGGGGTGGGGCCCGGGGAAGAGTGGCCCCCAGATATTGGCCAGCTGAATCCGGTGGCTTTGGCGGTAAGGGTTCTCCCCTTCTCACGCAAGCCCTGTCCAAAATGGAATTCTATGTATCTGATCTGATCCCATATAGGTAATATTATGGGTTATTATATGCCATTTAATTTTATCTCTCGATTTAACCTTCTTCCAAAAGTGGATTTAGCCCACAGATTGGTTATTTATTTCCACTCTGAGGAAATGGCACAGAGACTATTTGACCAGGCAGATCAAGCACAGAGATGAGCGAGTAGGTGGATGGGTGTAGGTGAATAGGGGTGTGTGAGAGTAGGTAAGTGGGTGGGTGGTGATTGGAAGTGGCCATACCCCATCAACCAAGAAGTCCACCAGCTGCCACTGCTAGATAGGAAGTACACTCTAAACATAAATGGAAGAGAAATTGTTATAGCTGTAAAAGGAGCCAAGGGCCAGCAAATTTCCTGTCTCCAGGCTAGGGAAGATGAGTAGCTGAAAGCAGCTTAATGATCAGAGCTGAAAATATTCACAGAGCCCTGCTTGTTATGCAGGACAGCAATTTTCCCACTTCAAGTGGAAGGTAGAGAGGGAGATGTGGCATTAAGAGAAATAAGAAAAGGGCACAGAGCATTTTAGAAAGCCTATTCTGGGTGGGTTGGGGATTCTTGGGGGATGGGGGTTGTTTGTATTTTACTGTTAAATAAATAAATACTCATACCCCTAAATCCATTTAGTAGTGTTCAGACATAAGCAACCAACTGGGACAACTCAAGAAACTATCCAAAGCAGCAACAGAACTCATTTCTCTCTGCAGAAGAGGACAACAGTGCAGGTGGTTTTGTGACATAGACATCTGCTGGCAGGAAGCTCTGTATAGTGGCTTCTTCTGAGCTGCATTAAAGCTGCCCCATTTTGACTCACAACGGCCTTCCTCAGCTGGATGAATAGGGAGTACAGTGGGGCTTTCCATTATAATGCTCTACAATTACTTTCTTTCCCCCAGGACCTTGTGTGCAGTAGCTGAGTCAAAACCAGAGAGAGATAATGTAACAGATCTTGCACCCTGGCCCTAGTGTGACACTAATCAGTCCTCACCCTATCTGTGTAATCAGGGCTTTCTCATCTCTCCACTGCCAGGCTGCTTGTCCTCTCTGTGTCCCATGTCGCCGGGTACAGCCAGGGCCTCTGTCACTGGCCACACTCAAGCGCCATCTGGACAAGTCTCTCAGAGCCGTCTCTGAACTCTTGCAAGTCCTAGTTTGTCTCAGCCTGGCGACGCCTGCTGGCTCGTCAGTTTCATATTGATTTCAAGTGGCTGGGCTGCTTGCAGCCACCACTCCTCTCTGCAGTCTTCTCCGGCTGCCTGGTGGTTCTCCGGCCCTCTGGCTGGGATGAGGGTCCACCTACCACCCAGCAGGTGGCAGGTATGCATTCACCTTAGTCCTTCCTCTCACTTGCCAGTTCCCTCTCAACAGGCAGCTCTCTGCTTTTAAAACGCCCACTCACTGCATGGCCGCTGGTTCTTACAGGGGCTGCACTCAAAGCCCCAATGCAGGACACCCACCTCTGACCCTGCCACAGAGACCTTGGCACTAAGAGGGGGAATGATTATTTCTCTCCACAGAAGCAAGAGAAGTAACATCCCCAAATCACAGCTATCAACAGAAATCCCACTTCCTGCTCTCTTTGACTAAGGGCACGGGAGGGGCTAATGGTTGTTTCCCCGCACCTTTGCTCGCTCTTCGCAAAAGCAGTGCTTAGACTGCACTGCTTAGCATCTTTGACTGCAGCTACAGGCCACTGGGAAGGAAATGAGAACCAGCTCCTTGTTCATCACTTGGTAAATTGCTACAATATGCCTGGCAGCTTATTTATTTATTTAATTTCACTTTTTACGCAGCCCTTCCCAAATAGGCTCAGGGCAGCTTACAAAATATAAAAACATAGAAAACAACTAAAAAATACCCCCTCAACCTTTCACCTATCTCCTCCGAACCAACACCACCCAGCCCTATCCCTGCCTAGCAAGCACCTGGCCAAACAAAAAGGTCTTACATCTCTTCCGGAAGACGAGCAGGATTGGGCTTAGGCAAATCTCCAAGTGGAGGGAGTTCGATAATTGTGGGGCAGCCACCAAGAACTCCTCTCTGTGTGCCCTTGTTGAGAAAACTTCACAGGCAAATGGTACCTGCAAGAGGGCACTCCCAGCCAACCTCCGAGGTCATGACAGAACATAAAGGAAGACGTGATCTTCCAGATACCTGGGGCCCAACCCATTTCGACCATTATGGGTCAAAACCAACACCCTGAATCGTGTCCAGAATGCTATTGGTAGCCAGTACAGACTCTGGAGCACTGGTGTGATGTGTTACTGTGCTCCTGAGTGATGACCCACCCCGACAGAAGGCGGGCTGCCAAGTTCTGCACCAGCTGCAGCTTCTGAACAGTCATCAAGGGCAGCACCCGTATTATTATTATTATTATTATTATTATTATTATTATTATTATTATTATTATTGATTTCTATTCCACTCTTCTCCCAAAGAACTCAAGAATGACTACAACAGAAAAAATTCATCATAAAGAAATACAAAAAACCCAATTGAGCTTTACACAAAGTAAAAAAAGAAAATAAAAAAAAAGAATTACAATTACCAACTTCTCTTCCACTGTGTCATAAAAAACCCTTCCCCTGAATCCCCCCTCACAGAGGGGTCAGCACATAATCCTTAACTTCCCCCCTGCAACTAACCCCCTCCTGACACAGGGGTAAATCCATAACACTTAACCGCCTCCCCTATAACCAACCCCTTCCTCTCACAGAGGGGTCACTGCTTAACCCTTACCACCACCGCCCCCAGAAACCAACCCCTTCCTCTCACAGAGGGGTCAGCGCATAAACATCTTCTCTCCCCACCAAAACTCAATTTGCCCTAGACGGTCCGCACACATTCCACTCTCCCACACTTCCTCCCTGTTGCAGAGTAATATCTAATTCATAGTCATTAAAGACAAATGCAGCTGAAGGTTTAAACAGAACTTTACTTAAGCTTTTCAGGCACAGTTTCTTTAGTTACATCTAACTAGTAAGAAGACAAAATGGAGACTAAGATACACACACAATGAGAGCGTGAAGGGAGAAGGAGTGGCTACATAAAGGAATTCAGCTGTAAAACTCCATCTCCCTTCCATGTATACATAGCAGCACCATCTGGTGGCTCTATAGTCAATCACTATACTTAATACAGCAGGCATTAACTTATGGATGTTGCATATACCAACACCCCTTCTCAACAGACAGAAGTTAACCTACTATACCCTTTTTACTTAGTAGCTTTCGGTGGTGCTCTCCTGCTAAAGGTTTTGTGGGGGCATCTGCTACCATGTCTTCTGTAGTGCCTTTATCCATTTGTTGTGTTCCCCTTCTGACATTTTAAAGACATCTTCCCATGTTGATGGCTCAGACAGTCTGTCGGTACTTGCTTTGTAGGACAGGCGGGTAGGTGGTTTGCCTTTATTTTCCCTGGTAGATCTGATTTCAACATCTGCAGTTGATCGAGTTTGTTCCTGCATCTCAGCTAAGCTTGTACTGATTTCAACTGTTTGTTCAGGACGCTCTACTTCTTCTGATTCAGGACGCTCTTCTTCTCCTGAATCTTGTAAGGACATTACACTGTTGTTTGGGTTTTCCTCAAAAGTCACGCTGTTGCTGATAGTTACTTTGTCTGTGTGTGGGTTGAGGATTCTGTATCCTTTGGAGTGTTCGCTGTATCCAACAAGAATCCCTTCCACA
>QEPC01004710.1:693789-720607 GCA_003113815.1 Sphenodon punctatus | reverse complement strand
AAATATATATTAATAGCCATTAATGGACCTACTCTCTAGGAATTTATCTAGGCCTTTTTAAAACCAGCTATAGTACTGGCCCTGAACTTATCCTTTAAATATATAGGTTAGACCAACGACTAATTTTGGTTTTATTTTAGAAAAAAACGTACCAATTCTGAATAGGGCGTCTATGTAGGCCATCACAGAAGTTCAATTTGCGAACACACAGCCTCAGGTAGGTCTCCGGTCAGGTGAAGTTCTTCTCCTGTCAGTCACAGGCTGCAGCATGGTGATGGGTGTGTCCCACAGTCCCACTCACTTCCAGACCCAGTCCCTCCCAGTCCCCAGGCCAGCAGCGCTGCGGTAGCATGCACTGATGTGATGCTGAGGCGGTGGCAGCGCTGCTCTCTTGCATCAGTAAAAAATTTATACAACACATTTTTATTAAAATGAATTAACATTTTAACTTCAATTAAACTTTAAAAGTTAAACACAGTTGTGGGAAAAGAAGAGACTGAGAAGAGATTTGAACCTGGGTCTACAGGGCCTGTACCTGACAGCATTCACCACTACACCACAGCACCCTGATGGTGTGTTGTAACAACAGTAGGGATGATCAGATCGGTGCATTGCCACATTTGCATTTCTTCAGAACTGAGCTTATTTCCTTCCCACAGTCCACAGTTCCTATTAGCCTGGGAAACAAGTAATAGCAGCCTAATCCATTCTACATAATATCCATAACTAATATCCCGACCTGTAAAGCATCAGCAGGTATTCTGCTGGTGGTGGTGCTACAGATATAAATAAATAATAATAAAAAATAATAAAGAAATAGATACGATCTATAGTGTGAATAGCCAAAATCCCTCCTCCCCCATGCTGCTAGACTGCAGCAGCTAGAGCGTGTTGTTTAGCCAAACAGTATGAACATATTGGCTTGAAGCTCCATCATTTTCCATATTAACATTAAAGAAAGGTTAATACGGAACAACACCCATATTCTTCTGCTACAGTGTGAGTTATTTACAGCTTTACCACTTTGATTTACAGCTGTAATTTAATTGACAAAGAAGGGCTGTGGTGAAAGAAAAGGGACAAGGTAGGTGAAAGAAAAGGGAAAGAAAATCTCCCAAAAAAGCAAAATCATAACTTTTGGTCGCAGTCTGGCTATGCTCCAAGTGATAGAGAATTGGATGGTCAGCTTATTTCGATCCTCGCATATTCAACATGTATTTGTATCAAAGAAAGCTATATAAACCATCCTAGATAAAAGATACCATTCAAAAGTTTTAGAAATAAGAAAGTTTTATTAGAAATAACATTGTAATAATTTACTGTTTAAAAAAAAATTAACAATATACAATATACAATACAAACTATGAAAAAAATAAACAATTTGCACCACAGCAACTCATTTCTTTTCCTGATCCCTGGCCCTGGACCGAAGCTGAATAGGGCTTCTACATAGCCCATCACCGTGACCTCACCAGTCCCACGCAGAACACACTCAGGTGAAGTTCTTTGCATCAGTAAAAAATTAAAGCCACAGTAATTTTTTTATAAATTAACATTTTGGAAACTTATAGTCACTAAAAGCCACCCCGAGCTGTGTAGCCGCCCCGAGCTGTGTTTCAGGAGGGGCGGGGTACAAATTTAATACATAAATGAATGAATAAATAAAATTAAACTTTCAAAGTTAAATACAGTTCTTGTAGAAAAAAGACAGAGGATATTTGAACACTGGCCTCTACAGCTTAAAAACATACTTTGCTGGCACTGTAACCACTGTACCACAGCAGCATTAAGGTTTGTTGGTGCTATTGTGGGTAGATGTAGAGGGAAGCTGTTCATTGGCTATTTCAGAGGATAGACTTGGTGGCTACTAGTGAGACACACTACACTGAGAGGGCAAATAACTCAAGTCAACACATCGTGTGTGTTGAAAAAAAAACCCAGTCCCTGCCCTGCCTGTTCTGCTTATTGACTTATCAGAGTACACTGCCCTTCACTTTCGTTATGCAAATCGCCGGTGATGATTCCCATCTCCCCCCCCACCCCAGCTCATTGCGGCGCGGTGACTGGGGGGGTGGGGCATTCACAGAACTGATACTGACTGCTGATAGTGGGTTTTTAAGATGCACATTTCTCCTGGATGTTTGCTGCCTGAACTGACAGCTACTGAAAGACACTTGACTGAGACTGAGGGCAAATCATAAATTCAAAAGGTCCTCCTTGTTTCACTTTCACTGCAGCTAAATCGGATGAAGTTACCGTATATCTCCCAAAAAGCCACATCATTAACTCCAGAAACAGAAATAAAAAAATGTGGAGATTACCATACGGACATCCAAGTTGTTTATTTGCTCTAGCAAAATATTTCCTTTTTATTGATATAGCAATCACTCCCTGGTCCTTGACCCTGACTGTTAAACAACATGAGTTTTTTGCAGCCTGTATACCTAAGCGGGCAGAGAGAGAAAAGGGCCTGGTTGTTTCCTTTATTATTATTTATTAATGTATTAATTTATTATGTATTATTTATTTATTATGTATTATTATTATGTATGTATTATGCATTATTTATTGGATGGTTCCTGAATGAAGACTGGATCTATGACTTATATAAGAAGCTGGATCTGTGTGGTTAAACTGGGGTTACAGTAACATACTGGACAATGGTACTTGGCATTATAACTGTTAATTAAGGAGGCAGGCAGGAAACCTCCTTTTTAGTGCGCCTCCCCTTACAAGCCTTTTGTGTGTGAACTCCGTGCTGCTGCTGCTGCTGCTCCTTCTCTGAGTGTCTATGGGGCAATGGATGATTCTTTCCTCAAGTTCACAGAATCCTCCACCCACTCCCTCTCCACCTCCATATGGACTGCGAGATAATAGACCGCGCACACAGATAGACAAAGGTAAAGACTGAATACTGAGATAGCAGAGTTACCAAAGGAGAAAGACAACACATTCACTTCATAGCAGCCAACCAGGAATGTGTGGCCCTTACATGTGTGTACCTGTGTGCATGTCTCCCCCCTGTTTCTCATATCAGAATAATCAATTCAGCAAGCATTACCAATAGGTTATTATTCTTTCCCAAAACAAAAATCCTCCCATCAGGCACGTAACAGCAGCTGTTGTGTGCACAAAATCTCTCAGTGTGTGCTGTAACAAAAAAAGGTCGCTGCCCTGCTCTGCTTACATAAATACTTAGTAAGCAGAGCATATGGACAAAAACCAGCTAATGGATTGTGTTATACCTGTTAAATTGATAACAAGGAGAAATGCAGCACACAGGCGAGGAGACTTCCTTTTAGTCTGCCTGCCCAGTCCCTCCATTACAAGTTCTGTGTGAGGACTGAGGAAAATAGCACTTGGAGGAGATCAATCACAGTGACATTAACTTAAGTTCACCGTTCAACCAACCCAACCCCCCACACGGGAGTGATGAGTACACGGGGCAGGGCACACAGACGCAGACTCATGACAGATGTGGTGTCAAGTTCTCTCACTCTCTCGCTGTCACTCAGTCACTATCACTAAGCACAACAAGCAGTGTGAGTGCACTCAGCGTGGTGATGGCCCGCCCCTGATGGGTGTGTGTGTGTCCATCGGCGGCGGGCGGCATTGGCAATGATGGACTGACCTGCATCTGTCATCCAGTCAACTTAAAACAGCACATTTTCTTAATAAAAACCATGGAAAATTGTATTTAACTTTACAGTTAAAAACCATTACAACTTTACAGTTGTAAAATCACTACTGTACTGCAATTAATATACTGTATATATTAGGGAACCAGGAAAAAAAAAGGCAGAGAGAGGAGATTTGAACTCTAGTCTCAGCTGCCGCAGGCAGAGATGTTGACCGCCAGATCATACTGACGGTTAAGCTAATGATGAGCTAATCCTCTTATAACACAACCTGACACTATCAGATCAAGTGATTGAAGCACCTATTGAACTATATTCCTGTCCCCAGCAGCAGAGTAGCAGTTGCTTGCAGACTGAGCAGCAGCAGCCGCCGGCACCCCACACCATTCAATGTCTGATCATTCATATTTGTATCAGCGCTGCGGAATAGCGCTGAAGGCTGAAGCCGGCATAAAACCGCTTGCTGTATTTAGCAATATTTGTGGCTATTCTGCTAACGTAGGCAACATGGGATAAATTCGCAAATTACAGAAATGATGCATCTGCTGCATCTGGCGGCAGCAACTGCAGATTTGCGAAAATATCGCTGGAAAGTTGGCGGGACGTCACATTATGTGCTGAGTTTGCAGAATGGAATTGCGGCGTGGCAAGACTTGCTGCCGCATCAGCCCTAGTTGCATCCATTGTTGACTCCAAGGGCATTCCATATCATTCATTTTAGAATGACACCAGATTAGTCAACTAATTGTTTGTAGTTTCTAGATATCATAAAAATATAACACCACAAGTAGTGTTGTACTGGGTCAGACCAATCTCCATCAAGCCTAGCATCTGGTCTCCGACAGTGGCCAATCTCTCTCTTGGGAGAAGTACCCAACAGGTCACAATGGGCAATCCATTCCCTGT
The DNA here is from genome assembly GCA_003113815.1 of Sphenodon punctatus. Taxonomy (NCBI): domain Eukaryota; kingdom Metazoa; phylum Chordata; class Lepidosauria; order Sphenodontia; family Sphenodontidae; genus Sphenodon; species Sphenodon punctatus. The sequence goes on along the minus strand of QEPC01004710.1, from coordinate 716,063 downwards.
TGTTCCACCCCCAACAATAAGGGGTTGTGTCACCAAATAGGGATGTGCGACAGAGTTTGGGGTTCGGTGTCTGGCCCGAACTCGGGGTGTTTAGGGCATTTGTGAACAACCTGAACTCGAACTGCCCCACCGCCCAAACTGGCTGAACAAAGTTCGGGTTTTGAACCTGTTCGGGTGGGGGGCGGGGGACAGACGGGAACCCAGTTTTTCCTCCCCCACCCCCTCTAAGGTACGTGGGTGGAAGGGGCACTGGATTCACCTCCCCCCCACCCTGCCCAGCCTGGTAATTTAAAAACAAACAAACAACCCCCAACCCCACCCCAGTGATTGACCTACCTAGTGGTGCCAGGGCTATGACCCCGGCAGCAGGACCAGCTCCGGAGGCGGTCTGGAGCACTTCAGGCCTCTTCTAGGCCTTCCGGGAACTGAGGGAGTCCTTCAGTTCCCGGAAGGCCTAGAAGAAGCCTGAAGTGCTCCCGAGTACTTCCAGAGCTGGAACCGCTGCCGCCGCCAGACCCAGGGCCAGAGCCACGGGACCACCAGGTAGGTCAATCCCTGGGGTGGGGTATTTCCCCCCCCCCAATTTTTAACAGGCTGGGCATGGGGGGGGGGGAGGTGAGCCCCAGCGACCCTTCCACCCGCGCAGCCGGGAGGGTGGGGGAGCCAGGTTTCCCCCTGCCCCCAAACAGGTTCGGGACGAACACCCTGAACCCAAACAGTTTCGGGGGGGCCAAATCCCGAGCAGGCTGAACACCAAACCCCCCAGTGTTCGCACATCCCTATCACCAAAAACCTACTTGGCTAATAACCATTAATGGACCTATCCTCCAGGAACTTATCAAATCCCTTTTTATAACTAGCTACACTACCAGCCTTGACTACTTCCTCTGGAAATAAATTCCACAAGTTAATTGCGCGCTGAGTGAAAAAATACTCTCTCATCTGTTTTAAATCTGCTGCCAGTTAATTTCATGGGGTGTCCCCTTGTTCTAGTACTGTTAGGGAGGGTAAATAACCACTCCCTATTTATGTGTTCCACACCACACATGATTTTAAAAACTTCTATCGTATCCCACTCAGTCATTTCTTCTCCACGCTGAAGAGTCCCAACCTATCAAGCTTTTCTTCATATGGTAGCCATTCCATATCCTTGAACATTTTTGTTTCCCTCCTCTGTACCTTTGCTAGTTCTACTATGTCTTTTTTGAGATGGGGTGAGCAGAATTGCACACAATATTTCAAAATGTCTGCTTGAATTGTACCTTGACTAAGGATATTAACAAACAAGACACTAGCCCTCTCGAGTCCGAGTTCAGCCTGTGCATCTCCCACTCACAAGATTAGTGCATAGAACCTAAGAAACGGAGAGCCCCCTGCATCTATTTCTTGTTCATTCAGGATTCAGGAAGTCCCCACTAACAGGTTTAGTGTGACAAGCCTAATACACAGGCAGGCGTTCTTCCCCACCATGCTCCACCCACCAACCCCCTCCCCCCATCATGACTCACAGCCATGATAAAACATGGGAACAAGAATCCACACCAGCTGTTTCTTTCAGGTTATTATGACTGTGGGAGGCAGTCCAGCACCTGCTATCCCCACCTACCCATGGAGGCTCATAGCTGTTTTTATACCTGCCAGCACTTGGTGGCTGGAAATAACCTTTTGCTATGCACATAATGCTGAGTTTATTGAACAAATTGCATACTTTATTGAGTGTCTATAGCGGAAAAATGAAAGCAAAAGCAATCAGTCTTTGAATGTTGCCAACCCAATTTCTCGCATTCACAGCAACATATTGGTAGGTAGCAGCACACAATTTTATTGAGGTTCCACCCACTGCGGTGTTGAAAATCCCTCTTGGTCCACATAAAACCCTGAGTCAAACATGCACCTCCTGTAGCCCCTCTCTAGCGTTTTCTACATTGCCACACAGTGGGGACAGAAAACATCCCCACTCACCAGGGTGCTGCTCTGCACTTCTCCAACTGTCCAAACCTTGTATAGGGAAACAAGCTCTCCATCAGTCGGTTCACATTCCCTGTGTACCCAGAGTCAACTGTATCCCCAAAGAAATTCATCTCCACTATCCGATCGAAGCATTCGTGGTGGAGTGCACAAATGTCCAGAAAACAAAGCTTCATTTGCATCCCACTTTCTCATCTCATCTGGGAGTCCCACTTTTCCATTCTGCTGAACTTGGAACCGCAGCAGGGTTGTCCAGTGTCTGCACTCCATCATGCATACATAGAACCCCAATGTGTGCATGTGCCAGTCTATGAGCACATAGGATGCCTAGGAAGATGGATCTGACAGTCCTCTCTCTACATCAGGCCTCATCCAAACGTCAGGAAAGGCCACAGTATCCGTCATCCCATAACTTCTCTAGATCCTGTACCCTGGGCAGCTAGAGCACCCACAGACAAAAGCCGAAGCCATTGGACTTTCCTGGGCAAAAAACCTGCAGCAATAGCTTTCTATGGTATTATGATCCTGCATTCTCTTTGCAAGGAAAAACTATTACTTTCAAAAATAAGAAAGTATATGAGCAGCTTTTAACCAATGCACAGCTCTGCTCCCACATACATTCCGAGCATAGTGACCTTCATTGCCTTGCAGATCCCACCACCTGCCTATTTCTTAACATTTAATGGATCCTCCCCACCCAAATGAAAAAAGTCCATGCTTTTGTGGTGCTAACAACTGCAACATTTTTTGATGAGTTGGCCTATGCACTGGCATCCTGGTGACAGAAAGGTCTATGCAGTTTAATAGTCACCTGTTTTGGCAGTGCTGGTGCAGCAACACACACACATTCAGCATAAGCTTTGCAAAAACATTTTAAAGCCAATACCAGCTCATGCAAGCTCAGCATGCAGAAAGTCCTGTGAGGACACATTACCAATAGTGGCCAATAGTTGCTCACGTGTGGCACACAGCCAATCCTAGCTAGACAGCTGCTCAGCTCTTTAAGCTGTTCAAAACATTTGGCATGTGGCCTGCAGAGTTCATTGACACCAAAACCACAGCTGTGGAGACACAATCAGAGAACTTTATGGTGCTCGTTATCACGCTTCATGCCTTCACTACCGCTGCTGAACAGAATCTGCTAGTGATCCAACAGATCCATGTCCTCTGCTGTCTTTAGTGGGAAGTGATTTTAAAGCAAAGACAAGCTCTCACTCGATGCACCACACCATGGAGGCGACTCCTGCTTTGGCACCATGCACTTGCCTACCACTGGCGACAACGGAGTATGCTAGGGAGGATCGAAGCCATGCAAGGGAAGTGTAAGTATGGGTAGGAAAAAAGGGAGCAAGGAGGCAACCATCCATACCAGGACAGGAACCCTTAGCCCACAGCTATGGAGTGCAAAGAGAAATGAAATCCCCTCAGGATCTTAAATGGCAAAAAGCCCCACAAGGGAGTAACATAGCCTAGATCAGGGGTGGGAAACCTCAGGCATGGGGGCCAAATGCAGCCCGCAGCAAGTTTTTATGTGGCCCCATTTCCACTTCCTGGATCTAGCCCTTGGATCCAGTTCTTATCTCCAATCACTGAAAAACTGAGCTCAAGGGAAGAGAGCAGAGATGAGATCATGCACACACAGATAGGGGAGAGTTCCATGGCACAGATCCATGATTTGGGCCCTCCTTCCTTTAGTGCATCCCTTAAGTACCCCCGCCCCAACTTCTCTTCAGCCCTTGGAGCTTGTGCAAGCTTTCAACGTGGCCCCTGAGAGGGAAATGGTTCCCCACCCCTGGCCTAGATCATCATAGGGGTGATATGCTAAGTCCATGTGGCCCAGAGGAGGTATTACCCAAGAGAGGCAGTGCAATAGAAACCCCAGCCAGCAGGACACACACAACAAACTTTAACACAGGGGGGAGGGGAGCAACAAGACACAAGGCAATGAGAAGAACAAAAAAGGTACAGAGCAAATGAGACTCGCACACTCCTATGCTTCACTGCTGGGGTGAACAGGGGGTAACCAGGAGAGGAAGAAACGAGGACAAACAGCAGCAGAGGAGGGAAGCATGATTAGGGAAGGAATAGATCTAGATAGGTAAGAACCTAATGGAGGCAGCCTCAGTGAAGATCTAATCGCAGAGGTTGAGACCAACTCATGAGAGGAAGGAAAGGGTCCAAGGACAGTATACAGGGAAAACCCTTGCAAACACAGGGAAAAGGCGGAAGGGCTGAAGCAGCCCAACTAACATAACTTCAACAGTCACCACAAAATACAGAAACAGGAGCAGATAGGAACAAACACCGGTGCTAACAGCACTTGGGGCCAGCAACCCTGAGAGTCAGGTAGCCAGCAAGGGCGTACAGACCAAAACTTACTCATTCTGGCTCTGGCAGATGAGGTTCCATCCATTTCAGCAGTGGTAGCGCAGTTTCTGATTGCTGCCTTAAATTTGCGCACATTATTCCTCCAGTTTAAATGTCCCCTGAGTAGGGAGTGAGGAGTTATGGCACATGTCTGGTCAGGTAGTGGGCTTTGGGCATTTTGTTTTACTCTCTGTATTTGGTTAAGGGGGGGGTTATTGGACCATGAGCCAGAATTTTGTTTTCTGTGGGCTCAGAAAAGTTTTTATTAGATGTTGGCAATTTTGGTTATATTTGCTTATTATTTATGTGTGACTTGTTTGTTTTCTGTATATTTTGGCCTCAGCCACAATAAATAAATATAAATATAGGTAGCCAGCAAAGTGCAGCTGCATCTGTGACAAGATATATCCTTTTCTGACTCAGGCTAGAGCTGGGTTAACTTTCCCTGATTGCCCAGCAACCCTTCCTGACATTGACTTCAAGGAGCTGTTTCTTCTCCTACTGCTCCAGCGGACCTGGGAGTGAGATAAAGGCTGCGTTCCCATCTGCAGTGGCTGTGGCGGCAGAGGGAGGGGCAAGGGAAGACGCGGCAGCACGGAAAACCCAGCTGACAAGAAAAAAGCCGGTGCGAACGGGGATTTGCTGAGGCTTCTCTCGCGCATGTCAGGACAGGATTTTGCGCCCTGACATGATATCAGTGACTTCAGTCACTGATACCATGCACAGGGCCATACCTACCAAGAGGCTGGTCTGGGTTAAGAAGGAAAGCACAGACTGGTGTGAGAACGTGCTGTCCTCATGTGGAAACACTGAGTGGATTGCAAGCTTTAGAACACCCTATCACCTCATTCTGCAGATAGCCAATAAACTCAGGCTTTCATTGGAGAAACAGAGAACAGTGATGTGGTCGCCCATCCCTGTGGAGAAGCACATGGCCATCGCCATCTAGGATTACTACTTGAACTTAAGGGGGTTCGTCTCTATGGTTTTCCAGGCCATGGTGGACCACCGTGCCCAGTTCGTGGATGTGCTGGCTGGGTGGTCTGGAAAGAAACACAACGTCTGCATCTACTTGTCTGAGCATGGGGTTAGATAGCCTTGGGGGCCGGATTTCCAAAGTCCCCTTCCTTATCTTCCCAGCACCCCTCACCCCACCTTTCCTTCAAACTCCCAGCCCCTAAAGCAGCTTATCACTATGCCATACCACCATTCTCCAAGGACCTCCTTCTTCCTTTCCCTGAACCATTCCTCCCCAATTTACAACCTCCAACCCTCAAAAGCAGCTTATTCACTATGCCATACTGCCATTCTCCAAGACCTCCCCTTCCTTCCCCAAAACTTCCATGTCTGCATTGACCTGTGCTGGCTCCAGGGTGGGGATGGGCATGGATGGATGTCTGCCAGTAGTCGCAACTTCCATGGCAGGAGTGGGAGTGCTTGCAGTCAGAGCAGTCACAGCGGGAATAGGCAGTTGGGGAGCCATATTCACCCGCTTCTGGGCCTTGGCGAAGGCACTGCCATACAAGTATGATTGCTCTATCGATGCATTAGGAACCAGTCGAAGAGTTCATAGTAGGGAGAAGGGATTCTCGCTTTTCTCAACAAGATTCAGGGTTCTAGGTTTGTTCTTGCCACAAGTCAGAATTGCCCTAACTGTTGCCAAGAAAAGTGAGAATCTCATCCTCCCCCCGCACTTTTTAAAAAACCCAACAACACTGTACTCACCAGGTTGCTTCTCTCTGTGTCCAGGGCTGCTCCGGGACTCCTCACCACCCTCTCCACTTCTCTACAGGGGCAGGCGAGAGGGCAAGTTCACTGAGGAGGCAGCGGCCTCACAATGCATACACACACACACACATGGGAAAAAACACTTTGCATGCGCAAAATGGCTGGAGGGGGCATTCTGCACATGCACAGCCCTTTCCCAAAATGGCACTGGCAGCATCATCACCATTTTGGAAAAGGGCAGCTGGCCTGCACATGCACAGATCGGGCACCATGCATGCTCAAAACAGACAGGACCCCTCAGTGAGAGAGGGAGTGTACTGGCATGTTCCAAAATGCTGCTGGCAGTGGAAGCGCCATTTTGGAAAAGGGTAGCTGGCCTGCGCATGCACAGATGGGGCACCATGCATGCTCAGGACAGACAGGACCCCTCAGTGAGAGAGGGAGGGTAATGGCATGAAGAAGGAAGGGGTGGAGGAATTTGCTTGGACCCCTCAGTGAGAGGGTGGGGTACTGGCATGGGGACGGTGCATAGTGCATGGTGGGGGTGGTCCTATCGTCATAGATGGGGAAATTGAGGTGGTTGGGATGAGTTGTTGAGATCGATCTCTGTAATGTTTCTCGATTGTTGCAAGAATGTCACAAGAACCAGAAAGGGTTCTCAATCCAGCCCTAGTACGGAGCTAGCAGCTAAGTTGTTGTCTCAGATCACCTTATAGCCTCTTCTCAGGTCATTAGTCTGCTGCTGGGTTTTTTTTTTTTAATAATAATAATAATATTTATTAAGGCACTGGCTCTCGCCCTGGCCTAAATCAAGATACAATAAATGACACTAAGATAAACAGACAATTAAAACAAACACATAAATAAAATCATATTTGATAATACATAACCAATAAAATTAACAAGTTAGGATATATGGGGATGCCTGTTTCTGATAATCTCAGCCTGATAAACAAAAAAAAACAGGTTTACTTATGGCATATGGATCATCATTTTGAAAGGACCCAATCAGTTTCTGCTGACATGTCCATCTGAAAAACATCTTTCCAGAGGGAACTTAACAATGATTTCCTGATATTATCAAAATTCAAGCAATATATAACATAATATATTATTGATTCAATATCTCCCAAGGAAGAAATGCAGCATCTTTGGATTCTTGGAATACAAGCACATCTTACTGCTAAAACAGCTATAGGCATATGCTCAGAACGCAAATGGGATAATGCAGTTTTTAACTTGTAATGTAAACCCAAGCTCAAAGAGACCGCCATGGCCTTATTTGGAAACCAATGAATATATAGAGACATGATTTTAGAAAGTCTAACAACTCCCACAACATCCTACCCAGAGATGTCAGTAAGTCACTGGCAAACTTCCAGCTTTACTCGGGTTGGGAAAAATCTAGCTAGGTCAGAGAATAAATATCCCATCCCACAGCTATCTAGTGTCTCAGTAACCAACTATAGCCATGGCAATCTCTTCGCTGGAAAATCTGTTGGGGGAGCAGGCCCCTAATTTAAACCAGTAATCACAGTCTTAACCATAGCAGTTAGATAACCCACTCTTGTTTCTAATCTCAAGAAACAAGAGGGCTTGAATGAAGGAAACCCCAGAAGTCTATGGAGAAATTAGTTTAAGGGACAAGATAACTCCATAGCCGCAAACTGCTGCAGCATATAAAATAGCAGAGCAAAACTTGGCATCAAAGAGCCTCACAGTACAAAGCTGCAAATTGTATCCAAAGTCAACCTCCCTCTGATACTTAAGAGTACCATATGGTAAAAGGGACAATGTTTCTCTGTATCATAATATGTGGGCCCTTAGCCCTCTATCTCGTTGCTAGTTCTAAGTTTCATGGCTAAATGCACAAATAATGCCAAAGTATTACAGCCCCCTGATGTTTTAAGATTTAACAAATATTTCATTTGGCCTATAAGGTCATCATGCTCCTTTCCTTGGAGCAGCGGGAGAATCCAGACCTCTCGTAGAGAAGAATATAAGGGGCATCTCAAAAATATATGATCTATAGTTTCTAGTTCGTTTAATTGACAAGGACAGCATCTCTGCGCTTTTGGTAATGCATTATGCCTTCCTTGAACTATAGCAGTCTCAATTAACTGAAAACGAGCCCTCGTATAGTATCTACGGAGTTTCATAGAGTTCATTAACTCCAGATATCTTTCTAAACCAAAAGAAACTTTGACATGTTTCATCCATGGGGCTGCTTTCCACCTAGTTAGAATTGCTAGATCTTCCTGTCTTCCTATATCTAATATCCTATCTTTAAGTCGTTTCTTTTGTTGCTCTGGGGAGATTTGCCACAGCTCCTGCACTGAAAATCCTGTTTGGTTAAGGAAGGCATAGAAGGTAGCAAGCCAGGGATAAATCTGTGAACCAGTATTCATTAGTTCTTCCAGAAGGCAAAGATAAACCAAAGATTTCTCATCTTGGTTCACTATATGGGTCCAGAATTTTAGAAATGCTATTTTCTTGAGGCATAGAATTGAAAAAATACCAGTTTCTGCCCGTACCACAGCTGCTGGGATTGCTTGGGGAACCCCTAGCAAGCCTCTTAGAAATATATTTTGAATTATCTCCAGCTCTTGCACGTGTGTTACTGGGATTATACTTTGACCATAATTCAGAAGCACCTGTGTCTTTGCCTTATATATCTGCAGAATTTTGGAGAAGGAAACTGTCTTGGACTGTTTGGCAATGGCTAGGATAGCTTTAGAGGAAGATCTTGCCCTTCCTGCTATGTGTAATCCGTGATTTTTCCAAGAGCCATTTCTATTGAACACTATCCCCAAATAAGAGAAAGAACTCACCTCCTCTACCTTTTCCTTCTGTACCACCCAAGAACCTTTCCCTGATCTTTTCCCTACAACCATTATTTTCGTTTTATCAAAATTTATCTCCAGACCGTTCTGCTGGCAATAAGCCCCACAGGCTTCCAATAAAGATTTTAGACCCTTCCTAGTTTGCGACAGGAGAACAGTATCATCAGCATATTGCAAAATTGGGACCGAATAGGTTTTAATTTTTGGAGCACAATATTCACCCAACTTCAGTTTACTACTCAGATCGCTTACATATAAGTTAAACAAACATGGGGCTAAGACGCATCCTTGCCGCACACCTTTGTTAACTTTAAACTTCGAAGTATGTACATTACTACCTGGTAAGCGAATCCTTGCCGTATTATTAGTATGAATTTGAATTATTAAGGCAAGGAGATCCTCATTAATGCCTAACTGCATCAACTTGTCCCAAAGCTGTTTTCGTGGGACTGAGTCAAATGCCTTCCTGAAGTCTACAAATGCCAAAAATAGGGCAGAGCGGCTGATCTTGATATATTTACTAATCAGATGGGATAAGACAAAGCAACTATCCATTACAGAGCTGCTGCTGGTAATGGCTTATGCCACAGGTGTAGCCCTTTGGGCCATTCGGACCTGGATCTCCTGGAAGACCACCTCGTTTCTATAACACTTCACCAGGGCATATTTGACCTTCTGCTCCCCCCACAGAGCAATGAAAGCCTTGGTCTCTTCCTCGATCCAGCAAATACAGTGTTGGCAGGTGGATTGAGAGGTGGAGAATGATTATTACAATTCCATAGTGGTGGCAGTGGTGCTGGTTGTTGCCTGAGTGTCAGTTTTAGCCATGGCCTCAGCAAGGGTAAGCCTCTACAAGTCATTCCTCAGAATGCAATGCCTCTGAAAGAGCAAGCATCGGGCACATGCTGCAAACCAGGACAAGCTTGGAGAACACATATTTGAAATTGGCATGTTGGGCTTTTAAGGCGGACATTACATGCACACCAGTGAGAGTGAGAGCAGAGATAGGGGCTGGAAGGGATAGCTTTGCAGAGCACTCTACGTTTTTTTGCCCATGACTCAATGATACTGGCAGACGTGAATGTGAAGAGGCTGCATGCAACCTAATTGACAGGACACGGACGCGTGGGCACACATTAGCTTGCATTTTCCCACACAGCAGGCTCTGCATGCTCAGGAAATCTGCCATGAGTGGGAGCTGCATATCGAGTGAGTGGTGGCTACGTGGTCGGTGGGGAAAAACACCTAATAACGGGTAGATGGACACCCACCTGTTGTGGGCTACTGTCTCATTTGTTAACACCCAAAGATACTCCCTCTCTGCTTGGAGTACGGCTGGCTTTGGAGACCGACACACACAGCTGCACTCAAGGTCTTTATTAACCCGTTGCAGAGTTGGCAAGCAGCTCTTGGGTTAAACCTTTGGGTGTTGCATTGGAACAGGGCATGTAAAAAGAGAGAGATGTCAGGGAATTATGTGTTCACAGGGGGAATAGATATAAGAGAAGGAGAGTAGGAGTGGGAGGAATGCAACCTCATCAGTGTGGCTCATTAGCTAATCTTTAAGGCTACTACAGGGTTTTCTATTTTTTTCTGTCCCATGCCTCTTCCCAAGTGACCTCCACCACACTCCTGGCATGTAGAGGGTTCTTCTCCTGTGTACATTCTTATTTTTAAACTACTAGCAAATTTTCAAAGTGAAAGAAATTACACATACACATAGTGTCCCCTTACCTAAAACTAGAACCCTTGACCTGCCAAAAAAAATTCTTGCACCTTGTAACAGGGTTGGGGGTACCTGGTGTAAGTCCCTGCAGAATGCAGCCCACAATGTCACTTTCTTCAGGGAATCTTAGCTCAAGTGTCTTTACTTCCATACAGTACAATCCTCCACCATATACAATTCCATATATCCACAGTCTATATATTTTAGGCCTAGGGTTCGCAGTCTCAGCCCAGCTGGTTATGCACAGTTCCTCCTCAGGCCAGAGATTAGGTTCTCAGGCCACTTTTAGACAAACAGCCTGTGAAGCGCGTTCTTCAACGTAGTGGGAGGAAAAGCCATGTGGGGTGCATTTACACGCACCAGAAGTGGCCACCCACCGTAGGAATTGGCGGTGTGCCTGGCCTCCCACGGCCTCTTTGAAGATGCATTCTGGAAACCTCGATAACGAAATTCATTATTGATTTCGTTATTGCCTAGCAGCCTGACAGGTGTTTTTTGGAGGGAAATGTGGTGAGGGGAGGAGGGAGCAGACATCTCTGGACCAGAAACAGTGTTGAACTCTTGAACTGGGCCTGTGATGGGAGGGGAAGGATCTGATGGATGTAATTGCTGGCCAATGAGGAGTGAAGCAGGTCCCAGGAAGTTGAATGGCACCCTGTGATTGTTCAATGCCTCCTGCCTCCCCATAACGAATCAGGGGAGCTCTGGGGGAGGGCACTGCAACCCTTTATACTGCAGGGCTGCGCTGCTTGTCTCTGGTTCTGTGTTAGTAATTGCTCTGCCAGGGTGCATGTGCAGAATCTGCTAATGTTTGCACTAAAAATCCTCCCATATCCGTACCACCTTAGCTTTCCAATCCTTATTCCTTACCCTTACATTTTACCTTTTTCCTTCCCCTGCCTGTCTCCCCCTGTACACACATATAGAGAGATAGATATAGGTAGTATAGCTTAGATATATACATTAGATGACAAATATAGCATAGAGATACTCAGAGGTATATCCACTATCTCTAATCTATCTCTATGCTATATTTGTCATCTAATGTATATATCTAAGCTATACTACCTATATCTATCTCTCTATATGTGTGTACAGGGGGAGACAGGCAGGGGAAGGAAAAAGGTAAAATGTAAGGGTAAGGAATAAGGATTGGAAAGCTAAGGTGGTACGGATATGGGAGGATTTTTAGTGCAAACATTAGCAGATTCTGCACATGCACCCTGGCAGAGCAATTACTAACACAGAACCAGAGACAAGCAGCGCAGCCCTGCAGTATAAAGGGTTGCAGTGCCCTCCCCCAGAGCTCCCCTGATTCGTTATGGGGAGGCAGGAGGCATTGAACAATCACAGGGTGCCATTCAACTTCCTGGGACCTGCTTCACTCCTCATTGGCCAGCAATTACATCCATCAGATCCTTCCCCTCCCATCACAGGCCCAGTTCAAGAGTTCAACACTGTTTCTGGTCCAGAGATGTCTGCTCCCTCCTCCCCTCACCACATTTCCCTCCAAAAAACACCTGTCAGGCTGCTANTATATATATATATATATATATATATATATATATATATATATATATATATATATACACACACACACAATTGTTTTCAGAGGTTACGCGGTCCAGATTCACCACAGTGGATTCCCAGTGGTGGGGAACCGAACAACCACCCCCCGTGGTCAAGGAGAGCTCCGAACAGATATGACGGGATCGGGACCATGACAGGGAATCGGGCCGCCAGACCACAGCCCGGTGTAGCGCAATAGACGTGACGCTGATCCCCGGCTGTAGTCAAAACACCCAGAAGGCACCGGGGAGGGGCGGGACACAGACATGGCCGGCAGAGGGCAAACGAAGCCAAAAGCACCAAAAGGGAACATCCACACAAGGGAAACAGGACGGGAGGGGGAAAAGGGAGGAGAGCCACCAAGGTACCACACACAACAGGCACAGAGACAATGAGGACACAGTGGAACACACAGCACACACACACATACGGGCCCATACACACCCATACAGGAAAGGAAGGGAAGGGGGGACACAGTGGAACAGACAACATGCACGGCACAACAGCGGGACAGGGGAGCAGCGGGACAGGGGAGGGGGGGAACGCCCCAGGGGCAGGGTCCGGCACATGGAAGGGCAGTCAGACCTCCAACAACAGCACAACCTGCACGGGCACCCCCACAGCTAGACAGTCAGTCCCGGAATGGGGGGTCCCCGAACGGTCAGGATACAGGTACAGGGGGAGGCCACATGGAACAGGCAGTAGCCCGGGCACAGTCCAGGAGGCACACATGGACCCCAAGCGCCAGCGAGGGTGCCACGGAGGGGAGGCAGGAGAGCCGGAGCTGTGCAGCCAGTCCAAAGGCACAACTCCCCCCCCGGGAGGTAGCCAGGAGGTGCAGTCCGGGGACCCCTAAACCTCGAGGTCACACAGGCACCCAGCAGGGGGGGGGAGCGCTGGGGCACACGAGAGAGTGCAGGTGGACAAGGATGGCCAGCAGCACCCAGGGGAGCCGGGGGGGGCACTTCAGGGAGCTGGACCCAGACACCGGAGAAGGCAGCCACAGAGGGGAACAACGGTTGCAGAGGCAGACAGGGGGTGGTGGGGGGCCCCCGGAGCCACAGGCAGGGGCAGCGCAACCCTGGGAAGCAGGCAGCACAGCAGCATGGGTGAGACATCAAGGAGGGAGCAGGCAGCAGACCACGGCAGCAGGATGGAGGCAAGAGCTCACAGTGGGACCAGCAACCGGGGCCTGGAAAGTACTGGGAGACTCACAGCCAGCTGCAGGGGGCCATGTGGGGGTCAGGGGCCGGGTGGCCCACTAGGTGAACGAAGTGCAGCCAATGAAGCATGCCCCGGCAGTACCCCAGCACGGACATGTGGTGGGCGACCAGGTAGTATGCCTTGAACGGATCCTGCATGGAGAGCCCCAACTACACAATGGAACGGGACAATGTCACTCCCTGACAGTGCTGACAGCTCCACCACGGTGGGCTCCGACAAGCAGAAGTCAGCAGCGGGGGGCCACGAAAGGTGTCCGAGCTCCAACAGCCGGTGATAGACCGCCCCACGAGAGTGCTGGTACCCACGGGGCCCATGAACGCAGCCAAAGTAGGACACGGCCAAGACAGGGCCCCCTCCGCCGGACAGACTGTGCAGGCGGCCAGGCTGCACACAGAGAGGGCGGACACGGTCTCCGATGCACACCACACCACATGCAAGCACCTCATCTCTGGAATGCGCCCCTTAGGAAAGGGAACCAACCCCAGCGTCTCAGCATGCAGCTGGCAATCGCGGGCGCTCGTCTCACAGCCAAAGTAATGAAGGCCAGACCTCATGCTTACATAGGCACCTGGCAGGCTGTCCGGGCAGCTCAGGAGCAATTGCATGGCCGGGGTATGCCACAGGGCCATGGTCTCACGGAAGGTCCATGTATGGGGGGTCCCATGAGGGCCAGGAGCCCGGTGGAAGTGTAGTCAGCCATGGTTCAGCAAGCCAGGGGGACTGATACTACAGAAAGGGGGACCCACATTCCCTGGAGGGGCAGGAGGGGATGCAGGGAAGCCCCAAGGCCAAGCGATAAGACCACAGGCCACAACAAGGCATGGCAAACAAGTGAGGTATGGGGTGCGAACCCAGAACAGCTGCAGGAACTGAGCACACAGACAGGACAGCCAACACACTAATCGGGCCGACGAGGATACAATGTTGCCAACACAGAGAGGTGGGAGGTGATAACAGCAGGAATGCAGCTGCCGCCAGCATGCCCAGGCGCACGCTGGTCCATGCACAAGGCCCCATGCAGGGACAGCAGGTGCACCCAATGGGCTGCCCCCGCCCTCCCGCCCACCAGGCACCGCCGGGCCAGCCAGGGGGGGCGGGTCGACACGGGTGCCCCACCAGGTTGCCGGGTCGCAACCTGGGGGCGGGCCTACACATGCCTCAGGCTATAACGGGGCTGGTTGCACCCCACCCGGGCCAGCTGGCACCATGGAGCGAGGCCGGTTGGGTGCCTGCGGTATGCACCTAGTGCTCTGTGCTGAGTGGTACCACTCGCACACCGATCAGCTGCACCTCCTAATCGCAGAGGTGCACTTGGGCACCCGCCTGCGGGTTGGCATGGTCTGGAGTGCGGCCAGGGCCCAGAGAGTCCACCATGGCCACAGTCGCTCCCTGGCCCGGCTCAGGGCTCAGCGGGTGTCTGGGGCGGACCGGCAGGCCCTGATCCGCGGCCGGAACAGGGCCGCTGTGCTCCACAAGGTGGATGGGTGCCTCCACTGGTGGAGGGAGACCAGGGGCATGCCGCCCAGCTTGCAATGCCAATTGCCCAGTGGGTATGGGTCATGGAGCGGGCACAGGGGTGGTGGTCCCGGGTGCTGGCTCAGTGGGACGAGGCCGCCTGGAGGGCACACTTTAGGATGGACAAGCTCACCCTACTGTGGCTTGCGGAGCTTCTCACGCCCTGGCTGGAGCGACAGCACACCCCCATGAAGACCCCCATCCCCATGGTCCAGCAGGTGGCCATTGGGGTCTGGGCCCTCACAACGCCTGACTCCTGCCGGTCCGTCTCGCAGCACTTCGGTGTCGGGGTGAGCACCGTTGCCTGTATCCTCCAGGATGTATGTGAGGCTGTGGAGGGCGTTCTCCTGGACCGAGAAATCCAGCTGGTGGACCAGGAAGCCGTGATGGCCGGCTTTGCAGCTGGAGCGTTCCGCAACTGCATGGACGCCATGGACGGCACCCACGTAGAGATCCTCCACCCATCCTCTGGAGAGGCCGTAGAGTATGTTAACAGACATGGGGTATTTTCAGACGTTACGTGGTCAATGTCAACCACAGTCAATTCCCTGTGGTGGCTTGGACCACATAACGTCTGTTGGGGGGAACGGATGTTCCCCCCCAGATGTTACCACAGCGGGGAATCACATTCACCACGCGAGCAGCCGCAGCGGCGGGACCGGAGGCCGTCGCATGGTGAAGGCGATTCCCCACCGTGGTGACCCCCGCCATCACGTCTGGACGGCGGCCACGGCCTGGAATCCCCGCAGGGATTCTGGCCCATGGCCATAGCAGGCGAGCGCTGCGGCAGCATTGGCCACGGCGGCCGCCCGTCTCCCCAGAGGGCAGGCGGCGGGGAGCGTGGAGGGGGCGGGGCTGTGTGGCCGCACTTTGCGCTGCGCGGACCCACCCCCTCCCCGATTCCCCACCGGGATCCCCTGGCACATCTGTTAGGGCATTACGGGTCATCCCAGCGGGGGATGAATTCATTGATTTTGTGACGGGGCCAATTGGCCCCATCATATCTGAAAACACCCATGGTTACCACTCCCTGCAGCTGCAGGCTGTCATGGACCACCGGGGGCGGTTCATAGACATCTTCATGGGCAACTCCGGGTGCAGCCACGATACCCGGATCATGACCATCTCCCCCTTCTATGTCCGGATGTACCGCGGGGACATTGCGGACATGGGGATGACCCGGATCGAGGGGGTGTTAATGCCCCCCTGTATCCTGGGGGACCTGGCCTATCCCCTCACCCGGTGGCTGATGAAGGTGTACCCGGTCGCCAGGTCCCCGGTGCAGGCATTGTACAATTCCCACCTGAATGCAAGCAGGACCATGGTTGAGTGGACTTTTGGGGCCCTCAAGCAGCGCTGGAGGAGCCTCGCTGCCCGGCTGGACTACACAGTGGAGACCTTGGCCCTGGTGATAGGTGCCTTCTGTGTGCTGCACAACATGTGCGAGACCGATGGGGCAGCCCTCGAATACCCCATGCCTCGTCGCCTTCCCAGACCTGCACCTCTGTACATGAACGCGGACAACCCGAGGGAGTACTGGTACGCCAAGGGCATCCATCCCGCCTTGGCCAGGCATATCAGCCGGGAGGCGGAGGCATGCGAGCGCTAAACCCCAACCCCACCACCCTACGACCCCCTCCCAATGTCATGGGACCTATCAATTTTTGCGGAATGCTCCTGCACCATCCCTTCGATGGCCTGTTCCAGCCGCCCAAATGCTTCTACCTGCCTGCTGTGGTCCTGGCGCTCCCGCCTCCATTCCAGGCACACCTCCACCTGGAGCCTCCGGTCCCTTGCCTCCACCTGTTGCAGGGATTGCTCTGTGGCCGCCTCCATATGACCCACGGCCGCTGTCATCCGCTCCCCCTTTTCTGTGGTGGTGCAGACTATCTCCTCTGCCTGGTCCTCCCTCCGGCGCCATACCCGTGCCCAGTGCTCCCTCATCCATTGTGCTGTGGGCACGGCCCTGGGTTCCTGGGGCCCTTCGGGCTGCCCTGTAGAGTACACAGACAGTGGTGGTTAGCCGCCCTGGCCGGCCACCTCCTGGCTGGGGTCATGGCTGGGGGCGTGTGGCAGCCGCCCCCCGTCTTTCCCCAGTGCCCTGGCCCCCTTCCTCACCTCCCTGAGTGACCCAGGTCTCCCTCCTGGCCTCCTTGGGCCTCCCCCCTTGCCGGTGTGCCCCACCTGGGCCCTCCGGCTGCTGCAGGGGCTGTTCCCCGCTGGTCTCCTTGTCCTCCTGTCTCTGGTGCTGGGCCATGCTGGGCCCTGTGGAGATAAGGTGGGTGGGTGAAGGAGGGCTGTAGGTGTGCCTGGGCGGCCCCCCAGGCCCCTGTTCAGTGGTCTGGGGTATCTGGGGTGGACGAGGCCTGCCCCCTGGCCGGGCCTGCCTCCCCCCCCCTCCGCCCCTGTTCCATCTCCCCTCCCACCTGCTCGCTTACCCTCCATGTCTGTCTCCGATCCCTCCGAGGCTGGTCCCTCCGTGTAGCTGGGGTCCCCCATTGACCACTGGCTGAGGGTGACCAGTGTGCCGGCCTCGGAGTCGTCCTGTCCTGCCAGGGGGTGGGGGCTCTCTGGGATGGTGCTGGGGGGGGCCTGCTGGTCCCTGAGGTCCCTGAGCATTCCTCCTGGGGGTGGGGGCCCTGGGAGGCCTTCTTGGGGGACGGTGAGGGGAGGGGGTACATCGGCCCGCTCCCTGCCCTAGACCATGCCGCTCCCCTGAGGCGTGGGGCTACTATTGAGCCCTTCATGTGCAGTATGTGGTCCAGGGTATAATACCCGTACCCGGACCGCCGGTTGTTGTCCCAAATGGCCTTGTACCCCCTCTTGAGTTCCTTGGCCTTCGATCAGCACTGTACCACGGTCCTGTGATGCCCCGCCGCCTCCATTTCCCCCACGATCTCCCAGAACATGTGTTCATTGCGCTGATTGAGTGTGAGCTCCAGTCGATGCTCCACGGTCCCCCAGATGCGAATAAATTCCTGGGTCTCCCTGAGCCCCCATAGCCCCCCTCTGTGGTAGGATCATCTCCCCCGTGGTCCCTCCGGTTCCTCCTCCTCCTCCTCCACCTGGGCTGCGCCCGTCTCCTCTGGGGGCTCGGGCTCCCGGGTCCATTTCCATGTCTGCGGGACATGGGGGGGGTGGTTGGCTGCTGTTCTGCCCCTGTCCTGCGTCCCACCTCCACCCCCCTCCTGCTGGCCAGCTGGCCCTCCCCCCTGGGTGCTCCTGTGCCACCAGGTCCCCTTACCCATTTGGTCCCCTTACCCATTTCTGGGGTGCCTCCTCCCCCGGCCCGGTCTTTGTCCCTGGGGCGGCCCGTCCTGGCTGCTGCTGCTGTCCCTCTACCTCCTCCATGTGCAGCACAACCACCTCCTCCTCCACCTGTGCCTCCTCCACCTCCTCCCTTGCTCTCTCACCCGCCGCTCTCCTCTCCCTTCCGTCTCACTCCATCCCGCCACATTTCCCTGCTGCTGTGTGCCTTTTAAATCTCCCTCCATGGCTTGTGTTGTTGCTGGTTGCCTGGCAGCGACGTTGCATGCTTTGTCCCCGGCTGGGAATCATTTTGTTTGCTTCCGGCCAGTGGTTGCCATTCAGACGTTACTTTTTTTTGTTTCCCATTGGGAATCACATTCACAACGCTTTCGGAGATGGTCCAGGCCGGAGCTCCGGAAGCGTGGTTGATTTTGACCCCTGGTGGGTATTGACTGTGGTGAATATCTGGCGGCTGCTGAACAGACGTTCAAGGTGCATTGGCTCCGCCCTGGGGTTGAGTGTGGTTCACTGTGTTTGACTGTGATTTTGTAATGTCTGAAAATATCCTATATTATATTATATAAATAAAACTAGATATTGCGTGTATACCAATACCAAAAACAAAATCTTTGTTTGAAATCAGTACCGATGACAACAACAACAAAAAACGACATTTTGTTATTAACAAAAACACCACATTTTAATAACAAAAACGATAACAAAAAATGACATGGGGTCCTGGTGCACACCCCTAATAAAGACCAAATAAGTGGATTGTTATTTGCTTAAGTCTGTGAGTTTTATATTTAAGCTACCATCAGAAGGAAGATATACTTAAATCATCTGCTGTACAGAGCTGTGTTCAGCTATTATGGTTTCTGTATTGTAGCAAATATCAGTGGTCCCTAAATCTCAAGCCCTTTTTAAAGTCAAAAGACAGTGTGTACTCTATAAAATCATGTCACTGAATCAGAAAAACCCTGAAGCATAATTTTAAGAAGGGGTGGGTTTGGAGGAAATAGTTTAAAATAAAAGCAGAGAAACAACCTATACAGTAAGGCATTTTATTATTTTTAACTCCCATTTTAAATTTAATAAGTTAGTGTTGCTCCCCTCCAAATGTCAACTCATACAACAAAGGAACTTCTGTTTGAAAGCTGTGATTATTCAATGCATAAACACATCAATCCAAGTCCAAATTCAGACTGCCACTGTATGATAACATTGTTCTGGGAGAAAAGAGGAAATGCCATGACAAAACAACGGCGCTAAGGGATAGAATAAAAAAATAAAGAAGCATCCTTTTTTTAAGGTAGAACCCCAACATTTCAACTCACAATATTATAAATATAATAGCAAAGATATATGCAAAAACGTTATTAATAAAATTAGAAATGTGGGCAGAAGAATGTAATTTGTTTTCAGAAGAGCAGGCAGGTTTTAGAAAAGCTTACTCAACCATGGACCACAGTTACGTTCTTGCATGTTTGTTGATTTAAAGCAGGCTTTTGACTCAATAAATAGAAAACTCTTGTGGTCTAAGCTTGCTGAAACTGATATTGATAAAAGGCTACTGATACTAGTTTACAAATTGTATCAAAATACCCAGATGAAAGTTAGATTAACACAATCGGGGTCTTTATCTGCCTCAATTCCTATAATGAATGGAATGAAGCAAGGGTGTGTCCTTGCACCGTTCTTATTTAATTTTTATATAAACAATATAGTGAAAGAATTGACTGGGGACAACTTTCACCTTTATATCTCAAGGGGAGGCAACTGACAATCTTATTATACACGGACGATATGGTCCTCTTGTCTTTCTCCCAAATAGGAATGAGGCATTTGTTGTATTCTCTTGATACGTATTGTAATAGAAATGATTTAACCATAAACTGTGAAAAGACCAAAATGATTGTATTTGCAAATAGGCATACAGAGTATTCTTGGACGTTAGGCTCTCAAAGTTTGGAGCAGGTGCACTCCTATAAATATTTAGGCTTCGTATTCACAGAGACAGGCTGCTGGCAGGAACGTTTCAAAGCTACCAATCTGAAATTGGCCCAAACAACAAATGGGGTTATTCGGTTCTGCAAAACTGTAGGGGGGGTAAACAAACAAAGCCCACAATGACCCTTTTAGATCACAAATTCGTACTGCAAGCCCTATATGGAGCAGAAATCTGGGGTTGCTTGTTCAAAAATAACTTGGAAGTTTGCCAAAACAAACTGATGAGAACCGTGCTTGGAGTCCTGAAATACACCCCAGTACAGATGCTCCGTTCAGAGCTGGGTATACTCTCTGATGAAACAAAGGCTCAAAAGAGGGTGGTAAAATATTGGCAGAGGATATTGGGAATGCCAAAAGAGAGACTGACATACCTGTGTTTACAGGAAGCATTGACCCAGGATTCTAAGCATATATGGATAGACAGAATTAATTTTATTCTAAATCGTGCACGTTTCTCATATGTAATAAATCAGGAGACTCCTCGTGATCAAGTTAAAGAGGTCTTGTTAGCCAGATTAAGCAATATAGCTATGCAAAACAATGGCCCTTTTTACACAGACACTCTAACACTGATAAAATGGGTGTTAAATTTTATTATACATGGTACAGGGCAACACTGCAGCCCTACAACATCGGCCCTTTTTGCACGAGATGCCTCCGCCCAGTTTTGCTGGATGGAGATAGGTGGAAGCGTCTGTGTAAACACCACTTGCGGTGGGTGGGGAGCATTTCTCTGCATGGAGATGGGTGGAGCCATCTGTGTAAACACCACTTGCGGTGGGTGTAGGTGCGTGCATGCTCCCACACAACACCCATCTCCCCCCCAACCCCCACCCACGGAGCAATGGACTCCACTGACGATTGCTCCATGGGTGGGTGGTGGGTGCAGATGGGTGTTGCGCGAGAGCATGCACGCACCTACACCCACCGCAAGTGGTGTTTACACAGGGTAATTTCCAGAGGCCCGCCACACTGAACCCTGGACCGGGATCAGACCAGCTGTCCTTTAGACGTGCCAGCCTGATCCTTGAGGGGGATCGGGGAGGGGGTGGGGGTGGGGCTGCGCGGCACAATGTGCAGCCCCTCAGCTCTGCCCCCCGTGCTCCCTTGGCCACCCGCCCACAGGAAGACAGGCGGGTGCAGCAACCAATAAGGCTGCTGCGCCCGACTCCATCCCGTGGTTGGGGCCTGATTCCAGGACAGGGCTAGCGAGCAGACGTGCAGCGCCGCCATCGCTGGTCCTGTCCCGGATTGTGGCCACTCTAACCACAGTTCTCGACCTCCAGCCAGCCAAAGCTCAAGAACCGTGGTCAAGCTTGATCCCAGCCAGGGGTTCACCATGGTGAACATCTGGCTAGGACCAAACAGACATTCCCAGAAACGCCACCACCACAGGGGATCCACTGTGGTCCACTGTGGTGAAAGGTGTTTTTGTAATGTCTGAAATTACCCACAGATGCCTTCACCCAGAGAAATGCACCCCATCCACAGCAAGTGGTATTTACACAGACACCTCCACACTTCTCCACCCAGCGAAACTGGGTTGAGGCATCTTGTGTGAAAAGGGCCCATGTTGCAGGGCTGCAGTGTTGCTCTGTACATTGTATAATAAAATGTAACACCTATTTTATTGGTATTAGAATGTCTGTGTAAAAAGGGCCAATATGGCGGCTCTAAATGAAAATAAGATTGCTCCTTTATATCACAAGCTGAAGCTTAATTTTGGTTGGGAACAAGGGCGGCTGGTGGTTTTTTAGTTTGGAGGGGCAGTAAGGCCGTCCGGCTGGCAAGCCGGTGGGCGGAGCCAGGCCAATGGTAGGCGGATCCAGACCAACGGTAGGCGGAGCCAGGGCAATGGTAGGCGGAGCCAGGTCATAACCCAGCAGCCAGGAGTTCCCAGGGTTAACATCAGATGGAAGAAAACCCAGTCTAAAATGCACTTCAAGCTTAAAATGAATAACGTATAAACCCCAAGCACAGGGAAACAGTGGCAAAACCCTGGCACAACCCAGCAGCCAGGAGTTCCCAGGGTTAACATCAGATTAAAGAAAACCCAGTCTAAAATGCACTTCAAG